>JAVIWB010004172.1:0-547249 GCA_031893035.1 Dermolepida albohirtum | reverse complement strand
ATGAGAGGAAATGAGGGCCGGGCCTCAAATATTCGTGTTTAGTAGGGATATACATAGATCAAGCATGAAGTTGGTCGGGGCAAGTATACGCGCTCGTACATTAGCACTGAATTAAAATGAAATGATAAATTTGTACTTTGCTTGTAATGCCGGTTTATTTAAAACTATTTTCTTATTGTTTATAAGATAAATTCTGAATAAAAGATGATAATTAATTTATAAAGAATTTTAAAAGTATACATATTATTCTTGTTATAATTCCAAGATTTAGATGGTGAGGCACTGCCTCACCTGCCTCACCTGACCAGCCGCCACTGCCTCCTACCCACTTGTTCAATTCTATCCCAATTGCTTCATAATAATAAGTACCCGATGTCTGTTCTGTAAATCAAACGCAATACTGTAGAACAATCTCAGCAAGTAACCGCTTAGTTTTCCCTTACTATAGTAGACTATTTTAAAATTATTGTGTCCTTGGACCATTTTCGGAAAGACGCTTTGTTTTGAAGATACAAGTCGATGAAGGTTAGGAAAAGAAAACTTTTTTACTTACTATTAAATGTAAAAAATTTTTAATGCATGCATTTTAAAAAAATATTAGAATCGTTTCTTATTGCATACACCCATAAATTATCGGATTCCTTCATCGTCCAAAGAATGCCGTCCAAGTTTGAATTCGACTATACCAACGATATACTGCAGTTTTCGATGGTGCTTCATCAACATATGAAGAATTCGGCTGTCGACGCATTCTTGTTGAGATAATCCACGCCGAAAGTTATGAAAAATAATTGCACGAAAATGTTCGCGAGTTAATTTCATTCTTTCGCTGACATAAAATTCTCATGTTATTGTCAACAATAGAAAGAGCGACGGGTAATAAAACTGTCAAGGTAAATTCTTCACGTTGCAATCATCAGAAAGGAAGCAGCACTAACAATGTTGCCAGTTCCCGAAATACTGTATAAACAATTACCCTCGTATGATATTGCCAGAACAAGTGTCCAGAACGATATTTATTCTCAAGAGCTATGGTATTGTAATGCTTTCTCTTGTTGTATTTGATATTTCTATTAATAGTTTTCTGTTACCTTTCAAAGTTACAATTATTTTCGAATGTCATTTAACATTTCATTAGAAAGTTTAATCTTGACAATTAATGCTATTTTGTGATAAGTAAATTTTTTGATTACTTTAATTTCTCGTGATTTGGTTTGAAATTTGCAAAATAATTCTTAATTTGCTCCATATAGCACCAATCAGGCGTTATATGAAAGAGCACATGTGAAGGTAAGTTGTTTGATATGAATTTCTTGATGCTGTCGCTCTTGTGTGCTTCTGTACTATCAAACTCAAGTGCACGTGTTCCAGGAAGACGAGCTATAATTTATGGAGTTTCTAATGGAAGAAAAAAGTACTAGTAATTTAAACCTGCAATTCATTGTATATATACAGAATTTTTGTTTAATTTAAATTTAAAAATTACATTAATTGTATTAAAATATTATATAGTAGATAAAAAATTAACAAAGAACACCACGTAATTATTGTTCGAGAACTTCAAAGAATGAATATATTTGCATATAAATGTGATACATTGCATTAATAAATTTATAGATTTTACATGTCGATATCGCCTTTTACTTCATTTCATCATTAAATTTCGAGAATGATACGTTTCACGTATGTATAGCCATATTTTTTTCATGTCGTTATCACCGATCGGTTTCAAAACTTTAAGAATTATTAATTATTAATTTAAAATGTGTGACGTACAAATATTTCAATAAGAAATGTTTAATAAACATGTGTATTTTCTGCGAAACGTATTTGCACGTCTGTTTCCTAGATGTTGAATATTACATTTAGTATTAATTCTTTTCCATTTAATTTCTAAATAGGACTTAAAATTCAAACTTTAACACTTTTCACAGAGAATAATATTTACTGCTTGTCTCTATTATTTACTTACCAGGTAATTATTGTTTACAGTTTACTTTACTTATTATTTGCTTCAATTGTTATAACGACTACATTAAAGTAAGTTGTGTAGCGTAGCATTTTAAAGTACCTTTCCCAATTAAGAAGATGTTATGTAACATTTGTATTTCTGGAAGTAAATTATGTTTGTGTTTCTTCTTAGATTTCGTAGATCTGGAATTATGCTCTTCTAGCTGATGTAGGTATTTGGCAGATTTTAAAGTTGCTTCTGTAAAAAGCGGTCAGATTATGTTGTTGCCTAACAAACCAACCCAAGTATTTTACTTCTGGAAATAACGAGTTTGAGCATTGTAAATAAGGTGTTTAATTTCCCGTGACCAATACTTTGAAATGCTTGGATTATGACAGTGATGTACAGGAAACGAAGATTCGTGAATAAAGTTACGAGCGTTGAAATTTATCCTCGGGAAAACTTATTTGACTTTTCTTTATATTAACGTCATTTGTGTTTCTTTGAAACATTATGAACTGTAGTAACTTAGACAGTATAGTCAAACTTAATTTGAAATAGGCGTACAATTTCTCTGATGACGTGACCAAGATAATGCTGTTTTATAACAAACGTTCTTTGTCGAAGAGAAAAAAGATCCATAATTCAATATGAACACAATAGATTTTTAGGAAAGAAACTATCACAGATGTGGCATAGTGAAGAAAAAGATATTCAAATCATAAAGTAAATATAATATATATAGGTATGATATTTGTACTGTATACACTCCGCGAACACAATGGCAGGACCACCCGACTTGTTGCAAGCTTTCGGTGGTTTGAAAAACAATTCATTTACTAAAAATACAATGCAAGTTTGTAATGGTATGATATGGCAAATAATACGCATTATTGCGCAATAGTGCCTAACGTTATGCACTGGGTGACGTAAGTACCACATACATATAAAATGCACCGCGCCGGTTGGATACGACCAGTATTTAATAGTAAGCTACCGGATGAGTGTCGAGTTACAACGTGTATCCGGATAAACAAACATCTGTAATTAAGGGTATTGTGCAACGATGGGACGACAGAAGTGCTTAAGTATGGAAGAAATTGGAAAAATTAGAGCGTTCCATCAAGAAGGGTATTCCTCAAGGGCTACTGCAAAGAAAATAAGTCGATCACACCAGGCTGTGAACAATTTTATTAGGGATCCCGAGAATTATGGAAAACGTTTTAAAGGGCGAACAACATCCGTTACAACTAAGAGAGAACGTGGAGCCATATTACGCGAAGCATCGAATTCGGCATTAACGGCAAGACAAATCGCGAATAACGTTGGAACGAATGCATCGGTAAGAACTGTACAGAAGTTACTGAAGACCTGTCCGCATTTAAAACGTTTGAAAATTAAACGACGGCCTCCTTTAAGGGAATTTCAGCGCACTGCACGTCTTCAGTTTGCTCAAGCAAAAATGGGGTGGACAAGAGAATGGCAAACTGTTATTTTCAGTGACGAGAAGAAGTTTAATTTAGATGGCCCGGATGGGTTTTCTTATTATTTCCACGATTTACGTAAAGATGAAGTGATTCAGTCGCGAAGGCGAGCCGATGTTGGTTCAGTCATGGTATGGGGAGCTGTTTCCTATAACGGACCTGTTGATTTAGTAATAGTGAAGGGCAGACAGAATTCGGAAAAGTACGTCCAGCTGCTGCAACAGGTGAAAGACAAATTTTCCAACGTTATGGCAGGTGGGCCATTTATTTTCCAACAGGATAATGCCAGTATTCACACCGCGCGCATTGTTCGACGCTGGTTTCAAGAACAAGGCATGGAGGTTCTCGATTGGCCATCGCTCTCCCCCGACCTGAACATCATAGAAAATGTTTGGGGATGGTTGTCGCGTAAATTGTACTCCAATGCTACCCAATTCAGTTGCGCTGACGAACTAGAGCAGGCGCTGAAATGAAGTTGGGCGGAACTCCCCGTTGACTACTTGAGAACCCTGTATAATTCCATTCCATCCCGACTATTTGAGGTTATAAGAAATAATGGCAAAAGTACTCATTATTGAACAATAAAGTATTTTGTTATTGCAAACGAATCTTTTATTTTGTAGATTGGTCGTATTCAAGTGGCGTTTAATTACTCTACTTATTGTCATTAGTAACGTACATTTGCACTGACTTTTACAAAAATTATATTTGGTACCTACATACATCTTTTTATCAACCCTATTATTTTCGAAAATAACAATTCTAGCGCGCTACCATGTTTATACCAACTACAAATATCATATATGCAGTTGGTCCTATTCATGTTGCGCGGAGTGTATACGCGAAGAAATCGAAAATAGTGTCAAAACTGTAGTAGATGATAAATATTTGTAGTTACGTTTTGACGAGACGACAGATCGTAAACAAATTCTATTGTAAGTATAATAGTATCTGTAACCGATATTTCCAATTTTATTAGCTAGCAAAAGGGTTAGACAAATGTACAGATGAAGCGATTACAAGGGTGGGGCTGGATACGCTACAAAAATTTGACCTTTCAACTAATCAACTGCTGATGTTTATGAGTGATGGTGCAGCGACAATGCATTCTGTAGACTGATCTATTGTATTAAAGATGACAACAATTGCGTCAATGTTCTCCAGATGTGGATGCATTAATAGTAAACTCTAAAAAGTGTTTCTCAAATCTCCCAAATAAATACGACAATTTCACAGACGGTGCCCTTATATTCCGAACCCACACAGGTAATCCTTACACATTGGGGAACGTGGCTGAAGACGACTTTTTATTATTCTGGGTATTTACAACAAATTAACTTTGTCATCCTACAATTCAACTCTAACGAAGCTGCAGCTATTAAAGAAAATCAGATTTCAAGATATTTCCGTTGAAACAGATTTAAAAACTATTTACAAGTATTATTTGATGTAATAGAAAAATTGCGAAATACTGTATTGTCACTAGTGGAGTCGGTTCAAATAGTGAATGATGTTCACTCACTATATGCTATAAGTGACGTACGAAAATTTTACCAGATTAGGCAAACTTGTGATGGTGCTTCTATAGATCCGTTATTTATTGATAATGATTATTTTAATAATGCGTGTGTAACATCAGTAAATGTGCAATCATTCCCAAGGTATAAGAAGTGATCATCACAGTGAACGTTGCTGACCGAGATAAATGTGAAAACACACCTAATGGTACAAGCGTTGCAATTGTCCACTTTTCGCTACATAATAACAACTAAAAACAAAATAAGTGTTTCAGAAATTTTAAAATTATTTATTTTTCTTTATTTCATCTATTGCCATTTACTAGTTTTCGTTTCGCTCACGTCTGATTATCTATACGTAGATACGTACTTATTACAACAGATTCTGACCTGTCACGCCGGGGGAAAGTAACAAATACAATAATTATGGGAGCACTTTAAATTCTACTTGTTCACAGCATTACATAAGTTGGAAGCAATGTGTGGAGTTTGAGAGACCTACTATGAAACCATATATCTTTAATTTAATTATACTGTACAATATATCTTTGTAGGTAAAGAAAATCCAAAACATTTAATTGTTACCCCTCGTATACACATTCGTATACTGCACTGCACTTTGGATTTATCATTAGAGAATGTGAGTTAATTATAGAAATAAATCTCGGATTTGAATTAGTTTCTTCTATGTGCAAATTACTGTAAATTTGAGCAATAAAATAAGAGATAAATAAACGAATTGACTCTTTGATTTGATGTTAAAACTTATTAAAATATTTCTTGCAATACAGGTGAAGTTATTCTAATATTCTTATATAAGCGCCAAAATTAATAATTGATATTTTATTTCTTCTCATTATGAATTCTACAAAATTAAATTAATGGAAGCAATTTATTTATAGACCAGATAAATAATTTAAATGTCAAATGACTAATATAAGTTTTTCGAATTAATTTCCTTACGTATATTAAAATATTTCCTAATGGCATTAGATTTATTATCGGACGGATGGGTGCAGAAAATTAAGAATTATTGGCTTTAAATTTAAAATAGCGCGCTCATTGGAAATAACAACTCTAATTGACATTGCTTTTAAGTACTTGGCAAAGAAAAGCCAATCTAATTAAACGAATTCACGTAGAAATTTATGGACGCTTTTCGTAAATGGACGCCGACCGGAGGGGACTATTTTTGAAATGAATTTTTATATCGATTTGTGCCAAATAACATCTAGATACTATCTCTATTTATAAAAGTGAGTGTATTTTCTAAATGTTAAAAGATGAATTAAGGGGCACTCAGCTAGAGTGGTTTTTAAGTGAACCAATTTGAGATTTCTGCCATAAGTGTGTTTACCTAGTAATTGACTAATAAATCTTGACATTCTAACGTAAATGAATCGTAACATATTATTTTTGAGTATAACATTCTCTTATGCTAAATACGCATATATTGGCTAAGAGAATACAATCATTAAGTTTTAATTTTAAACTGTAAACTTATATAATTTCATGTTTCGTAATATTAAAACGCTTTATTCTCAAACAATTTAATACACCGTAGAAGCGTATTAAACAATAAAAGGATATAGTAAATTTAACAATACTCAAGTGTTAATTTCTAAGCATACCAAACTATTAGGGGTGAAGCTAAATCTAGGAATGTTGGTGTTTCTGATACACATAAGACTATTTTGAAGTTCCGCTTTCTCTTATAGTGAAATGGAAGTGAGACTACTAGCATTATCATTCAGGGAAGCTATTCCAACTTTACCATCTCTTTCTGATAAACTTTCGAATTTGATTGAAGGTTGCAACAGAATAAATAGAGTGTTTCCATGATATTTACTGATATGCAACAAACACTGAGGTTTTTTCGAACCAAAGATATTCTTCAGGTTTAATAAGTATTTAATAAACTAGCCCTTATGCAGTTAATATTTTGCACTCATTGTATAGCGATAGAACAAATGAATAAACGAAATAGAAAAAAACTGTATTAACACTACAATAAAGTATCAATGACATTAAATAAATGAAAAAAAGAGTACATAGTACTACAAAAACATCTACGGCAGGAGCACGAACAACCACTATTCAGTTAGGAAATAGTAAAATTTTGCATGATATCAACAAAAATTAACAGCAACATAAACAATGGAAGGAGTAACTGTAAACTACATATACGTATTTTAACAAATTTAATTCACAATGGGAGTTCTTCTCCCATGTGTGCAATGAGTAATTAATATTCATTTATTTACTGTGGGGGAGACATTTTGTACAAATTATTTGTGTATACGAGGCTTACGGATTAAATAAAATTATCATTAATTATTTACGGGATTATCTCGTGTAATATACACATCTGCGTCTGGTGTTTGTATCTTTTTTTATGATAATTAATGGTATCCTTGATGTTGATATAAAGCAAATATATGTTTATTCTCAATGGCAATTTAGCATTCAATGTAATTAGTAATTTAGGATTTCATTTTATAAATTTTATTTGAAAGATAGATAAGTTGTAACTAGTTATATACAATAGACAAATAAATATAAACAAGACAATAGAATGAACATGTTGATGTATAAACAAAATAAAAACAAATATGGATATCTATAAATCATATCCGTAGTCACAAGAAACAAATAGAGTACATGCCTAAACGAAGACGGGTAAACAGTATTTATACTCATCAGATGAAAATGGATTAATAAAAGCGCACAATGTCAGATAACAACTAGTACACAGACTAGACAAAAACAATTGGAGGCACTAGGGTAGGCCTATATTATATTCACTATGTACCTGGTAGACATGCCTCCATTTTTCAGGCAGTGTGTGATATATTGTAGTGAGCAAGAGAAAACAAGGAAACAACTAATTTTGGAAAGAAGGTGTCGTTCAGCGTTCAGATATGCAATCAAACCTAAGATGTAACATCAGAACTGCTCGTCTGAAAGAACTATGGAAACTGACAGTTCGGAATAGTTGAAGAGTTGATTTGTGTGCCAAGGTACCCAGAAAAAAGGTATGGAGTTAAAATATAACTATTTACTATTTACTTATTATTGTAAGTTTAAAATTACATAATTGATCTAAAGCTTTGACGGTAGAACAATTAGCAAAATAAATCAGCAATCTGAAAAGACGTTTTTATGAAATTACTCGAACGCCTCGAAAATATTATTTAAAACCATATAGTAAGATATCTGTACTGATAGTAAGGCATCACAGTCTAATATCATTATTAACAGAACTCCGACAACGATTTCAAAGTAATCTTTATTGAAAAATTTTTTATACGTTAATAATATATGAATGATATCGTTTCTCGGAAAATGAGAAACAGCTATTGCCGTAATTACAAATTTTCTTTTTGGGCCAAAAACGGTAGTGGCAATCGGATATTCAAGAGTTTAAGAGTGGAAATGCTTTGGTACATACGACTTAAGACAAGAAGTTATTAAAACTACTTAATGTAATCTGCTGGACGACGACGTAGTAACAACAGATGCTTATGGATTCTACACGAGGATGATAATCACAAAAAGAAACCTACTGAATCACTAGGCTTATATCTTGTGTAAACGCATGGGTTCTGTTAAAGATTAGTCTATTATATTATTATGAAGAAAAACTTTAGGGACAATAATTAATGCTGTGAATCAAATATACCAATTCCATTCTTCAAGAAGCACGAGTTTATCGTTTTTCTTTTGTACGATTACAGTAAAAAATGCATGCGGACAACGTAAATAAATTTCGCTATGCACGTAGCTAATTATTATTAATTACCGGAACAGTAAAAATAACCATATCTCTTATAGATATTGATTTGCATAACGTTGGGCGTATCATTCCAAACCTCTTCAAATACTATCTAATCCTAAGAAAGTCCTGTTATCTAAAATACGGTGACTGCGCTTCAATATTATGGAAGGAAATAACGAGTATTACAATCAGGAATTTTAGTTTATTTATAGGAAGTAGATTCAGCATAAGCCGAAAGTAATGCTTTACAAGTGGAAGCTAATACATATCAAAAACAGACCAAGCAGAATTACAAATGAATTAGAAGAGTTTGCTACCTGACAACGAAACAGAGAACCTATAATTTTTTTATATTACAATATAATCTCCCTTAACTTCAACGCACTTGCGTCACTTGCCCTACATTGACCTTATTCCATCAGAAAAGCATGAAAAGAAGAGAAGAAAAGATCTTGGTTTTAAAAATAAGCATAGATCTTCCATTTCATTTGGTTATTACCTGCACAACAATGACGTCTTCTGATGTAGTTTTTTCTTAATAAAAAGAACGATGGATCCATATCCGAATTATATGGTGGGTAGTCTAGCTCAAAGAAGTTATACTCGCGGAGGATATGTTGTACTTTGGTTCCTCTGTCAACTCATATATCGTCATGAAAAAGGAGGAATTCTTTATAACACGGACCTGGAGGTTTCTGGTTACTAGTTATATGCAATTTTATAAATGTATTACGTAACTAACTGTCGTTAGTGTAGTCCCGTTGGACCTACATTCACCAAGAATATCTACTACACCAACAGTGGAGTTAGGAAATTTCAATTTAAAATATGACGTGATTTCGTTTCCATACACTCTAGTCATTCGTTCATGAATAATTTTAGGCGAATCCTGTTCCATCGTCAAAAATTTAATACTGCGATGCCCAAATTCACAAAACTCATTTTTTGTTGCAAAACGCGAAAAATTTAAATTTGATACGTACATAAAAGAATTTTGTCAGTGTTGCCCCTTGTAACATGGCAACGTACAATTAGTTGATTCTCTTATGATAGGCTTTACACAATCGCAATTCGTAACAAAAATCAAAACAAACTTCTAATAAACCTAAAATCTTTACTAACGAATCAAGTATAAATCCATATCGAGGGAATATTTCTATACTAACAAGAGTACAAATAAATCCGTGAAATTATAGAAATTCTATTATGATGAAACAATATGCGTACTGTTTTAAAGATTAAACTTTTATTGTTAGGAAATTTGCACTATTATATTAGAATCCTATTCTTCAAATTAGAAGAACTAACCATTTTCAAATCTTTCTCTATTTTCGTTAGCTTTGTACGAGGTTTGTTCAAAAGGAAAGGCGAATTTTGAATTTTTTTGAAAAGTATTTATTTATTCATCAATATCCATTTTGTCCCCTTCAAAGTAACCCCTCAGATATAATGCACTTATGCCAGCGCTTCTTCCAATCCTCGAAGCATTTCAGAAATGCGCTTTTCGGTATGGCCATCAGCTCGTTCTTCGATTCTGACTTTATCTGACTTATTTGGGAATAGGAAAAAGTCGCAGGGAGCCAAATCTGGTGAATAAGGTGGTTGAGGCATGATTAGGGTGTTGTTTTTGACCAAAAAAATCACGAACAAGATTGATGTGTGAGCTGGTGCATTATCGTGATGCAGAATCCATGATTTTTTTTCAACAATTCCGATCGTTTGAGCCGTATTGCTTTACGCAAAAGTTGCATAACTTCCTTGCAGTATTCCTTATTAACCTTACGACCTGTTGCCATTGTAATCCAAGAAAATAGTATGCAAAACCTCCACATTTGATCGAACTTGGCGTGCATTTTCTCGGCCTTCTGTAAAGCGCTTGTACCACTTATATACACTTTTTTGAGACAAAGTGGACTCGCCGAATGCCACAGTCAACATTTCAAGTGCCTTGGAGCACTTTATTCCATTTTTAGCGCAAAATTTAATACATATTCTTTGATTCATTTCTTTCAAAAGTCAAAAATCGAAGAACACACACAAACGTGACTAAGCTTTTCAGTTGTCAACAACAAACTACTAATCCAAATTGGCTGATAATGCCAACATATGACTAACACATGTGTACCAATATAACAAAAAAATTTCGATAATCGAAAGTACACAGCGCGCGAAAATTCAAAATTCAGCTTTCCTTTTGAACAAACCTCATATATTAAACTTGATATGTAAAACTTCCTGAAGTCACCGAGTCACTTTTAGTATCTATAGTTTTCCATTTGATATAGACTAAGCAAAACTAAGGAATCTTAATATTATATTGTATACCGCAAAACTGAATAATTATCTAAAACGACATTTCAACATAAGCTTCTTCAAATGTGTAGAAATATTATTTTCGGACACACATTTGTGACAAAATTTGTATAAATCAATGTACAACCACTATTGATATTTACTTATTTATGATTTTACAGATTTGTGAACATACATACATATGTATGTATGTCTTCAAATTAATTTATTCTTTTCTATATTTGGCGCAACTTTATATAGGATAACAAAACTACTAGTGAGCCTTATCTTAGAATATTATAAAATATCAACCCTTTTAAATTATAATTTTTAATTGAAATTGATTAAATACCGATCTTAAACAAATTTCTTAAGTACATATTTTTTTTTCAGAAATTAATTAGGTAGTCGTAATCACTTCGTGTGCTGCATATGAATTTGCGTGAATGATACAGCAATCCTGATAGGTTACTGAATTCTTTGTAGTGGTATTTTATTAATAAAATTACATTGATTTCAAAATAATTATTCTCATTAATTCGGATGAGTTAATGGTAGTATCGCATTAAATATTTTAATTAAATTACTTCCGTTTCATATAATTATCTGTAATTAGCTAAAATGATTCTATTCTTCCGGCATTATATTGTGAAACTGTAAGTCATACGTAATACAAGAAAGTTGTTTTTACTATTTCACTTTTCTTATAAGAGAAATTTTAAAAAACAACCTAACATTTCGTTTCTAAATAATTAGATATTAAATAATAATGATTTAGGATTTTTAGAATAAATTAAGCAAAGTAAAAATAGAAGTTAATAAAAATCTGCTTTTATTTAAATCGAAAGGGACAGACAAAAGAATTAGTACAGATCTATAAGTAGATGAAATATTAAATGAATTTTAAAAAGTTAACCGAAAGTGTATTTGTCATTTACAGATATTTTAACGAAATAAGGATAGCATTTTGTAAAGAATAAAAACGAAGTATTCGCATTAATTATTAACATACTTCAATTTTCAAATAAACAGTGACTCACAGAAGTATTCGTACCTCAGATATAACTGATTACACCTTAGGTAAAATTTGATGGAGTCTGTAGTTGATTAAGTTAATCAATTAAGGTTGATATATGAACCCTTTTCACGTTAATTTTCGTATTCTGTATACGTATTTGGACATTTGATACAAAATCGTTTTTACCTAAGACGTATTTCACTTGCATTTCGATATTTTGTTTCATCTGAAGAGCAGTATTTGTGCAGACGAAACGAGAAAAAAACTATGAGAGAGAGAGAGAGAGAGAGATTAGAGAAAAAAAAATGTTTTCATACAATTATCAAATATTCACCTTGGAAATTGGAGGATGATCCTAACTTTAAACTGTGGTTGCAAGTGCTGCTACTAAGAATTTGGTACTGTGTTTATTTAGCTGAATATAAACTTAACACGCGATAACACTATAATTCGCAAAAATAAGGAAATAAGTATTAGTGAATGTGAAGTAGTAATTAATTGGCATAATGAAAACGAATCTTACTTGGAAATAAATAAATTGATTAACCGATCAAAAGCGACTGTATAATTTATTATTTAAAAATATAGAATTCAAAATATTATTGCTAATAAATCACGAAGCGGCCGACCGAGATTTTTAAGTTCGCGCGAAGATATTTTGGTGCGTGAAATTCAAAAAAGATCCGCATCTTAGTGCCCCAATACTGAGAATAATAGTAAATAATACTTTTTTTATAAGCATATTTGTGCAGAAAAACATTAAGAGATTTTGGCTTGCATAGTAGAATAGCTAGAAAAAACCGTTCATCTATAAAAAGAATAAATAGAAACGCTTGAAATTTACGAAAGGATATCTAACAAAGAATGAAAACTTTCAAAATGTGCTATATTCTTAAAGAGACTAAATTTAATGTTTTTCAGTCAGATGGTAAAAATACAGTGTGGCGAATGGTAAATACAGAGCTACATTAAAAAAATCTTAAACCTACCGTTACACATGGAGGCAGTTCCGTAATAGTTTTGGAGTGTATGGCAGCTAATGGAGTAGATAATCTGGTATTTATCGACGGTATTATAAACGGTATTTTAAATGAAGATTTGTTTCAAAGTGCCAGGAAATCGGACCTTCATGAAGAGTTCTTCTTCCAACAAAATAATTATGCAAAGCATACAGTAGATATTGTTAAGCATTGGATCATATTTACTACTTCTCACTATTTAATAACAACACCCCAGGGTCCAGATACGAACCTAATAGAGCATCTGTCGCCTGAAATTAAACGGTAATTGAAAAATTTTGATATGTGAAACAAACAATTCCTAAAGACTAAAATACAGGAAATTTGGGAAAATATTGATGGAAATGTAACTCAAAGAGTTGGTGCAAACCATGCCAGCTCATATTCGTACTATCATAAAGGCCAATGGAGGTCTTACAAACTGAACATTATTTTTTTAATTAATTAATGTTTATCTTATTTTCATAATTTTTACGGTTAGAGATAACTTTTTATTACAAGAAACTATACTGTGACATTTTTCGGCACCTAAGAGTTTCGAGGGTACAGATTTGTTTCGTGTGGGTTTTTGCCGTAGTTTTCCAGGTGCGACACTGTTTAATTACCTGCTGATGATGACAACTTAGTTGTCGAAATACGTCTACAGATTATGAAAATTAGTGTGGAACGGGGTTATTTATCAACCTTAAATGATTAAGTTAATCAACCACAGGCTTCATCAACATTATCTTTGAGAAAATATTGTCTACTACTCCAATAAAAAACGTAAATACTAAATAATGTTCAATTATATGTGTTGTATGAATACTTCTGCGAGCCACTATACCTATATAGATTACTATAGGTAGTTGTGACAAACTTCTAAGTACCTTTAACACAGAAACAATATTTCTCAAAGAACAATCTTCAAAAGTAAATATTAAAGGTAGCTTATATTGTAAATTAAAGAGTTCATCTAATTTATTTATATGTGAATTTTGTTCCAAAGTGCAATGAGTAATAACTAGATAAAAAGGAACTTCATTATTATTTTAAAATCAAACAGCCAACAAAAATACGTATCTTAACCAAGATAAATGTCCTTATAAGATTTCAAAGGTACTAATGCGGAAGAAAGATTAACTTTTGCTAATGAAGTACAAGCACCAAAAATACAGCTCAAGATGACAATTCTGACTACTACCAGTCCACAAAATAATCGATAAATATTTTCCAAGATAGCAAACCTATTACTGCACTAAAAGACTTAAGAAAACTGCATTTGTAACAGATAAACTTATCAAGACATTTAAAATTGTAAAACTAAATAAAGCATCCCTAATAAAGAAAAACAGAACTTAATTATAACTCGATGTAAAAAAAATTAAATAAGATGGATGTTTTGAGCACAGAATGTTTCAGTTCTTGATAGTTGATATGTTTACATATTTCGTGCATTACCTATAGCAAAATAGAAACTTAAATTTTATTTAAATCGAGACACAAGAATTAGTACAGAGCTATAATTAAAAGAAATATGAAATGAGTTTTAAAAAATTAAGCGAAAGTGTACTTTCATTGACACTGATCGATTTTAATGAAGTAGGGATAACATTTGCAAAGGATAAAAGCGAAGTATTCGCATTAATTATTAAAGTACGTTCTTTCAGTTTTTAAATATACAGTGGCTCCCATAAGAATAAAGAAATTACTTGATTCAAGTTTGTTTTTACCGCAGATACATATATTGCACTTACATGCCCTATTGGTGCAGACGAAATGAACTAGTTATTATTTACAAAAGAAGACAAATCTTTTCAAACAATTACCAAATGTGCACCGCACAAAATCATGCATTGTAGCTACATTGGTGCCATTTGTAATTTTTTCCGGGAGTTTTATAATGATCTTCGAATTATACAATAGTATGCAAAAATAATGATAGTTTTAAGAAAAGTGTACTATGCTCACAAAATGAAAAGACGGTAATAGAATATATTCTTATTATCCAAAAATATTATTTTAATCAATTTATCGACTTTAAAAATAAATAGTATACTAGTGACTGCAGACGAAATAATAGCAAGAGCCCTAAATAAATAAAATAAAAATATATATAATTTCTACTTACTTACTTAAGTAAGTATAATTTCTAATTGAAATAATTTAAATAATGCAGCCACTTCTTTATTTGATTAATATGTTCTACTATACCTGGAGATGGTTCGTTTTATCCGTGTATAGTAGCGCACCCGGTACGAGTTCGGATGGCGTCGGGTGGGATGATTTTATTCTTAACTAAATCGCGCAACTGTGTATAAGTTCATTCGATTCTCTTCTAAAGTTCATATAGTTAATTCAATCAACAGTATACAGGGAGCAAAAATGTGCGTATACACTTAATGTTTTCGCAGACATATGATGAAAATGTATTTGTTAGAATTTTATGCCGCGTATAAGTTATGTCCTGAGAAGGACCATTCCATCAACGATACAGCAGCGAGACTGCACTCGTCATCCGGAGCTGATCTGTTTCTTACTAAATTTGAAGATCGTCTGACGCATATCTAGTGGTGCGCCTACTTATATATTGCTGCCTTGGTGTGCTTGGTTCCGATACCTGTGTATTCTGCAGTATACCCCGTATGATTTTGTGGGGATTGCGTTCAATCGCGGTTCGTTTCAGTTATTTCGTAGGTTAGCCAGAAACGGTTTCCATGTGCGCAGCGATACATTAGTTTTGTGTATTCTTGGAAGCCAGTAATTTCTTCACTTAGCGCGACTAAAAAAACGAATCATCGCTCGAGAAAAATTTTCCCGGTGCCCGAAATTCTATGGACAAAAATACACAAAACCGATGTACTGCTCCGTCCGAGTGTATAACTTATAATTTTTTGATTGTAAGTTCTATAAGATCACCTACACAAGCCTTAGTGCGATACTTGGTAAAAGAACTCCGGACATATAGCATTCTACGCGAAGAATGCGGATAACTTCATCAAGTTAATAAAAAACGTACAATTACAGCCAACGAATCTGTCAGTTAGTTTCGACGTCACGTCCTTACTTACAGGAGTTCCGATCATAGATACCTTGTCTTTATTCGAGAACAAGTACCAAGTACTAAAGCGAACACACAACCAAATAAAACACTGCCAGGTAAACAAACACCTATTTCATGTACAGCAACCAAAAGTATGGACAGTCGTAGGTGCAACGATGGGATCTCTTCTATCACCAATTATTGCCAACATTTTCATGGAGATCTTCAAAACAAAGGCTTTAAATACCTGCATGGTCAAACCTTCCTTGTAGTTGCGGTAAGTCGATGATACGATCGTGATCAGAATACATGACACAGAGAAACTATAAAACTTCTTACATCACTTGAATGCCGAACATCTGAAAATTAAATTCAGAATGCAGGTAGAAGATAAACATTCTTGACGTGCTGGTGATAGAGAAAAGAAACGGGACATTAAAACACACCGTATATCGGAAATCTACTAATAGATATTTAAAAGCACAATCACATCATCATCCGCCACAACTGAACTCCGTGGTAAAAATGCTAGTCTTACGATCCGAACTATTAACATATGAAGAACATAGGCGCGAAGAAAGAACTAACACCAGAAACGCTCTCCTCGTAAACAGGTAAACGAAGTCATAAGCAAAAACCGAAAAACAGGAGTTCACATTTAGGCACTTCCTCTGATATATGAAGTTTACTATGGATAAAATTGGAAGCGTATTAAGAAGACACAATATCGACATCGTTTTTACTGCACATAGAAAGTTAGCCAATGGACCAGGCAACGCGAAAGACATATCTCCACCAGAAAATCAGGGTTTGTAAGAGACTCCGTGCTCTCCGTCAGGAGAAAAGAACAAAGAAACGCAATTGTCAAGAAAGAACCAACATCAACGTTAACTCAACAGAGACTCTTAACAGGACATTCTATCAATTTTGACTACACCAAGGTTTTAGCGATGAACTAAAACCTATATACAAGAATTATAAGAGAAGCGATCGAGATAGAGAAAAGACCTAACAGCCTGAATAAATATGACAACGGCGTACGCCTACTGCACACATGGAAACCGCTTCTGGCTAACCTACTAACCGCGACAGACACACTCGAGACCAATCATACACAGTTGAGTGCACGTAACTTCAGTAAGGCAACGTTCCCCATCAAAGCAGCAACGTGTAAGCACGCGTACCACTAGTCGCACGTCAGACTCTCTTAAACTTAGTAAGCAACAGATCAGCTCCAGAAGATGACGAGTACGATCTCGTTGAAAAGTCGAGAGAACGGGCCTTCACAGGACACTACTCACACGGGTCTTAGAACACGAAAAAATACATATTTATATATATATATATATGTTATATAAACAAAAATAAAAAATTCCATATCATTTTTAAAATTGTCTCTGTGATTCGCTGCATTCCACGGTGTCGTTTGCAATACTATCACGGTGTATTAGATTAGGGTATATATATATATATATATATATATATATATATATATATATATATATATATTTTATTTTTGTTTATATAACATTTTCACTAACTTATGTATGGCTGGTTGAATCAGCGAAACAAAGTATAGAAACGACTTGAATAAACTAATACACATTTGAGCAATATAACTATAAATAAAATAATGCCAACCGACGTATTGGGCACGCTTCTGTTGTCAGCAAAACCGATCATTAATTATAACCTATATTTCTTAAAACAGGTTGTATCTTTTAGAGCATACAATTAAGATCGACATCTTTTAATTGGTACAAAAAATCAGGCTCTTTAATCTTCTTCCCATAATTTATATTACTTAAGATTTGATCTGAGTTTTGATTTTCAAAGAAATTGGAGCCTAAACTGGTACATACTCTAAATATTTATTGCTGGAGTTTTTCTTTTCACTTTTATTGGTTAGTTAATAAAATACAGGTTTAAATACATACATTTTTATTAATCGTAACGCTTTATCACTTGAATATATGATACTAGTGTTGATGACTGTTATCTGTTTCAATTCTTGCTAAATACTTGTTCTATTATGCCAGAAAAATCATTGGGTATCTTCAAGACTGAGCAGGTAAATAAAAAATATAAATATAAAATCAAAAGTAATTAGAAAAATCTTGTATGTAAATGATTCGTATATGGCGAAATCATCAATAAAAGTAATTAAATAAATTTTTAAATGGAAATGGAAACCCCGTAACAAATCTTTATAAATAACTAAACTAAATGCGGCCTGGTAAATATAATATCAATAAGAGCAGTATATAAATGTATGCCAATTTGTATCTGTAATACTAACAAGAATGGTTACAATAAATCAATTGAAGTTTCAAGTAATTTAAGTAATTTGGATATTTCAGTACTTCATTTTATCTTGTATTGGATACAATAGTAGGGAACTGTACGAAATTCCAACACTTATTTAATCATTTGACGTCACAAATTACACAAGTAATGAGAAAAATTACAGAACTAAACATGTGTTAAAAAGAGAAAATTTAAAATCAAAAATTACGTATATTATTGTTCTCACACTGAACACATATAAGGTAAATATGTGTAGAACGAAATAAATTTAATGAGCATCTACAAATAGTTCCACAGGTATGCTGCGACTATTCTGATACTGGAAACATGCTGTGACTAGCTAATCGAAGAAGAAAAATGTTTTACGTTTACTGTCGCTGAAAAATGTATGACTTTTTCAGCTTTGTAAAAAAAGTGAATACACTGTTATGATAAAAAAAAGTAGATGATTTACTAGATCATGGTACTACCAAAAACCAAGATAAAATAATTGTGAGATTTTTTTAAGATAAACCTTTTCTTACATTTTGTCGAGAGCAGTAAATGGTCTGCAAAAAAGATTTAAGTATTGATCTGATATTGGCTCAAATATTGTTAGCAATTACTTCACCAAGTAAAACTATAAAACTGAACAGTCGGAAAAAAACCTCTGCTGTCGGAATAATGGAATGGACTCAAGAGAATATTACTAAAGATTGTTCGAATGTAACCTGTAGTAGCAAAGTAGCATTCTGAACATAGACCTGTGATCAAATGCAAGTGACAAAGTACTACAAATAACGGTAAAACATTCTTTGATGGTTCACATTTGAGAGTGTTTCTCCCAACAGGTATGGGTCGTTGTGCCTCTTTACTAAATGCATAAAAATTTTGAATTTATGATGTAAGTTAACATCTGCTAAATAGTGATTTGATAGCAATAATAAACCTTAGAAGTTTCAAGACGACAACGACTTTAAAACATTACAGTCATGTTTATCAAAGTTGAAAAGCCAAATATGGTGTCATAATAATAAGCTGCCAACATCCAAATGCCAATTTTATAGAAAATTTCTGAGAGTTGTTATCAACTGATTGCACTGAAAAATGTGCAGAAAATGTGTCTTGATGATACCAAGCAGTTCACAACAATGGGGATTGAACCAAACATTACGTAAACGCAGTTTAGTTTTAAAGTATGTAGCGTTACTTTGTTGTTTTTTAGATTTATTGAAAAATAGACATCAGCGATACATTCTTGTGAAGTACTAACTGTGCATTCATAATTTGGTCTATTTCATAGAAAGGTTTTATGACATTCGGGGAAGAATATCCTCTTAATATTAAACGCCTACCGTTTTCTTTGCATATTTGAGATGAATTTCGCTATCTATATGCGGTAAACATGAGATGACCAAATCTTTGCTTCCATTTGCACCCATCGATTATCTTCTAGCATGTCGTTTTTCAAAAAGTGAAATTTACATGGCTTTTTAAACGTAAACTTGCACCTATAAACTAACTTCCTTCGAATAACTAAAGATTGTCAATAGATGCGATAACAGATGGTCATTCTGCTATTCGAATTCGTATGTCAGTTTCGACGTGTTCCACTTTCACTTCGTGTTTTATAGCTGTATGTTTATTTTCAAACCTTCGAAATAATCTTTGCTGAACAACCAAGAACATCTTGAATAAATCAATAAATTCTGTCGTCGGCAGGGTCTTTTTTGATAATTGCACGCTGTTCGAGCGTACAATGACTTTCACGATCCAATTTACTGTTTATACATGATCGAAATATGACAACTATTCTTCCTAATACTAACTAATAATAAATACATAGCTTTAAGTGGGCAATTAATATACACTAAACTAAAATATACGACTCTTATATTTAAGGGATACTAGAGCTGCAAATTCCAATAACTCAAATTACCTTTCTATTTAAATACGATTTATTTAAACAGACACGTAATTAAGGTATTTAATAGTAAAATTAAACATTACTTTGTATTTATTGTATACTGCAACCATTGTGCGCTGTATGACCAGAGTTCGCCCGACATATTTGAACTGCAGCAAAGAATTGTTGAAGTCAGAAATGCTGGGAAATTCTTTCAATAACATGAAGAGGCAAGTACATTTATGAATTGAACATAGCGGAGAAGATATTCAGTAGTTCTTTTAATTCAGCTCTTTTTGTTATTAAAATCGTTTGTAACTTTCCCATCAGAATTAGCATGGACTAATAACTTTGACTAAATTTCAGAATTATTTGAAAAAGATGGTATAGGAAGCCGTAACAACTATATGTTGGGACAATCAGTATTTTCCAAAAGAATGCTAGCTTTCCCAGTCTTTTTAGCAGTTAATTTTTTTTAATTGTAAAGTTGAAATTAGCAACAATTTTTCATTTCTAAACATATTTATAATTTTGTCATTAACTTTTTTAATTAAAATTTATTCTCTTATTTGGCGTTCGAAAACACTGAAACAACATTAATAATAATCTTTAGAGAACTATTTCAGTATTACATGCCAAGCCACAGAAAATATGAAATATCTTCTCACCGCATATGCGAACTTCTTGTTGACTCGATGCCAACGAGAGTCTGAGCAGTTATTATAGAAAAAGGTGACATATTATTAAGAGTTATTTATTTTGTTGAGGAGGCCAATCGAGGTCAATTTGTATTTTTTATTATGCTTAAAAATGTTGTATCACAATTAATAACACAAACCCCCGAAATGATGGTCAATTGACAACATGAATATACTCATTCTTTAAATGATAATATTTAGCCTATCTCAACATATAGTTGTTAGGGCTCGCATGTATAATTAATATCAAGCAGACGTTTTTCCTACCATGACACTATTCACCAGGATATTTGACATAATATACAACTAAATACTGTTATACCAGTTTTTTTTGCATCTGACAGTAGTATACAATAAATAGCAAACTGTTTTTATAGAAATCGTGAAAATGTTATAGTTGTAACTATTATTACTAAGAAGTCAATTAAATAAATATGCATTACTTTCATTGTGAGTGAAACTGCTAAATCGGTATAACAGTCTATAACTGCTTTTTCCAAGAAACAACGAATTGTATATAATTCTCTCAATTACTCAATTCGTTTTTATAAATAAACAATTCAAGTTTTAAATGCCCTTTTTCACACCAAACAGAATCAATTAAAAGCCCAAGATTATGTGGTATGTCCGTAAGCGCTACTATTGCATACATGAAAGTATAGGAAACGTTAAATAGAAAATAAAAATAAATATGAAGGAAAGAGATCTTATTTACTGCATCACGTATGTATTCCCTTTCTCATAGTAGTATATGAAAATAATATTGAAGAAAAGTCCTGTATATGGAAACACGCACAATAAGAAAGCTTGATAAATTTATGAACCCCCTCGTAGATATACCATAACTCGTTTAAGAAAAATCTTATAAAAGTCCGTCGGGAATTTGTTTGCTGTAAAACTTTACAATAAACTAAGTTGAATCCTTAATAATGTATACCATATTGGACAATTTTAGACGGCAATTTATGAGCGTTATTCTGGTACAAAACCGTACCCATATCGATACCAATAACTTACATATTTATGCCGCACAGGGGACATGTATAGGTCGGTTATTCTATTTTCAGATGGGGCGACCGAAAAAAAATCTAAAAATGTCCTGATAGAAAGAAATGAAGTTCCGCTGCAAATTCAATTTAGAATTGCTGGAAACAAATAATTAATTCAGTAATGGCAGTGTTCTCTCTGTCTTTCTCATACGCTCCCTAACTTACTGGTTATACCCCCACAAAACCCCTCGCGCGCACCTCAATCCGAATTTTGGATTCCTTTTCTGTAAATGTAATTTCTCACACACAAACAGCTGATATGATAAAAGTTTTTCTCATTTTTCTTCGCGCACTTTAATAAAGCCGGTCCGACCCGACCCATAAAATCCGAGCCTGTATTTTTAATTATTTTTCGCACGCCCTCAACTTATTTTCATTAGATAAGAAACAATTTTCTTTTCACTTTTCTCTGTTTTGTTTCTCGTTTTTCTTTTCGGAGTATATGATGATGAACTGTCAAATTATTTTCCTTCAAAATAGCAGGTCTGGGCTTCTCCGCAATCGCGAATATATGTATTTGTTCTACACAGTATATTGTAAATATAAGAGTATTTATTTAATGGAATATGCATATATGTACATATACATATATACATATATATATACATATATATATATATATTTATATATATATATATATATATATATATATATATATATGCTAAGTAACGCATTAAAAATAACAGCTTACATCCGGAATAAGGTAAATTTGTTGAATAAATAACACATGTGCATAATAAAAATCTCAGGCTTAATCGAAGGAACTATTTCAAATTCCAATACTTCACTTCGTAATTATCGGTCTATTTCTATATATATATATATATAGTTTCCTTCCTGATGTTCGAAAACAGGTTGATGTAACGTATAGCGACATTTCAAGTGGTTTTGCTGCTCTAGACCAGGTATGGGCAATCTTTGACATGTTGTGGGCCAAACTTTAATGTGCAAATACGCTCGAGGGCCGCGTTTAAAAGTAGTGTATTTTAAAATAGTGTTCATAATTTTTAGCGATAGATATCAGACATGAAATAATACAACAATGTCTCGCGGGTCGGATCAAATCTTACAGCCAGCCGGATCCGGCTCGCGGGCCAGTTTTTTCACACATTTGCTCTAGACTATGGAATTCTAGTCCACCTTTTACTGACTTTTGAGTTCACATTTATTTGAGAGGGACAATTGTTTCTTATAAGGGTTTCAATTCCTTTGAGTTTATATCTCTAATTGACTAACATATCTCAAGGATTGGTTCAATTATGTGAATGACCTGTATAAATTTCTTAGTTGCCCTGTGATGACATGTGCATCTGCACATATAGGTCTGCAATATCTATTGCAGATCTATCAAGAAAATATTAGTATAATCTTTAATTGATGATAAGATGTGAAAATATGTATAAACAAACGTGTCACTATTATAAATATATAAATCGAATTAAATCCTATCATACTATCTCGCAGCTTATTAGCCTATAACCAATGCAAAAATCGTAACTAGTTTTGAAAAGCC
Organism: Dermolepida albohirtum; assembly: GCA_031893035.1. Lineage (NCBI taxonomy): Eukaryota > Metazoa > Arthropoda > Insecta > Coleoptera > Scarabaeidae > Dermolepida > Dermolepida albohirtum. Next base: position 523,716 of record JAVIWB010004172.1, on the reverse strand, counting down.
TTTTGATTTTAAACGGAGCAAATAAATTTAGAATCAAAGAACAACAAGTCACGAACACGATGCATTTGTGACTCATTATGTTTAGAGGTCCAATCTTATTGGAATTACTATTTTACAACTTTGTAGTGCCTGGTTTAAGATATGCTCCTATCGTTTAGTCTTCATCTTATGTTATATATTGAATGTCTGCAATTTCGTTTAAAATTTTTGACCTCTCGAATTAATGGAACCTATTCCCATAGAAACATAGACTCTTACAACCACATTTACAAATTTTCTAATAAATTTAATTTTTTATTATTTTTTTCACCAATTTCTCCGTGTTCCCTATCTTGATTAACACAAAATTATAATTTGCACTGCACAATATTGCCCTGTAATTGGTTTATATTGAGCAATAGTATTTAAGAATATAAATAAGATGGTATTGTTGTGGAAATATATGTATAAGAAAGAAATCACAGCTCATAAATGTCATTAAATTATATGATTAACTAATATAACCGTCGATCTTGTAGTAAATTTGCGTAGAAAACAAAATTGTGAAAAAAAATAAATACCTAAACGAACATTGCTCAAAAACTGGTATCTTCCAAAGGAACTTAAACTAAATAATAAAATCGGAAAACTTTTTTGCTGCATGACGGTTACTCTACGATGAATTCAGTTGTATAGCAAAACAAAGTATCGAAATGCTTTAACAAGCGTTCATAGTGTGCAAAACTAGAATAGGGAAAATATCGGCAACCAAATGGTCTGACTTGCAAACGGAATTAGCCGAGGTGGGTTTGCAAATAGTGGAGAGAGATGTGCTTCAGAATTCGCATTGCATACGAATTATTCAATTGTTCCGAAATGCATTTGTAATTACAGTGGAAGATTCCAAGCGTTTATTTGTTGACAAATGTGGGAAGTCCCTATACGAGCTAAATATATCTGTCTCGTATAAAACATCATAAAACAAGTTTATCTGTTTCGTTTTGATATATTAAGTAATTTCCCATATTTCCTCTGTAATTTTCTGGCAGTGTATATAATCCATAAAATAATTGAAGGCGAACAATTTGTGGTACAAATTGGGATGAATACAGTAAATACAGAAATGTAAATATCGACTAAGATTTAAGATTACTTGAGGTAGGCATAAAGCCCATTCCACTATGGCCTTTTCCAAGTGTGATTCTCGTGTCTTTCTGTAGCCACTTTTCTTTTGAAGTAGACCTTAAATACGACTTTTTTAGCCTCTCTTTAACCTCGGTTCTGTTACAGCAATTTTTACAATTTAGACTTAGAAATTCCAGATAGTTTAGTTGATCGCGTCTCCACTATCTCCACTATGTTGATCCCTACAGCTTTATGTATTTTTATCTATACAAAAGGCCCTGGTTCATCCCTGCTTTTCTAGCTTCTTATGGATGGATCTTGCCTTGAATCTTTAGAACTTCTCACATTTTACTTTCCACTTTTCTTTGTTCTCGAGATTTGGTCTGTACTTTTTTTATATTTTTCTCACAAAACCTGATCGGAGCCCCGTTTGGAAGGGTAACGCTAAATATAAGGTAAGTTGCAATTAACAAGCCCCAGAAAAATATTAACTACAGTACTTTCCTATGACTACGCTACTCTCAGCGCGTTACCTTACAGTTACGTTTGTATTTAATTCGGAACCCTCTAAGCACTTGATCTCATACTCACAAACCAGCTGTAAGTCCCTGAGGGAATGTAAATACTGATGCACTAGTATATTACATTTCAAACACAGTGTTAATGAAAATGAAAAGCGTTACCGCAAAATAGTTTGGAGCAGTGAAAATGAGTATAACAGCTGCTATTCGTTATTTACATATATAAGTACAGGATATTTTATGCGAACATCAAAACACATCTATATCAAAAAACTCCAGATTAGATTAAAGTTATTTGTAGGTTATTAGGAAAAAGCACAATTAACATTACGTCTAGGACTATCTGAATTCACGTTAGGAGAGTAGTTAGCCGAATTTGCAGTTGCATATCGAAGGACTATCGCAAAACCCTTACTGTCTATTAAGAAAAGCGGAATGAATGAGCACAAACGAATATCAATCCAGATTAGTCCAATATTTTTTCAGCAATGAGACTTCAAGTGAACACCTCATGGTTAAACGTACAAGGTAATTTTGATGGAGCCTGTGGTTGATTAGTTTAATCACTGAAGGTTGATATATAACCCCTTTCCCCACTAATTTTCGTGTTCTGTATAAAAAAAAAACGCACACTGCCACACACACGCCAGTGTGCGGAATGTGTTTTCGAATTATCTGCTGATGATGACAACTTAGTTGTCGAAATACGTACACAGAATACGAAAATTAATGTGGAAAAGGTTATATATCAACCTACAGTGATTAAGTTAAACGTACAGTCAAATATATTATAAAATCACATGGCCATATTCCTGAAATGTTACAGCATGTGCCTTTTCTGACAGTTTAGATGCCAAAAAATGATAAATAATATGAAACAGATCTTCTGCCATCAACACGCAAATAGTTTGGTAATAATATAGGCAACTGGATACTACAAGAAAACTACGACTTCAAGCAATACAAACTGATAAATGAAAATACATTAAAGCAACTATCGTACAATACATGGAAAAAGGGCGATCTCTAGAATGAAGTTAAGTTTAAATTGAATGACTAGCATGGATATATCCTGACTGCATATAACTGATAGCAAAGACAGCTACAGATATATCAGTAGTTGTAATGCGTATTAGCATATTTAATACAAATTTAAGTTACATTTCATTTTCTAGTGTTTCAAGCAGAATAAAACATCTAAAGACTTACAAAGGTATGAGACAAGAGGATAAATTCAGCCAGTTATTGTTTATAACACTAAATGGATGGATTAGTGAGTAGTGAGACGATTAGAGTCAGCAATAATAATAAGAGAACTAATGTACCCGGATGGTGTTACTGGTGCAAAATAAGTTACGTTCCATTAATTAGATAATGAGTGGAACCGTATTTTTAAAGTGTTTATTAAATATGAAAGTAAACAAAATAGAGATAATGATTTTTTTAAAAATTAGAAACAATTAAATATCGTTGGCGAAGGAAATATGATACCGCAAGTGGACCTGTTCAGATATCTGAGATCAAAGATAGATTACAAAGGTAACAAAGGTGAAAATTTTCAAGACAGTAGTAGTTCCCATTTTGACGTATGGAAGTGAGACATCGGTAATGAGTAAACAACTTAAAATATGATAGCGGTAGAGGTGATGATCCTTAGAAGAATAGAAAGAGAAACGTATTAAAAAGGAAGAAAACAGAAGTCGTTTAGCAGTAAAATCAGTTCAAGAATTAGTATAAAATAATCAATTGAGTTACTTCGTTCACATGATTATTCCCGATAATAGAATTGTTAAAACATTGTGGAAAATGAGAGTAAAAGGAAAAATATCACGAAAATAAAATGAAAGCGTGACTAAAACTTTAAATACTGAAGGGAGACATCAATTGCAGCATCAGATAGGAAAAATTGGAGAAAATATGTAGAGGAGAGGATATGGCCACGAGACTCCAGCTCTCGATATCCTAAAGGGTATAAGATATGCAGATCAAGTAGGTAAAATAAAAAATATTTCTTTCAGTGTATTCTAAATCTAACCTCTTATAATTGTTTCAGACTGTGTATGTATTTAAAGTATGTAATACTAAAGTTTACACAAGTGAATGAACATCGCTCTGTATAATTAAGTTTTTATTTTTACTATTTAAATGCATTTAAATTTTTCCATAATAACTTTTAACTTCATACATAAAAGAAGGAAAGGATTAAGAATATCTTATCGACTTGCAAATTAAATTGCAGATAAGACAATATTACAAAAGTAGTACATTTCTAATTATAACAGGTACAATAAATATGTATACATTTATGCTTCTTATAGAAGTAGCACAGTTGTATCTGTTTATACACTAAATGAGGTTAATTTCGTTCTAGCAAGTAAGAACCTCGTTTGATCGTCTACAAGCAGAAGATAATTGAAAGGAATCCTCAAAACTGGTAATTGGATTACGGGGTTTTGTAGAATAGCCAACGCAACGCTACTACACCCCTTAAATTCCCTCGTTCCTTCACTTAACTTCTTCGAACGTTTCTAGCGGCAAGCAAGAGTAGCAGTGTCGTCGACTCTGCAATTGTATGATACTCCCTTCCATCTCCTATACACAAACGCTCGTCTTATATTAATTAATAACTCTTTTACCCCGAGTAGCAGTAATTAGTAACGCATTCAATTCAAAGTTGATAATAATCCCCATGGTATTCATTACAGTGAATACCCATTTAATTAGCTCATTAGTTCTCTAATTGATGTTACAAACTTCAACTGGCAGCATCAAGACTGACGGAGATGAGGGGGGAGAGGCGGATGCCCATAAATAGAGTTCTTGGGAAGTTTCGGAAAGACAGAGTTTCGACAACGTTCTACAGCAATAGCAACATTAAGAGAAACGAGATTTTACCAACAACATTATGGAATTAAAGAGGGGTAATTTCTTTTCAGTGTAAAATACAAATTCGTACGTTAGTTACGTGTATCTTCCTTGCCCTAGCTGACTAGCTTTAATAATCTAATATTATAACACACACAACGATATACAATTTTATAACAGATCGTTTGTTTATTAAATTAATCAAACTACAAAGAAAGTGGATAATACGTCGTAATAATAAATACGATAATATTTATTACTTTTTTGTGATAGAATATGTACATCAATGTTGACAATAAATTTTAAAATGACGATAAAAGTATATTATGAATATACATATGATATGAAATTTGTTAGAAGATTAAATTTGTATTGCCTCACCCAATCTCCATCTTTTTCTCTGACTACCAATCGTGGAATCATCTTCCAGTGGTTTTTATTTAGGGATTTATTGCCCCTATTCATACCTTTTATAATTGTGTCTTTCTTTTCCTATTTCATCAATCGCGTTTCCCATGTCAGGACATTTTGAAACTATTTATAAATTGCTCACTCAATCGTAGATATTGCAGCACTTCTTCTAAGATAATCCACTTCAATTGCTCCTGGTTTTTCGTTGGCCATATGGGCATTTTATATGCCTAAAATTGATTTTATTAATCTTGTCTTACTAAAAATTTATCTCATTCTGGGCTTCTATAGCTGCCCGCACAATTATACCGACAGCTTCTTCAGTCTTCTTTATATATCCCATATATTTATTCTGTACATGTATTGGAACTTGATTAGTGCGTAACCTTTGTACTTTATCGTCAACGGCAGATCCTTGTAGTAAATTTATTCAAGTTTGTCGTTATTGTCTCGGCTGAATGTTTCTTTGGAGACAGAGAGATTATTTGAGGCAATCATAAAACCCGATCTGCAGCGAGTTTTCCAGAACTATTGTGATTCTCATGTTTCTCTTGAGACTCTTAGGTTCTTTACTTATGACTCTTCAAGTTAACTTTGGTTACGATTCGTTTAACCTATACATAATTTTGAATCTGTTTCACCAGGTGTTGCACTTTAGTTTTACATAATACAAGTAGTTTAGCTGATCTGACCTCCATGCTGGACTTTAGATTCACTTCCTCTACGATGATAACGGTTTCCTATAACACTATATGCGTAAATAATATTAGTTCACTCTTGTTTTCCTATTTTCCATGGAGGTTTCTTGCATTGCAGCTATACAAACTTTCGCATGGTCTTTTCTACTTCTCTTCTGCTTTTCGCGTTTGTTTTTATATTTTCCATACTATTCCTAAGGGAAGCAAGGAAAATAACACCGTTCCTTGTCGGGTAAGACTAAATACAGAGTCTGATGTTCCCGAGAAACATAGACTACCACACTTTCCGGTAACCACGCAACCTTACACCTTAGTTTCGTTTTATTTCGGATTCCTGAGGCGCACCAGTTTCCATACTCATATATTAGTAGTAAACCCCTGAGAAGTGATGATTTTTCTCTTGAAAACTCTTGAAATAATTCTCCGGTAACAATTCTTTGTAGAATCAAATGCTGCCACTTCTAAATGTCTTCTTCATATCTGTTACTGTCCATATATTCTGCAATAATCAATTGCCCATTGTTTCTGTTGAATAGCTTAACTGTTCAGCATAAGCCTTGGCGTGACAAATTGACCTATAATTTCTCCTTTCGTTCAGAGTAATTCGTCCTTGGCGCTTCTTCTGTACAGACCTGACTAAAACATTAAAACTTAATTGTACAATCCTCTCAAGACTACTGTATATTAGTGCTTTCTTAACATTCATCTTTCTTATTCTAAATATTCAACATCGCTAATCCTTGTTCTATGCATTGGTGTGTTGATGAGCATCCCGTTAGGTTATGGATGTGATGATATGCGACATACTATCCCTGTGAATTTCTTCCTGAGTATCATATTATTTTTCTGATTCTGTATGGCATACCACTTCGTCCAGTAACGATAGTCTTCTCATTTCCTTTCTATCGGATATATGGTATCAATTTTAATTTTTCAAAAAAATGGAAGTTCAGAAACTGATTCTGATGTGACATAGTTAGTTTTTACATGTTCGTAAATTAAGTCTTGTGAAAAATTTTTGTAGTAGCGATTGTAGATTTATAAATATGGGCCATTTACATTCGCGGTGTCCGCATATACTAAGTAATATAGTAACCGCATTGCACAAATGCGCAATTAGTAAATTTCCTGGAGAAATTAGAATTGCTCAGCCAGAAATTATAGCTAAATTCCGTCTAGTCATGCAAAGGACATGATAGTCGAAGTTCATGCCGACCATAAAATCATATCTTACTAACAAAATCAGAATCTTATATGGTTTAGCATTGTCCATCGTAACAGAGCAATTAGGAACAAAACGCGTGTATACGAAATTTGTACAGGAACAAATGGACTAAGGAAATTGCCTCCGAATTGCTTCAGTGCTCTGCATATCCTTCCTTCTAAGGATACAGTTATAGTGATGATGAAAGTTGGGTGTGAGTGATACACGGGCACGTCTCCAGAACCGATGAGATCGAGGGTTGTCAAAACAAGTATGACCATACCAATCACATTCTTCAATGATGAAGGTATGATACACCATAAATTCATATCTCTAGAAGATATTGTTACTGTTGAGTACTACATACATGCGTTGACAGATTGGCATGAAAAAGTGCGGCAGCTAAGGCCCCAGAAATGACGAACTGATTAGAAATTGCATCGTGGCAGAGCACCCGGTCATAGGGGTCAGCAATTTAGGAGTTTCTGGTAGCTAAACAACTTTGAAGCCCTTACTGAGAAAAGATCTCCAGCAGTGCTTCTTGCAAAAATCGTCGGAGCAAGTGTATTTTTGCAGACGGAAAGTACTTTGAAGATGACTGGAGTTGAAATGCGCAAACATTACGTAGGTTGCTTTAAAACTTTTGCGGCTAATCTACTTCCCGCAAGGTAGCGCTATTAGAAATATTTTTGTCGTATTCTATGAGATTTTTTAGTCCGAACAGCATTTACAGATTGCTAGCATATGCTGTATTTTTTTAAAATAAAGTTTTATGAAAAATGGAATTAAAGCGATCCATGATTTTCTTCGATTTTAAAAACGATTTCATTCGACAAGAGTGTTTCAAAAAAGTCAAGCAATTATTTGGCGATGAAGCATCATTCTTGGCAACTATCGAACGGTGATGAAACAAGTTCCAGCGTGGACGGTTTCGCTCAAAAACGAGCATCGTGCGGAACGGCCTGCCACTGCAGTCACTCCAAAAAACATCGACGTCGTACACAACATGAGAAAGACAGACAACCACTGCACATTCAGAGATACTCGGCATCATTGGACATGGGTATGACCCAAACCAGAACTATCCTGCATGATCATGTTGCCATTAGAAAGCTTTGCGCTCGATGAATACCACACAATTTAACGGAATCTCAAAAAAAGGGCGTATGGATTGGTGCGAGAATATAAATTCCACCAAAGTTAAGCAAAATCAACGTACGGCAACGTTACAGGTGACGAAAGTTGGATTTACTGTTACGACTCAGAAATCAAGCGATAAGCAGCTCAATGAGTCTTCAAAAACAGAGCAAAACCAACAAAAGTGAGATGCTGACGAAGATCTGGAAAGAAAATGGTGGCTTCTTTTTTTGGAAGCACTGGTCATCTGTGTAGAGAATCGTTGCAACTATCTGTTTGCCAGCTGTATTCCAAAAAGTGCACTAGAAACGACTAAGAGGAAGAATCATTCTGCATCAAAACAAAGTACCACACAACGCATCTCAAGCATCAGAGTTTTTAGACTCTTCGCGAACGAATTTGATGGCTCATCCGCCTTATATTCCAGACCTGGTATCTTGTGACCTCTTTTTATTGCCATACATAAAAGACAAAATGCATAGATTGAAATTTAGTATGCCACAAGCAACTGTGGATTCCTGCGTAAACTACGTATCTGAGGTGACAGAAGAACCCAAAGTTTTAAGAACTGGTTCCACTGAGTGCAGAAGTGGATAGGTTATAAAGGCGAATATTTTGAAAAGCAAAAAAAAATTGGTTAAAATAATTGATTTTTTCTGTATCATCCTACGTATTCGTAAGTTAATTCTAAGCGTTTTTTGATATAACCTCATATAAATTCAATTCTATCGCGGAGCCATAAGGAATGAATTTAATTATTTTAGAATACGACTATAATGTATGCATACTAACAATAGTCAATTTAATATAAAACTAGAATATGTATGTATGGATCAATTTTTTAAAATAATACTAAATTCTATATTAAAGCTTTTCTTTTGAAAATGGAAAGTATATATATTATGTATGTATTATTAGTAATTAATAAAGAAAAATGTTCAACTCACCATTACAGAAGTAACTAAGAAACTCACCTGAAATAAGAAAAAGATTTTTAATTTTCGTTCAATAATTCAAATAAAATGTGTTATTATAGTAGGGAGTTTACAAAGCAAAACATTGTTGTAAATAAACATGTTAATTTTTTCTAGAAATAACACTAAAGGAGAAGCAAGCGAAGCCGCAGTGCCAAATTTAAGAGAGGAACGGAATTAAGAACAGTTCATAGTTCGTTTCCAAATGAGGTCTTCTACGACGTTCAGGTAGTATTGATGGAACTTGTGGTTGATTAACTTAATCACTTAAGGTTGATATATAACCTCTTTCCACATTAATTTTCGTATTCCGTATACGTCTTTCGACAACTAAGTTACCATCATCAGCAGATAATTAAACAGTGTCACGTCTGGAAAACTAAGGCAAAATACCCGTACGAAACAAATTCCGTACACGACCGGTACCGTTGAAAGCCAAAACGGACACTGATGACAACTTAGTTGTCGAAATACATATACAGAATACGAAAATAATGTCGAAAGGGGTTATATATCAACCTTCAGTGATTACGACGTTCGGGATAAATACAACTACTAGTAGAACATTTTTGCTTGGCGATCACGAGTTCAATAACGGCTTAAGAGAAAGAGGCAGGGCAGTTTTTTTATTATTATTTAATCCTTCTGACAATTACAGTGTGTATAAGTTAATGTTAATAATCAATTAATATAATAATTTTAAATTAAAATGTCCGCAATGGCTAATAACAATATAACAAAATGAATTCTAGAAGTTATGAGAAACAGTTACTGGAAAAACCAATTCCAAATTTACCACCAAATTATGTTTTAATAACAGATAATGCATCGTTCCACAGTATTCAAATAGATTGCGCGCCTTATTCAAATTGTAAAATATGGATTGGTTAATGAAGAAAAATATATAGTTTTTTCTAAATATGATTAAACCGCAACTTTACCAATTGATAAAGGAAAACATAAACAGACATGCAATATATGTAAATTTGACGAATTACTTCGTTAACATGATACACCTTTAAGACTACCACTGTATCAACCGGAATTAAATCACATCAAATTAATATGGGCCACTGTTAAACACAGTATTAGGCAAAGCGTTACGTTTAAATTGATTGATGTAGAAATTTTTAAGAAAGCGGAATTTTCGAAAATTACAAAAAAGACTGAGAAGGACAACCATAATGTCATAAAAGCGAAACATGGATACTTAGAAAATGAGATGGATTGGTGGATACGAGAATCGAAGAATTAATTATAGAAGTAGTTTTAGAATTGACTATTAGTATTACTGTAATATTAGTATTTATGTTACAAATTCTCTTCATATTTATTGTAATATTTTTAGAAGTTGCCTATATTTTTTTTAAATGTTCTTTTTTAATTTTATCTATACTCTTCTTGATAAATAATATAAAATCTGTTGAAATAATTGATCTTTATTTTCTTGAAAAATATTAATAACCATAAAAGATACCAGAATTTAAACAATTAAAATATTCTAATTGTTCGTTAAAGATACTTTCCTAATATCCTTAACAAACAATTAGGTACTTTAATAATTAAAATTTAAATTAAAATACTTACTTTTGCTTATCGATATACGATTCTTTTATTGGAGTGTGGTAACTCGTATTATTCCTAAATGATAAATTTATACCTTTTATATGGGGATATTAAAATGTAGTTTGTCTAATAATTATCCCGACCTACATATATAATTTAAACAGGTATAAATCTCGTAGCGTTTTCAATACTGTCCTAATACCTGCTATTTTATAGTTCAGACAATTACTACACGTTAGAGGTATGTAGCAGCATTTGGGCAGATTTAGCGCCAAATAACTTTTACCAACTGCATATACTGTTACTAAGCTTGAGCTTGTTAAGTTTTGACACTTCTCTATCCCAATGGTTCTTTCTAATTATTCTTCGATACTTCTTCGAATGGGCTACCACTTCCTTTAAAAAATATGAAACTACATACTACGAAAAATTATCATCAGAATCTCTTAAGAGCCATCGAGTGAAATTGAAATATAATTAGAGAATTTCGTCACTGACTAATAATTTTTACTACACAATAGCAGTATAAACAAGGATACGTGAAACATGAGAAACGAAAAACCCTATTGTGAATATTCCTTAATGAGCACTGATTAGTAGGAATTTCACATACTAAAGTCAATATCACTAGTGATTCCCGATTCACGATTGCGGCCGCTTATATACACTTGTTGATAGATTTGTTCAGTGTGCGAATGTTCTTGTTTTAAAACATACAACCATTTCGCAATCTTCCTAGGAGTTTTTCGTTCTTGCTCGCAGAAAGTGTATGTTAACCGTCAAAATTCGTAACAATGCATATATAGATGCTGATTGTAATGATTACACAAATTCATTGATTTTGTAAAAGAATTTTCAACGATACTTCGTAAGCAAGCAATTTATAGCTTACATACTTCCATAGGCGTAGTTCATAGTTTCTTCTCCTGAAACGCGTCTTTGACACTATTGTTTCACTTGCTGTAGCTTTGTTCACTCTTCCAAGGAGAAATAAAATATATGTTAAATATATGTTTCCTATTATTTACTTTTTTCACATTTTCCTGACAAATTTAGATAACGAAATTAAAACTAAACAGATAAAAATAAAGAAATAAAAGGTTTCAATCAAAAGACACAAATAAATGAATATGCATCTTCCAGAAGAATGAGGTGTTTCAAGATTTCACAAAAAACAATTCATGAAATTTGATACTTGCGTTATAATTTATAAATACTCTCGTGTCTTGCTACTTAACATTGCATAGCTGTCTGATTTACATCTTTCCTTAACATTAACTGAATATTTTTTCATGTGCATTAACACTAGTGAATATTATCTAATATTGGAATTTAAGGTTAATTTGGGTTGAAAATTTTCCATATTATCTAAATAATTACAATAAATACGAGTTTAAATAAATACCATATAATGGACAAATGCAAATAGATAAAAAGTTCTCTATGAAATACTAACTTTACATAACGATTACTATATAAATAAAAATATCTATAATATTAATAGCTAATCTATGCTTCGTGCAGTGAAATCTGAACATTTAGTTCACATACTACTATTATTTTCGTATATATTCCTTTCTTTCACTTTTCTTCCAGTGTTCAATCTTGTTTTCCATTCTTTAGATTTTGAAACTCTTTATCAATTCTTTTCTCTCATTCTCTACTCTTTCAGCTTTGACTTTCATACCGACTTTTCTCAAACCTTTCCCTTCTATATTTTTCCAATTGTCCACCTTGGTCTTCTATGTTTGGCAAGTTACTTAACTTTTTTTCACCCATTCCTACTTCATGTTTAGATTTTCTTCTAGGCCCATTTCACTCAAATTGTGTGCTATTTTCATGTTTTATAATTCCCGTGTCATTTGACTAGTAGTTAGAATGACACATAGGTGGCTCTCTAATTGGTAAAACAAATGCACTGTAATTTAGGTTTCCTATTTATATGATCACATTCCGATATTTAGATAAATCGGTTGATTAGTTTATTTTTGACAGCTGATTGAAGAAGAAGCAACACGTCGTTTTGTTAAAATGGAAAAAGCAGAGTATCGTACGGTGATTAAATACTTCGTAATTAGGGGTATGAATGCTACCGAAATAAAAGATGAGTTACGGGCAACATTAGGTGAATCTGCACCATCATCCGCCACAATAAGAAGATGGGTAAATGAATTTAAACGTGGTAGAACAAGCTATGTTTATAAAGCGCGCTCTGGAGCACCCAAAATCGTCACTTCTAAGGAAATGATTATAAAAATCGATAATATTATTACGCAAGATCGACGACTCAAAGTGAGAGAGATAGCAGACATGGTAAACATTTCAACAGAATGCGTACACCACATTTTAACGAAAGAATTGGGCCTTTCCAAGCTTTCGGCGAGATGGGTGCCACGGTAACGATTGCTTACGGCTGATCAAAAGTTCACTCGTTTGCGCATTTCCAATGAGTGTTTGGACATTTACAAGCGGAATCCGGGTGATTTTTGTAGGCGATTTGTTACATGCGATGACTTGGATACACTACAGTACATCCGAAACTAAACAACAGTCGAAACAATGGTTAGAACGTGGTTCTGCACCTCCAAAGAAAGCGAAAACCACTTTATCGGCAAACAAGGTGATGGCATCAATTTTTTGGGATTCAAAGGGCATTTTGCTTATTGATTACCTTCAGAAAGGTGCCACAATAAACGGACAATATTATGTAGAACTTCTATAAAAATTAAATGTTGAGATTCGTGCCAAACGGCCAGGAATGGCAAAGAAAAAGATTCTGTTTCACCAAGACAATGCTCCCTCGCATACCAACACAGTTGCGATGTCCAAAATCCACAAGTTTCATTTCCAATTAGTACCGCATGCGCCTTAGTCGCCGGATCTAGCCCCTTCCAACACCTTTTTCCAAAATTGAAATCGGCGCTAGGCGGAAAGGAATTTTTGTCTAACGAGGAGCTTATCATCTTCGTAAATGAGTATTTTGCAAGCCTTCCGGAATCGGATTTTAGAGATGGCATAAGGGCATTGGAGCACCGTTGGAATAAATGTATTGCTCTTTTAGGAGAAAATATTGAAAAATTAAAATTATTTTGTATTTAAAAAATTCGTTTTTGTTTTCCGTTCTCACTACTTGTCAAACTACCCTCGTATATCCTATTTTATACGCTCCAAATTTATCCAAAATTTAAAATACCCTTCAGAAAGCTAGAATAAGAATATAAACGGCTACGACAATTAAAAGTCCATGCTCAAGTCATTCTAGGCAATGTATATATTGCGATGCATATTTTGAATGGAGATCAGACTGTACATACTTTTTAGTAAATCTATTTTATTAGTAAAAGGTTTATAGATTGCTACATACAATATTTTCATTTAAGTTATAAGAAAATTATCAAATGTTTATTTACAAATGTGTTTGTTATTATTTCACAAGTTACTATAAATTTACAATGATTTCCCTTGGGTAACGTTACCTTCATTATTTTAAATTCAAAGAATTCTAAATATAAGCGTGACTCGATCTTGTTCTTTCATTAATATCAATTATACACAAAAACCTCAATAATATAAATACTAATTATCGCCGCAAGCCTACAGTAAGACAATTATATAAAATTTATAAAGACATAACTTCTTATCGCAGCACACGAAACAAAATGTTTAGCGCAAGTTGCGCAACGTGGTGTTTCTCGGATCTAATTAATTCGAAAATGGCGGAAAAGACTTGGCTACTGACATCAATAAAAAATATTATTACTCGATATAGACTATTTTATTACTGTGTTGTGTATGCGGGCATGTTCTGTTTAAAAATCTCGAAGTTTATAGTATGGCGGAAGTACTAGAAATAAACCATGCACATGTGCCTTATTCGATTGCAAATCGTCATAAAATTCAATCAGATGATTACAACACAAGAGTGACTGGTGTCTGAAAATAGACGGGTCACAAAAATGTACATATAATTAAATCTAAAATGCTTTAATTTCTGCCAGTTTCGATTTACAGCTATGCCTCAATAATTTTAGAGCGGAGAGCTGGAGAAAATAACATTTTCTTTTAACTGAATTTATTTAAGTTTATCTTTAAAGTGAAGAATACGTAAATATTTAATAACATAAATAATATTTTATTTCTATTTTACCTAAAAACTTCTTCGTGAAACCAATTTTGGTTAAAAATTATGTTACTTTAAGCGTTGCAATTTTTTTGTAAGTTAGTAACGAATATTATGAGGAAATATTTCATTTTTAAATGTCAAATATGAGTATTTGACCCAATGACGATGGGTGCGGCTTTATCAACAAATGAAAAGTGTAGATGATATGGAAAACCGTACAATAATGTAAGATAAGACTCTTATTAGTTTATTTAAAAAATTTAAGTTGACACTTCGTCAAGGACAATTCGAGTTAGCTGATGAGAACGGAAATATTAATAAACTACACGAACGCAATATCGGTTATCGAAGCACAATTACTAAACCGGTGCTGGCCGAGAAACATCGATTCTCTACAGAAAAAAATTTCTGCAGAGATTGGTACGACGCTATGTTTACAAATAAATCATCTTTCTTTCACAATAAAGTACGGTTTCTCCAAATCAGTGACGGTTCTTGGTCAAATTTACAGGGAATTCGGGTGGATTTTGAAAAAACAGCTGATTACAAAAACTATAATAATTTAATAAATATACTACAATTGTTAATCTGGTACGTAGACTTCCGCGGTCGTGGTCCATACTATATGCTTCTGGGCTTCCGGGCTGGAACCGCGTCACTGGTATAACTGCCGACGTTTCGTACCCACTCGTATGGGACATCTTCAGGGCTCAACTACTGCTACTGCCTGAAACTAAGTAGTTTCAGTGCGACAGGCAGTAGCAGTAGTTGAGCCCTGAAGATGTCCCATACGAGTGGATACGAAACGTCGACATTATACAAGTGACGCGGTTTCAGCCCGGAAGCCTAGAAGCAGATAGTATGTACTACAATTGTTGTTTAATAGCATCAACGCATTTAAACTTAAGATACATACTTCGTTCTATAGCATCTGACAAATGATTTACCACGACCTCATTAAAATCGAGACAACTTTTCCATACTTAATGTTGAAAAGATCGCACACTATATACAGTTTCCATTGGCAATGTCCATAATATAGTTAATAATGTTATAACTCCCGAAAAGTAATAATTGGAGCATTGGCATAGATTAGATTATTTATACCCGGAAAGTGAATTTTAAATAGTTTTTAAGTACTGCTACTAACTGAGCTGTCGACCCAAAACAATATTTAGAAACAAATTTTGTTATACAAGAACTTCTGTCCAATTCGCTAAACGACAGCATGCATTTAAAATAGTGGTGTTATTATCAGACACAACCACACACAATTGACTAACAACAAGGGCATACCAATAATTAATGTCTAGACAAGAAAGAACAAACTTTTTGACAAAAAATTATTTTACTTTGTATGGTACTCTCCTTGTAACGCATTATATTTAATCCATCGATATTCAAGTGTTTTTATGCCTTCATAAAAGTCAGCTTTATCAAACTGTTCGAAATATGCATTATTTTCACTATTGGGTCAAATAAGGAAATATTTGACCTAAGTAAGTCTCTTGCCACTGTCACAAGTGTTCAGGCTAGGCAAAAGAAAACATCATAGGGACGCAAATTTGGAAGATAAGCTGATTGCGGAAGCAGTTCGAAATGTCGTTCATAAATTCGTGCTACTGAAACAGTCGAAGTGTGAACACATACATATTCTGAAAAGAAAAAGCACTCGTCCTTTGCTTTTCTTTTTTAAGTGGGGATCTTTGCATTGTATTGAATCCTGCAGTTAGTCAAAAGGAACATATATAGTATTTGACTGTTTGAAGAACCGATAAGAAGAATCCCACTGCAGTGCCAAATGGCAGTTGTCACCTTTGCAGTTGAATTTACTTGCTCCATTTTACCGGTATAACGGTGCAACCAGATTACATCACCAGTTATTATTGGGCACCAAAAGTCTTCCCCATGACGTCTTAATTTCGCTAAATAGAGCTAAAATATGTTCTCGTTCGCGCGTTGTGGTGCACAGTTAGCAAATACGGCATTCCATCTTGCACATAATTTTCTCATATTCAGTTCATTATGCAAAGTCGAAACGACGAACATGATTTAATAATTTCTAGAGCACGCATGTCTTTTGAGCGTCTTCCGCGTTGTTAATCAAATATCCGATCACGTTTATATTCAGATATCCATCGTTTTCTAAATGGAATCGATGGAGATTGGTCCCTCCAAATAGACTTTAGCCCAGTTTTCGTTTGCTTTATTCTTTAAAAATAAAAACTTAATAACATCAGTGCTTACATAGATTTACCATAGAGTTACAGTTTAGAATACGAGCTAGACACAGTCATTGTAAAGGAAATTGAACTGCAATGTAACTACGAGTAACTCATCAACATTACATTTCTTATTTACCGGTCTTATCACAAATATCGCCAGTATTAGATACTATTTTCGAACGAAAAGAAAAAGACAACAGTTACATATCTAATTTTTTGCATCCACCTAAAAAAATATTTAGTCTACGATGCAATTATGAAGTATATCGTTACTAATTTCATTTATTTCATTCATTAATTTAATCTAAGTATTTTTTACTGTTTCAAATAATATATTGCATACATGTACCAATTATTCACTGTTGGCTAATGAGCAAGCGAAATACTTGATGATTGCGCTAATTCCAGAATATCGACGCGCAAAGCGGTAGATATCTATACCGAAAAGACAAAGAGGTTCACGTTAATTGGGCGGCCATTTTACACTAATCAAGACTATAAATTCCATCTTATTATGTTGAATGACTTCACGAACACGTCGACCTGATTTTGTAAATCAAATGACGAAAATGCAACATCACTTAGCCGAATGAGGGATCCTCTTAATAAGCAGATGTAACATGTACAGGTATACATACACACCTATTTCCTTCCTTAATTCTTAACCGCCTTTCCAAATTGTTATTATCAACGTTTTATAAGATTCAACAATGGCTATTAAGTTAATCATTGATTGCAAAAATAATTTAAGATGTTAAAAACATATATTCTTTAAATAACAATTCACGATTTGTGAGAGTTATATTTTTAAATCAACACATGTCTTTGATTTCAATGAAATATTCCTACCTTAATTTATGTACATTTGTGCAGAATGAGCCAGCAATTTCCACTTTCAACTTTTCCATCCCCTCCGTTACCAATCTCTCAAATTTCTTTGCTGTTTCTTTGTTTCTTAGTTTGTATGCACTTATTGTTTCTTTCTTTGTTTTCGTTTTGAAGTTGAATTTGATGGAGCCTGTGGTTGATTAACTTAATCACTAAGGTTAATATATAACCCCTATCCACATTAACTTTCGTAAATCTGTATACATTTCGACAACTAATTTGTCATCAGCAGCAGATAATTGCAAAGTGTCGCACCTGGTAAACCACGGCGAAAAATATATGTACGAAAACAAACTCCGTACGCGATCTGTACCGTTGAGAACCAAAATGTACACTGTTTTGGTTCTCAACGTTTTGCTTTGGTTCTCAACGGTACAGATCGCGTACGAAGTTTGTTTTCGTACAGGTATTTTTCACCGTGGTTTACCAGGTGCGACACTTTGCAATAATCTGCTGATGATGACAACTTAGTTGTCGAAATGCGTATACAGAATTACGAAAGTTAATGTGGAAAGCGGTTATATATCAACCTTAGTGATTAAGTTGTTTTCGTTTGTTTATCCATTATGTTGCTTTATTTTCTGTTGTTCCTATTACCATTCTTGATACCACCAAGTAATGGTCGATGTATAATTCAACACCTCTTCTTACTCTTGTGTCTAGTATTTCTTTTCTATAGTTTTTATTAATTATTACGTAATTGATTATTGATTTTTGGTGTCTACTAATTACCTCTCATATGTGTTTGTGTATGCCTTTGTGCTTGTAGAAGGTGTTTGTGATTAATGCTTGTAATGGAGCGCGTAATTTTTTGAAAAGAATGTTTTTATTTTTGTATATATCATTTTTGTCATTTAATTTCATTTAAGTAAAAATACTGCTTAATTTATACTTTCCAAATGTAAAAGGAGATACTAATTCTCAGAACGGAGGTCTTACTTAATATGTATACTTATAATAATATTATATAACAAATTATATAATTTTGTTTAAATATATTTTTACATGTTTCCTTATTGTATTATTAAATTCCCCGAAAGATTTTAATTATGCAAAGTAGAAATGCTTTGTACAGTGGGAATGCATTTATATTCGTTTTCTGTATATTATAGGTTTTTCCATTTTTCTATTGCAGTGTGCTTAATTACAAAAGAGTGTAATGATCGCCTATTTTATTTTATATAATCCTTTAATTATATTTGATAGTTCTTTTATATATAGTTATTGCATCTATTATGTATACTGTCTCCGTTTATAATGTGCACTTATAAATAATGAACCAGGTGTGTTGCAATTGTGAACCTGCATATAATAAAAAAATTATCCGTCAACAGGATAATCACTTTGTGTGTAGGGTGTCTAATAAAATCTGTATTTATATATATACACAGCGAATTTTAATCAAGCAGAAGAGAACAAAGCTACCGACTGAGTTAGATCTATCAGTCAGATTTTTCTGTAAAATAGAATGTGTGATGCGTTTGAACTAGCAGTAAATTTCACAGAAGAATGAGTTGCGTATATTGCAACTGTATAATTAAAATGAGATAAGTGTTTATACACATAAATAGAGGGACAATATTAGCTAAACTTGTATTTGTGAATTATAATATTAATTTCGTTGTTTTCTTGATTATTTTATTCTTGTATAGAAGTAGTTAGATCGCATTGAGATAATCATTGTTAATTTTATGTTTTATACTATAAAAAATATGCTCCTAAAGCGATTCTAATTATTATTGAATATATAAACATTTTATTTATTTTTTCGCTATTCAAATTAAATTTTTAAATTTATATATGTGCATCCTTTATCGTAATCTGAGTATTATTATTTGTACAAATAGTAGCATTTCCATGTTTATTTGTCACATGTTTATTACGGTTTGCTAGCCAGTGCATTATAATAAATTGTTATATCACCCAACTGTATTTATTATTTCCAAATTTAATTATTATAGGCACCCAACAAAATATAAAGCTATTATTTAGATACTGAATAAAACTTCGGTATGACATTGCGCAAAACGTTAGGCTTCAATAAACAAGGATTAAAATATGCTATATGCTTAAAAAGGGAACAAAAATGTATAAAGTCGTAAAGCGAGGTATGTAAAAATACTTTTGATTCAGTATGATTGTACAATTTCGTATGAAATACAAAAGAATATTAAAAACACTTAATCGAGTTAACTTGTTCAAGTTTTAAATTCTTCTCTTTTCAACTTCTTTTCCTCATGCACCAATACATGTTGTAGGAAGATCTGCTTGTCTTCGTCATTATAGTAGTTAGCTAATTACGTAAGGCCTTTTTTTCACCTTTATTTACTTTCACCTTGATCCAGCGAAGACCCCAATACCGAAGTTTAAGCGCTTTTGCTGGGGGTTCCTCAGTCGAGTAACAGCCAGCAGTGGTCACCTTAGAAATAAGCAGTCCTGCACAATCCATGCGACAAACCTCGGTCGCGCCCCCTCTTCACCCCCAACAAAATATATATATACTTTAATCATATCAATTTTTTACAAAAGTTTAACAAAAATAATATATAACAACGTAATACAAGATCTATTAAATACTTTTCCATACCTTCCTTCTTGGGTCGTAATTCGTTTGAATGGTTATGAATTGCATTCATAACCATGGGTAACATTCATTCTTGATCCATAACGACCCAAATCTCTCTTTGTTTCTTAAATATCCATAAATCTTTTAAAGCATGATTTTCTCTATCAAAATTATCATAATAGCATAAACACAAATATCTTTTCAAGCAAAATCTCTTGCATTTCACCAACTTTTCAAAAGAAAATTATTTTCCATTTTCTTTCCTTATACAATATAAAGGCAACTCGGGTTTCTTGATGACACTTCATAAAAATAGTTGAAAAAGCTTCCGTAAATATTAGGTTCTTTTTATCTATTCATTTGAATCAAAAGTCACTCGAATATTCATGTTTCTCAGGTTCATAATTGACTTGAGATATCTATATACAATTTTTCCCTATCACCACTAAAGTTACATATTATAAAAGAATAACAAGTATACAATCAGAAATTCCAATAAGAACGTTCCCTTCTCATTACTCTACTCTTATAAAGTATCCAATCACTGATGGTAAGATATCGACATTATACGATAGTAAGATATGTAGAAAAAATTACTACATTTAGTAGTAGTATTTATGAAGAGAAAATAAATTATACCGTTTCAATTTCTAATTCAGAATGTTTTAAGAATGTGAGAACTAATACCTAAATACGAGCAAAAGTTATAGTCCCGGAAATGTATTAATAGCTTATGATTTTTTTGGTTCTTCCATATTCTAATTTTATAATTCGAATCTTTTAACAAATACAAAAGAACCACCAGCAGTAATTACATCCTTTTCTTGTTAGTTCCAAATTGCATTTATCTCGAAAACCATCGTCGATTTTAATTCTTCAAATTAAGAACATATTGTCGCTAAATTCACGATACCGGGGCTGGTTCTCATTAGTGCCACATTGTCGAATAATGACGTTGTACGGATATAATTGTATGTACTATTAAAGTTGGCGTTAATTTATCTTCCAAAAGCAATTATTTCGCAAATGGACTTTCTACAGTTTTAACAAATTGAATCTGTAATGCAATTTTCAAACGCAAAAAGAGAATCCCACGTTTAACGCGTTACTTAAAGTCACGTTATGCACACCTGTCCCATCATTATGAGCTTATTACCCTCGGGTTAAATTAATTTCTACAATTTATGTAGTATGTACGGGCAAAATGAATTCACTCTCTTCACACAAAATGTACCCATAAATTATTCAGCTAATAATATTACATTTTGTTTTCAGACAGATCTCAACATTAACTAATTTTTATCTTTATCGTTATAGATGTTCTTATAATTAGTAATTAATTTTAATAACCATTTATTATAGACAACACTTATTTGTAACTTCTTCCGTATTCCTCTTTTAGAATTAATTCGTTTTAACCATAGTTTTGCTTTAGACGAGCTTAGTACTGACATCGATTAAATAAATTATTCACTATTAGCAAAAATGAAGTAGCTATATGTACCCAGGCGACGGAAGAAAATGTTTCTAAAGTAATTAAAACAACTAAACTCAAATATTGTTTTGTCATTCTTATTTATTCTTAGAGACCACAATTACAAACAGTTAAACATAATATTCAAATTTTTTTAGATTTTTAAATTCAGTTCACTATCTAGTGAATATTTCATTTAAACAATTACCGTGGTCTGAATTACATGAATGTGAGAAGAGGTACTGCAAGTGTGTTTGTACCAAGTCTTACGCTGTTCTTGTTAATTTTAGGTAATCTTAAAATGAAAGAAAAGGGTTAAAAATTTCCAAATTAAGAAATTAGAGATTAATAACATAATACAGCTACAATTACATAGAAAAAAAAACACTAAAAAAATGTGAATGTTTGCAAAAGAACCACCAGAATGAATAAATATTGAAATTAACTGAATGCCTCATGTGAGGTATAAAGAACACTCAATATAGTAATCGTTTTCTCGTTCTGACCTATAAGCCTGATTTTAGTCTTCGCTCTTTCTAATAAGAAAAAAAGTCTACTGCAAATGGAAAAGTACGACTACATGGGAGTAGATGGGAAAATGTATAGCGACATAAAAGAACGAATTGTTGCTTTTAAAAACCTCAAAAATATAATTTCAGGGAAAAAAGAGAGATAAAAGCAAATCGATACAAGGAACTTGTACGTATGAAGCAAAGGCGTAATCAGTGACAGAAGAGCAGAACGGAACTATGATTTCTAAGGAAAACTGAAATCTAAATGGTTACCGATAAAATAAGAAATTAAGTATTTAAAAATTAATTATCGAGTTGGAAAAGGAACGGATAGGGAAGGAATAGTAATGACAGTTAACAATATTTTCTGCAATATAATAATTACTAATACAATTTCACTTGAATACAAGTTATTCTTATCGTTAGTATTTTTTTAACATCTACTATAACTCAATTTGTCATTTTCAGGAGAAATAAAACGAATTTAAACATATTCTTTTTTAATAGCACTTCTTTATCGTAAAATTATTTGGCGAAATGTGCAAGATTATCTAGTTGTATTTTACTAAGAACAAAAACTCCTAAGAGCCTTAATTTTGATGAAGTAGGATCGTAGAGAAATTGAAAAAAAGGAGAACAAGGATATGACGTAATATGCTGTCGTATAGAAAATTTTTCTTTAGAACGCTAGAGATGATTAAAATGAATAATGCACGAAACCGAATTAGAAACCTGAAAGTAAATTAGCCGTCGAAATGAACGTTGAAAAAGAAGGTATTTGGTATGAACAGGTCGCCATGGCAAAACAATTTTTAATAAAATTTTATTTATTTATTAAACAACTTCACTTTTATAACATTTTATATAATAATGATAATAATAATAATATGCCACTGCTATTCGACGATATAAAAAAATCTATTCTTTGAGAACTCCAAAACCGTCCGCAAAGCCTGTTCTTAAAAATCCATTTCATTTGACCAGTAGTATAAGTAAAAGTTGTATTGCGATATATCAGAATGTCGCAAAAATGTGACATACGCTTGACATGCTTAAATATCGAAAACTCACAACAATTACCACATGCAAGTAGGAGTTATTGTAATGAATCTTCCATTTTTCTGTCAATTCATGTTGTTTCCTGGGGATGTGATTCCTGATTTGACACAAAACTTCTTTACAATAATTGGCGATTACTGTAGTATCATGTGGAACCCTATACGTTTCCCTTATAATCAAATAATGTTATAACAATGATAATAGAGGTTCTTCTTTTCCACCCATTACGTGCTCCACTACTTTTTCTCCAGATCATAACAATTTATCTAGAATAAAAATCGTTTTCTAACATTCTTCATGTTCTTCTTGAAGACACTGTTTCCAGTACCAACAAATCGCTACTCCATGCGTTTCTTGATTCAATGTTAGCAACCACAGAATTCAGAGACGACAAGCTCTAAACATGTCTAGATACTTGTGCAAGATCGTAAAAGCACGTCCGACAGATATTATCAGAATGTTAGAAAGTTGCGAGATAGTTTATTATCGATCGATGTGACAAATTGCTGCTCCAAAGTTGATGCTTTCTGCAATTAGCACACCTGTACCACCATTCAACTTACAGCTTCTATGACTATCTTTTATTATTCCTCTCCAACACCAAAGGATACAGGGAGAGTTATCAACCACTGACACGAGGAACGATTTAAAAATTTTAAAATCGCATGGGCCCAAAAATGGTTCCCATCATCGACTTTTCTTAATAATTATTAGAAGTCAAGCACTCCTATCATTGCACTACCCTTGACCTTCAACTCTAAATATATATACATATATATAAATTATATTTATTCATGCTGTAAATAGTGGTATACATACAAATAATCAAAATAAAAAAGAAATGCGTATAAATAAATAAGATGGGCACTAAGTAAGCAATACACATACTATGTATGTATATTAAAAATATTTACAAACAACTTAATTTTCAAATACATACATATACACTATATTCAATGTGCAGAGTTAAAAGCTTTTTAAATTAAAAATTAAATTTTTGTGGTTCAAAAATATATTTAGAATATACAGAACCACCTCACAAAGCAAGCGGCATTATAAGAAACGGTGGTATGTAAGAAACGTAGTAAGCAAAGAGTCATAGTAGAGAATCGATTTCAATGAAATAATCGCATTTCGTGTAAATGTGGTCAACTCCAATTCAATTGTTGGTTCTAATAAATACTCAGAAATTTTACCTTTTCCAAGACATTCGTCACCACTTAAACAAAATGTGTAACTTTTCATCATTCTTCGTTTGTAAAGGAGGAAGTTCGCTTGCAAAACACCACTATCTAAAGGCCAACAAAATCCCTGTTACATCTTTGTTACAGGACTCTACTTATCCAAGAAAGGACGAGCATTGGAACGTCGTCAGCAATCATTGATGTCGACATACTTAGGTAAACCATCTAATAATAATAAGAAATATAAGAAATAGCATCTGCCTAAGAATTTATCCTTGTTGACACCGAGACCATGAACGACTAACATAAAGTTTGATTGAATATCTTTACTCTTCCATTTCATCCAGTACGGTTTGTAAAGGCGCGATAACAATGTCACAACTTCAGAGCTCTATCGAACTCAAAAAAATAATATATAATTGGTATTTTATAATATTCGTCAACATATGCAACTAAACTATGTCGCGATTAAACTATGCAATACAAATTCTATTATTTAGAATTCAATACTTTTAATTTTAATAATATTAACGTCACTTTTATTAATTATGTACAATACGAAATATAATTAACGGAAGAAAAATAGAAAATTACCGAAAAACTCACATATTTGTTTTCTGATATAATGTTCCTATGATATAGGGATTAATCCAAAAAAGAAGTCGAACATGGATGACGAAAATATTTGAAGTTTGAAGTTCATTGAAGATGTTCTCTTAATATTGAGCGTAACCGCTAGACTTATTATATTCGTACAGAATGTTATTCTAATATTTTCTTTTCATTTTTGTAACTGAAACTAATTTTTTCAGGAACTAAAGAAGGTACTTAAAAGTAAGTCACTGATGACAAAACCGATGTGATTGTGCTCAACAATTTGAAAAAAAAATTGCCACGTTTCTTTTCACTCAATTCAAGTAACTTTCTGTATTAGCACGAAAATAATCAAACTGTTATGTACTATCTGTATACTTAATAATCTTACAGCTCGAGATACATTACGTTAATTGTTATTCCCAAATGCTTTTCTCTCAAAGCTCCTCATTTTGTTTAAAATGTAGCAGACAGTGGAAGTTGTATTCACTCATATGTTTGTGTAAGAAAAGCAGACGTCTTGGTATTCAAAATAAATCATCTCCAACAAAAGTTGTTCGGGAGAAAAACTACAACAAGATACTCTCCAATTTCTCCTGTAACACCAGACAAATCGAAACTGCAGCCCTATTTAATAATATTATAGTGAGTTCAGTGTGGCACAACACGACGCTCTTGTCTGAAGTCCTTTAAAAAATTCGTAATAATCGACAAAAAAATAATCATACAGCTTCGCAATAACTTGCGTAAGTATACCGCCGCTCCAACAAAAGACCACTTTACTTCTGAGGAATCCGAGCTAAATCAAAATTAAGGTGTGAGATAACGTATCGAAATTTGCGCAAGGGACGTAGTTAACGATCCCATTGGGCACCAGGCGCAACTGTCTTGTATTTAACTTTGCTAGGTTAAGCGAAACTCTAATCATACGGGCCGGTATAGAAAAGGAACAGAGCAAACCCAGAAAATCAAAAAGTAGAAAATATAATATATGTTAAAGTTTCAAGGCTGTAAGAACCCTCCATATGAAAAACGAGCCAAGAATTCAGATTAACTAGGCTCATCCAAAGGTAAATATAAAGTTGTTCGACGGGAAAACTCAATTGGCTAAGTAATCTAGAATTTCTAGGGCTAAAGTGCGAAAGTTAGTGAAACAAGATCAAGTACATAAAATTTATAAGAGCTACAATTATGGCCAGCATGCGCGAAAAAGTCAAGAGATTCTGAGACAAGAGACATAAATGTGGCCACCCCAAATAATCTAATCTGATCTAAACGAGCAATAAATTGAATTCGTGGATTATTCATCTTATAATCTCGATATAACCTCATCCGATTTCTGTTTAGGATCACATATTTAAAAATTTTTCGAAATTTTTAAAAGGGAAATAAAAAAATATTTAGAAAATTCGTCTCTTCGAATACATAAGTATATTAACTGTATTTATGGATATTTTGGAAACGTGTTTCAGAATTTCATGAGAATTCTATTTCACTGTATTAGACTCAAAATTAAGAGGTCATCCCTCATAAGTATTTTTCACAATAAAGAAAGCAAAAACTAGCATGTTTGACCAAACAGAACAGAAATACGAAATATAATAAACTACTTCGAATATAATATCCCAGAATTTAGTTCGTTCGACGTGAACTAAAACAATGTATTAGTTACAAATACGTAATTACGAACAATAGCATATGATTTGCAAAATGACAGCACTTTACGAAGCTATTTAAATTGTACTGAAATTAAATTCAGATTAGATTGTTAGCCAAAATGTAATATGTTATGCCACTTCATTGCCTGTTCGTAATATATATTAATACAATACATTTGAAAGCGAAGTTAATATATCACCATCGATTGATAGAACCAATAAAATATCTACATACGTACTCACGTGTATCAATATTCGAGCGTGAATCAACAATTTATATATCTGGTCGCTGATGTTAACGTTAATTTGATTATTTTAATTAAATGTCAGACAATTAATTTAATTTAGAAATCATTATCACGCCATGTATCTATTACAAATATAAATTATTTCAGTTGCTATATACATGGCATTTTGGCAGAAGCATAGCGTATTCAATTTAGATTTACCCAAAACTGATACTTTAAAATCACGTTTATGTCTAGTAAGTAATGGAATTAAAATTTAGTATTTGACTTAACCTGTCCGAATTAACTTTGCAGACATCCAAATAATAAAAATGGTTGAGTTAATTGAAAAAGAACATATTAATATTTTGACAATAATTGGTCTTTGGTGATCGGTCAGAACTTATAAAGAATTCAATTTACATAAAAATCTGCATCAAGAAAAGCGTCCGATATCACGAACTGTCATTAGTAAAATATTGAGAAGGTATAACTTAATCAGAAATTTACCAAAAACCAGACGACCAAAAGTCGCAACTAGTTAAGTTTTGCTCAAGGTATTGCTATAGCATTAGAAGAATTACCATAAACTATGATATAAGTTCAGGAGCCACAGTATTAAAAAATATCATCAGTCTAAACTGTATTTGGTGCAGAAATAATAGGATAGAAATTATAGTCGTGTATTTGAATTTTGCGAAAGAGTGATGGAGATTTGCAATAATTACCAATATTTTGCATACAATTTGTTGTTTCCTGACTAGTCTACGTTTTGTTTGAATGGTACTGTTAATCGCCGTAATTGTCGATATTGATCAATAGATAACTTTCATTGGATGCAAGTATTGTACACTAACAGAACAGAAATATTTAAATCTATTACATGATCAAGTTGTAAGTGTTTTGCTTCAGAGCAGTCCCTCAATATGTCCATAATGATCGAAGTTTTTTGAATGAAGTATTTCCAAATCTCTGGATTAGACATAAAGGATTAATTGGAATAATTTTGTCCACTGATTTTATTTTTGTTTATATTATTTGTGCTATTTTTTGTTTCCAATTAAATATACTTTATTAGATAAGTATAATTAAAAATATTCAGGGTGTTACATTGAAAATTAAAAAATTAACATCATTTTCAAAACTATACCGGTGGTCTGATTAGAATATAAATATGTTCATCGAATTCTTCATTTGCATTTACCTAAAATGCGAATTATTTTATTATAATCTAAGTAATTCTATTAAAGATATTTGAATAGGTAATTTTGATGGAGCCTGTGGTTGATTAAATAAATCACTGAAGAATGATATATAACACCTTGCCACATGCCAAAACGTACACTGTGCGGAATTTGTTTTCGTACTTGTATTTATACCGTAGTTGTCCAGGTACGACACTGTTTAATTATCTGCTGATGATGACAACTTAGTTGTCGAAATACGTATACAGAATACGAAAATTAATGTGGCAAGGGATTATATATCAACCTTCGGTGATCCATATTCGAATAGATCCATATATATATGCCCAGCCCTGTATATTATAGCACTAATTTAAGACCCCATCCAATACTTCACAACTGTATGATTGAGGTTAATAATTAGTAAAATATAGTAAACCTAACCATTGGTCGTATTTTACATAATTAAGCTCCAACATTGAAATTAGACGAATTTAGTTTCTTCATTGTAAATCTAATCATGGATACTGTTAAGCCTTTATATTTCACAGATTATTTCGACAAATTTAGCAACGATTTGCTTATTTAAGTTTCTATACAACAAAAATTGAATTAAAGTAAGGCTTGCTAATGCCTATTATATTAATTACTGGGTGCAAAATGCACACAAATTTCTTTTCTTTTTGATATGACTTTAAATATTGGGTAAACGTGCCTTCTAACATTCATTTACTATACCAGAGATAAGTTTAATGACATTTGCTCATCCAAAGCATTCATTTGGTATTTAGAATTCCACCCGTATCTCATATGATGAAAAATTGATTGAACAGAATACACGAAAATTTTTCATAAAAATTGTAATTTTTAAAATTATAGAACATAATCGAATGTGTAAATCCATCAAAAGGAAAGGAATTATGACTGCCTGAAGATAGCATCAATTTAATGTAGGTTTTTCTTTGTAGAAGTACAAAGTTACTAAAAGCTATTAAAATAAAATTTAAGAAATAGTAACATAATAACCTACTATAACCAACGTTAGTTTTCAGAAGTCCTCCAAGGTCTGAGAATAAAGGACTTAATACTGTATCGTGACAATCCTTTTTAATATTGCAATATTGCAATATGCAATATGCTCACCTGATATCGTCATGGAAAATTTATTTTCAAAAACACTTTCATTTTCGATATTCACATAATACGATAATAATACAAAATATTACTAGTTTATTTATAAATATGGACTAATATTATATAAGCCCTGTATTATTGATGATTCAAAGTTTATGTTGACTTAAATGACGACTGTAAGCGTAATATACAACAAGAGAGTATGTATAATGTTAGATAGTTTTCGTATGTAAACAACCTCTATTTTTACAGGACCTCCTCATATAAGAGTATAGTTATGATGATTTCTACAGGAAGAAGATTCCAAAACGTACCGAAAAGATTAAATGAATTATGATAATATTACAAGAGAAAAGCTATGTATGGAATTCATAAAAAAATAGTAATAAACTAAGATGAAATTAAAAAACCTTCTGTTTTTGCAAAAAATACGCCAGTTATTTATAAAGAGAAATATTATTTTAATGACAAACTCCGTTACTTACTTTAGAGAGAATAAATAAAACCCAGTTTCTTTTATACAGTATTAAATTTGGTAATGCAAAATATGTAGAAATTAAACCACAATACTAAATCTAAGCAAAAATTACAATATAAGTTATGTAAAGTGCGAGACAATCTAATCTCAAAAATCACAAGAGTCAAAACAAGAACTTGCAGATTACAAGTGAAAAACGCAATAATAGCCTTGTTACCTATATGCACGTTTAAGAACGTTCTTAAGCGGTGTCCTATATACTGTATGGAAACAACTTCAGGCCACCTCCGATTCACGAAGACGAGGGAAAAAGAAATATTTGCGTTCGTGTGACCCGTTTTAACCAACACACAACTTAGTCGCCGGTCGTCGCCTGTGAGTGAAATAAGAAGAAGAGAAGAACAATGAGAGTTGTTGGTAGGACTGCGCCGGATGTGCGCTCGGCTGATCGGCCCGGTACTGGAATCCCTCATGCTTTTATAAACTGCCATCAAACTCATTGCCGCTAAAATATATCGGTCTCCCCCTATTCTTAGCAATCCTCGGTACAATGCTCCATATCCCATCATGGTCCCGACTCGGCGTTCGTTCTCCGTCATTTCCCTCTTTCTTTCTGACTAGCGCGCAGCAGTCACTACCCAGTAACAACGCACATGTACTCCACACAAATCTCTGTTATAAATGGGATTCCGGCAATTGCTTAATGTTTGGTCAACGATATAGAAATTATTATTTAATTCGTCGAGAGGGGTGCTGTTCCCCTTTGCAAAAGGACGACGATAGATGTCTTTATGTCTGAATTATGATGTGTGAAGTAGTCTGGAGAGATCTCGTGTGATTGCTACCAATCGTTTTTCCCAAATAATTGAACTTTTAACTTATAACTCGTTCACACATAATATTATTAAAGATAAAGACCAATGAATAATTTTAGTACCAAATTTACAAATTAATTAAATATTTTTTAATAATAGTAAATTCAGCAAAAACTAATATAAAAACTATAACTCATATTAAAATACGATTGAAATGAACGAAACATAAATTTATAAATTATAATTCCAAACAAACGTTTTAACTAGTTTAATGTTGGATGTATTATAATATATGAGATTTTTACTGTTTAACTTTTTATTTCCAAAAACTTTTACAAATCACGTATCTCTTTCACAGTAATAAACGCAATTAAACTGCTTTTGAAACTACAAAAAAAGTAATCTTCAAACTTTCACCGAAGAATTAATTAACTCAATACTTTTGTCCGTCAGCAAACCTATATTTCCCCCCTTTTCCCTAATAATATTAAATTAGGTTTCAAACATAGTGAGCTGTAATGGATCTTTAGTGTCACCTTTGAGACTACTTGTAGCTACTTACAACTATTTGTCCACTAAAATTACTACATTCCTTAAAAATTTCCACATTTTTAGAAAGTAGTAAGGATCAACTATAAGCTATGAAAACTAATTAAGCTGTTGTCTTTTGTAATTCCGTCTTTATTTATTCAATATAAATAAATTCTGTGTAATTATGGCAACATAACTTATGATCACATGGATTCAAATTTAAGGTTTTCAAATTATGAAAGCAAATGTTCACCTAATCATGTATGTATAGAAAATCAATATATTCTACCTAACATGAAGTATAAACGTATCTCGGCTTAGAAATAGAACCAAATTATGAAGAAATAATGGAAACACCGCTCGTTCATATAAGGCGATGCAAATTGTACATAGGATTCCGGCGATTGCTTTGTTTTGATAACGACATAGAAATCATGTTTGGTAATTCCTACTGGATTTTTGTTTCAAATTAGAACTACACTGCCGAGCTATGGGTTCCAATTCCAATTACTGCTTGAAATTATCAAACAGTTCAGAGGCGTTCGATCACGGACGGTCGGGCAAGGGAAAGTAGCGAAATTAAGATCGATTCGTACTTGAAAAGTTACTGCATGACTCACGGCCCCCAGATTAATCCATAAAAATGACCGTTTTTTATACGTGCCTTTATATTAATGCTCTAGCTACAAGACTCTTCCGCGTATTGTATGGAAATACTGCAATTCGAGGGGGGAGAAAGATAATGTTTTCCCAAAAAGTCGCACTGGTACCAAATTTGAATAAAGAGCATCGCTAGATAAACATGTTTGTATCAGTAATACATGTTGTCGGCGAACACACGTACGATAACATTGTGCAACTGCTGCATTATGCAGATACTATGGACTGCTCGATTTAACATATATGATGTTTTATAGACATAAAATTTAAATGCAAACAAATAAATATTCGAATAAAATAAATATAAGCAAATATACACACATAAAGTTGAACACTAAATTTAAATTGTAAGTAATGAGTGAAAATATAAAATACTTAAAACAGTAAAGAGTAATAAACGAGAATATCTTTTTCATTCTGAAAAATGGAAGCCATTAGCTTTACTGCAGATAGAACGGTTATCGCCTTCTTTGAGGAAGAAAAACTACTTTGTCGCCTCTGTCTAGATGGTTATTTTGTTTCGGGCATATAATGAACCCATGTCTCATTTGTAGTGATAAATCGGTAGATTATAGACGATAGATTAATCGCTTGAATAGTATTGAATTATAATTGATAGAGCTTACGATAATAGTAGTTTGATAACATAGATATAAGTAGTAAAAATAAGGGAAAAAACAAGAAAAATTTTAAAGAGTAGTGTCACCCTGATCACCCAAATTGCCTGAATAAAACAGTATACTAGCTATACTGCTATCCAGGAAGATTTTTCGACATTTCTTTTGTCGTTTAAGTGAATGCTGAGAGTAAAAGATCTCCAACCGTATACCAAGCGGAAACATAATAATAACTCATGGCAGTGTCAATTACTGCAATGCTTGCTGTAATTGACGTTAAGTTGTTAGGGAATGTAAAGGCATAGATTATTATTATAAGTGGTATCATAATTGTTTTCTTATTAATAAAAATTACATTAAATTGTAAATTAAATACTCGTTAAAGAGAAATATAACTGTTGCTAAAACTGCAGTTTTGCTCTTAAAATAACGAAAAATTTAAATTACTAGTATAAATGGTATTTATTGTAGTGTATTTGAACATGAATTATACTACCTAGAATCAGTAGTATTGTAACACATAACAACATAACATTTTTTGGAGCTGATGGTTTTTATATTTTATAAAAGCTGATAACATTTTCAAGTTTTTGTGCAATAAATCATCATTTGCACACAAAGACACTTCACACGATTTATGTAGTGACAGAATATTGTAAATGTTCATTGTCATAAGAAAAGTAAATTCTTTTCATAATAATTTCCTTATAACTATGCACCAATGTATATTAGAGAGTTACAATGCAAAATAGTTTTTAAGTGTGTCACGGTTTATTGAGAAAGCCGAAGCAACTTATTTGAGATGTACATACAATATATTGCAATTTTTAGAAAATCGTTACATACTATCGGTCAAACAGAAGCAATAAGAAACAAAGTTACAAAATAAAATATATTATTTCAAAAGAACAACATATAATAGAAAAGAAAAATAACTAAAGTAATAATAAAATAAGTTCCATTAATCAAACTATTTTTTCGTCGAGCAAACCTTTATAATTAAGAACTGCCTAAACAACACCAGACATTTTTCTAATTAAGTTTCGCCGGGTACGTTGTTCTATTCATTTTGAAGTGTATTCCAGAGCAGTTACTTTGAAGTAGTTTCAACATTTCTCATTCTCTTTTAGAGTTCGTCTCAGGACTCGATAAGATTCAAATTCAGACTTTGAGGTGGCAAGTCGTAATTTGCAAAATGTGTTCGTCTTATTTTTGTGTCCAACAGTTATTTTATATTTTGACAGTATGTTTTGAATCATTATCGTGAATAAATATAAAGTTTTGCCCGATTAGGCACCAATCGGATAAAATCGCAGTTTTTTTTTAATTGCCTTACATTGGGAACATTGATTCGTCTGTCCTTAGGACACTTTTACAGTGTTCTACTATTCCATGTCAAACTTTTCCATTTACATTACTCTCTTCTAAGCGACGTCTTAAAGTACTTATTGAGATTTTGCATTCTTCACTAATCGATATTTCAGGTGCTACTTCTTTACAATTCCTTTCACTAAATAGTTGCACTTAGCCTGATCGTGCACAATATTCAACATAGCTGTTTTCTTCATACCGACGAACAATATTATTGACCGTAAGTTTTGTAATATATATTCACTCTTTCACTAATTTGCCAACTTGCACAGCCTTCCATGTAAATACAAAAATAGGAAGTTTTTTATATATAAATTAGTTTTCTGCGAAGAATTAAATTGTGGTTACTAATATACCTTAAGAAAACCGGACGTTTGCAAACTAATCACAACGAGTAAAAAATGACACTGCAGTAAAGTTGACACTGCGAGCTTTCTGTCAGCAGTGTGCGCTTCGAAGAACTGCCAGGGGTTTAAGAGGTTATAAATATTAAATAAACACTTAGCCTCTTAAATAGCGTTTTCAGTATGCATATACACAAAGTCGATGTTAAATATTTGTAATATCATATTACTATGGTATTAGTTCCACGCTAGTATCCGGTTAATTATACACAATATGTTTTAAGAAATCCAAAAGAGTGTAATGTGTAAATCACAGATTAATGTCGATTATGTATCAATACGGAAAATAGAAAGTTAAAAAGCTTAAATTTATTATTATTATTTCCCCATGCAAATCTTGAACATATGTACTTTGAAGTAGCTTTTTAGATGAAACGTTTTGCCAATTTCGAAAATATTATTTTTTAAATATTTTTTATAGGTTTGTTATTTTTGTATTTTCATAAGTCTATTCACAAATTGTGTAAACGTTTTAAATAATAATAATAACAATAATAATAATAATAAATTTAATGATTACTTTTTATTTTCTTTCTTCGTATATAATGGATATAAATCTACGATTTACGCGCTACTTTCCTAGATTTCTTAAAATGCTATATTGTAATTAACCAGATACCAATGCGGAACTAATAGTCATTTAATATCATAAATATTTCACTAATCACATCCACTTTGTACAATTGCATACTGCTAAATAGGTTAAATGTATATTTACATTTATTACCTGCCGAACCCTTCATCTCTTCGAAGCGCGCACTGCTGACCGAACGCTCCTAGTGCCAACTCTAGTAGTTACCTGCGTTTGAGGTTTTACAGCTCCATTCAAGGAAGGGATACATTGTCGGAAGAATTACTTATTTACACAATTCCGATAAAAAAAAGATTTTTCATATAGAAGGCGTATCCGAAATTGAAATCAAATTATATTTTATTAATAGTTTATTATCTCGGATTTACAGAATTATAAAATATTAAATTTCGAAGTTGTACTTCATTTCTTTTATTATCATTTATTTTTCTCTGTAACTCTGGAAGGCCAATTTTCCCTAAGTGGCAGTGTATGCGAAGGGGTACCCAAAATAACCGGAATATCTCTATAAAAAGCTTGTATTTTATTTTTTTTGCACAACCACTTTAACACCTTCAATATACTCGCCATTTACCTTTATACACTTATCTAATCGGTAATTCCATTGTTGGAAACATTGTTCGAGCTCGTTTTTCTGTATGGCTGCGAGCTGTTCTGCCGTTTTTTCTTCTCTTCCACGTCGTAAGAATAAAAAAAAAGTCGCACGGAGCAAGATCAGGAGAGTAGGATACATGGGGCAAAGCACTGACAAGGCTATGTGAAGTACATTGTCATGGTGGAAAAACCATACCCCGTCTGCCACAAATCGGGCCTCTTTCGTAGCACACTGTTCGTCTTTTCAGAACCTCTAAATAGAATGGCGGACTAATTGTCTGACTGGGTGGCATGCCATTTACTTAAGACGGACAGTACAAAAAACGAAAATGCTTTTACAAAGAAGTGCACTGTAACAAGAAACAACTTTATTCGGCGAAAGAACCGACTGCACCAAACGCAGAATGAGTTGCGTCGCGCGCACCTAGCGGCAGAAATATGTGCTAGGCGAACCCCAATCACAGCACTGCCATTCCGGTTATTTTTGGGTACCACTCGCATACGTTTTATCCCCATATTTTCCTTCAGGAGTTAAGGAACTTTAGTAACATTAGTAGTTATTATTTCTGATACAAATGATATTTTAAAATAAATAGAAAGAAAAAAATACTTCGAAGATACTGACATCAAATTATTTCTGAATTAAGAGAATTAATCAGCAATGTCCGCAGATTAAGGAACGCATAAATGCAATAACATAAAATATTAAGGCGCTTCTAGAGAACCCACTAACGTCTGTATAAATCGAGCCTAAAAAAATTATTACATGTAATACAAGAAAAAGCAAAAACTTGATTTGAATTTTGGATTAAGACACGAGTAAATAAAGAAAATCTTCAATGTGTCCAATGATAATTTTGTAATCAGCTATTCGGCGTAATATAACGTTCGCATTATTTGTAGCCCAAGACAAGCAACAAGTGTTGAAAAAATTCAAACAAAAATTCCGCTACATCTGTGAATTATATTATATATGAGTATAGAACATAATAAGATAGAAGTATGTAGGAATGTGCAGAGACAAATAAGTATAAACACAAGAAGAAAGAAGAGAGAGAAAAAGAAAGGTAATTGCGACGGACGCTTGGGTCCACTCGTGCAATAGACCTGAACAGATGGGGAAAAGAATTCGCTTCGTCACTGCGTGCGATAAATTATATTGAAATTGATTCAACAAAATTGGATGTTGGGCTATAGACGTAGTAGCTAGCTGTACAGGCAATATGGTTCGCTGCTACATTCAATGTTATGCATGCCTGATGGCGAGTATCAATCTAGTGTTTGACATTCACGTCACGTTACATTGGAAATAACTATTCGATATTTTACACGGACTCATACATATATGTATATACACACACTCCTACACACGCACACCCGGACCTACACGCCAGATAGAAATATCACCTTTCCTGTAACGCCAACGGTAACTACGGTAGCGGTATAGTCACTATTGTTCTCTGTGAGGTGAAAAACGCATTGATTATTCTTGGTCAGATTGACAGGTTGAAGCGAAACCGGTAGAAACAACCATTATTTTTATTAATATAAATGCTTTTAATATATGTTTAAAGCGATCAAATTGACTTAAAAAAAATTTCACAAGAAATAGCTATTACAAGGTATTTTATTTCCCTTAAAGGCGTTCGTTTTAGGTGCTACGTAGACATAAACGCGATGCATATTCAGCAATATTTGGTCTTTTTAATATTCTTTTCCATCTTACCATCTTAATCTCTTTATTGTAGTCTTATTAGAAATATTTTTCTTTTTTTCTTCATCAGCACGAGATTCACGTTTAATTTGATTGTTGATTTATAAAACTGTTTGTTATGTAAATTCTAAATTTGCTGATTGAACGCTTGCTGAAAGAAAAAATATTTTGGGCATTTTGTAGTTATGCACTATGACAATTCGTTTATAATAAATACTAAAATTAAAGAACTTGCTAAGATACAAAATTTGATCATGTCCTTGGTAGCGAAGAACAATTCTGCTGTAAGCTACATGTTAAGTAGTGAGCTATGTTAAACTAAGATAATTCTGTAGTATACTTCGAGGGCTTGCAGACTTTCGCGGTTGTTCTAATTTCCGATAGACCGCTACGCTTGATTAAGGTGTGGACAAAGAATTCATGAAGGCTCTCTTGATAGTTTCATAATTAGATATCATACTTACAGATGTCTAGTGATGTTTCGTTTAAAAAGCAGAATTTCAGATAATCGTTTGTCATTTCTTTGTACTGGAATCCAATTCCATACCTCCTTTGGTGTTCTTTGTTCATTAATTGTTCGTAAATGTCCGTACCATTACAAATACTTTCCATTTATCCTATACATAAAATTATCTTTGACTTTCATTCTATTTCTATCTTTATTTCTGATGTGATCATATACTGTTAGGCTACAACATCTCCACGAAGTCATTTCAGCTGAGAGTAGCCTCTGATTCACATTTTTATCTATAAACCATTACCTCCGATCCATACGTCATAACTGTCTCTATTATGATATAAACTATATTCGTCTTTATTGTTTTTGTTAAATTTTTATTGTACCTTCTCATTTTCCTCTTATAACCATATATTGCGTCTTTTCTGTATTAGCCTCCAAATCCCACTTATTGTATTCTTCTGTAAGTTTATTCAACATTTATGCCATATTCTGTTAATCATCTGCGAACACTACCTGATCGCCGACAGACAATCGAATAGACTATACTCTCTCTAGCCATACTCCCATTGGACATTTTCTAAGCCGATGTTGTAGTACTGCAAGAAAGTAAATTTTAGAAAGGGTGAGGGAAAGAAAACAGCTTTGCTTAACTTCTTTTGAATGAAAGAATTGCAGACAGGTTTGGATTTCGATCTTAATGACAGCTATGATTTCTTTGCATAGTGTTTTGATTATGTCGACACTTTGTTGATACCCCCTTGATTTAAAGTTATCCATAATTTCTAAAGGGTAAAGGATCAAAGGTCTATTAAGTTAACATGGATGTCTCTACCCTTTTCTATCTCTTTCTTTACTAAGTATCTTAATGCGAATATATTGTCCGTTCACTTCTTCATATTATTTTTCTATTCTGGCTTTAAAGACTCTTCCGTAACATCTTGTTAAGGTTCATTTCTATTTCCCTTTTTATGGATTGAATTTATATAAGAAATTATCCAGTTTGTTTTGGCTTCCCTATTAATCACTTGTTAAATATATTGCAAATAATGTCCAGTATTTTATAAATGTTTAAGCTTCATTGTTTTTCATTCTTTGTAAAGTTTTATGAAAAATAAATTTTTACGTCTCATAAAACGCAATATGTACAGCGTGTTTCAAAAAGAATATACGTATTAGAAAGTATTATTTTGTCCAAACTATCGCTGCGCCTCGGTTCGGCTATTGGAGACACGAATACATAGTCTAGTTTATTTAATAGCCGCTAGATGTCAGTTATCTTCTGTTTTTCTAGTAACCGTTATATATTTAAAATGCAGCAGAAATCATTTTGCGTTCTCAAGTTTGCGAAGTGCAATTCCGTGATTACAGTGCAAAGACGTTTCAGGTTGAGCTGCCAAATTGATCCTCCGAATGGGTGAAATATTCGCAAATGGTATCGACAGTTTGTAGATGCAGAATGTGTATGTAAAGGAAAGAGTCCTGACCGCCCTCGCGTTTCTGAAGAAAATGTTCCACGTATTCAAACTGCTTTCCAACGTAATCCTTCAAAATCAACTCGTCATACCAGACGGGAGTTACAACTGCCTACAATAATTTGGCGTGTTTTGAGACATCGGTTGGTTATGAAGCCGTACAAGTTATAGTTGTTACAAGCTCTGCGTCCTGATGACAAACGGAAACGTGTGGCATTTTGTAACGAGATTTATGATGCTATTGATAATGATAATACTTGCGCACAACGCATGGTGTTCAGTGATGAAGCGACTTTCCATGTTAGTAGTCTGGTAAACAAACACAATGTTCGAATTTTGGGTCTACGGAACGCACATGCAGCCATTGAACATGTACGAGATTCGCCTAAAATCAATGTGTTTTGTGCGATATCGCAATCATCTGTTTACGGCCCATTCTTCTTTGATGGAAACACGGTTAACGGTCAGCAGTATCTCGCTATGTTACAAAACTGGGTGTTTCCGAGGCTGCACGAGGACAACATCATTTTTCAACAAGACGGGGCACCCCCTCACTGGAGTCACGAAGTGCTTGAATATCTGAATGAAACTCTACCGAACCGTTGGGTTGGTGGTCAAGGAGCTGGCGACTTAGCACGTCTCAGCTGGGCTCCACGGTCACCGGATTTGACACCCTGTGACTTCTTCCTGTGGGGTTTCGTTAAAGACAAAGTTTGTGTACCACCGCTCCCACAGAACCTGGAAGAGTTGAAGAACCGGATCCGTACTGCCATAACATTAGTAACGAAGGACATGCTTACCCGAGTATGGTAGGAATTTGAGTATCGATGTGATATTGATCATGTCGCTGATGGAGAGGACATATTGAACATCTGCACTCTGAACTTGAGAGGTTCGAATATATGTGTGTAAAGTTTCATATTCGTATGTCTTAAAGTTTAATAAATATATGCATTCGAAATATGTATATTCTTTTTGAAACACCCTATATTTCAAAAATTAGAATGTGGTCTCTTTGAACTTCGATTAGTAATTTATTTAGCCATTTTAATTTATATAAAGCATAAATTGTTAATTATTTCCATTTTTTATAAAAATTAAAACGAAAATTTAAATAAATATTTTTTATGGAATTTTTACGCAGAAATTTAGTAATTAAATTATGGAAACAAAATTAGTTACTAACCTCAGGTTTATTATAATATATGTACATATAGTATAAAATAATTTCTTCATCTTTTTATGAAATGCGCTATTATTCAATGATCTCGCTAGTAACAGTAATTACATTTGATATATGTATCAGCCCTCTTGAATTAATTATATAGTCCCCAAAATTGTTATGTTTCCAAAACGTCTTCTGAATGATTTCAATTGTCGTGCAAAACTTCTTGAAATTAGTGCTTTAGTCTTCTATATATGTACATATACGTAGATATTATTTCCGTTATTTAAAATTCAAAAAAGAAATATTATGTATTATGTATTAAAAGGTATCGTAATAAATGAATAGGCATCAGAGCGAAACTCGTTATCTTCATATAAGGGTACCTATACATTTGCTAGCATGGAGCTATGGATCTAAAAGTCGAATCATAAACTATAAAATAAAGAAAAGCAATAGCTAAAATTTGGAAGAATAGGGCAGGATAGAATAATAAATATACAAGTTAGAGAAAAACTTGGAATAGATTCCGAAACAGAGTAAATGCAGCTTGCGTAATTTGGACACATTATGACTAACATATAGGCAATAGATATTATAAAATCAAAAGTAAGAAATAAAGCCCGAGGAATATGTAGGAGTAGAAAATATAGAGAATTGTTTCAAAAAGAAAAACGTTTTAGAAAACTTGAAGAAAAGAAAGGACAAGCTGTATTCAAAATACTATGCACCAAGACTTCCTCTTTAAGACACATACATAATTTTTGTTGACTTGTGGTCTAAAATTTCCGATGTTATTTGCACTTTTGAGCACAATTCTGTTGTTAATTTCGACCATTACTTACATTCGTTTTACCACCTTATGTTTACTGCTGCTTTGGCAACATTTTTAAAATGTTGTCTTTCGCTTACTTTTTTAATAATTTCTTTCTTCTCTAAATTTTAGTTGAGTAAGATTTTTAATTTCATTTTTATTTTCGAAAAATTTAAATCACTGAAAGTACAAAAGTATGATGTAAAATGTTCTCGACCTGATCACGAATTGTGATGATAAGTATTTATTTTTCTATATATGTAGGTATCCTCCAGCCCTATGGCACATAACATTTAGCATAATCTGACAGTGTTTAAACTTTTTTATAACCTACATATAGTAAAATTGTTCAAATTTATTTTGAAAACATGGTTCAATTCGAGAAACTCATCAGGCATTACGTGCATTTTATGATGCTTATAATCGTCTATCAGTGCGATTAATTCGAGAAACTATGGATCGTTTTCGCAATACGTTTACTTTAAACGATAATATGCAACCCGTAAGAAGTCGTCGGGCCGGTGGAATCATTGGTCCATATGTCTTCAAAAACGATGATGGTCAGAAAGTTATAGTCAACGGTGAGGGGTATAGACACATGATTACTAAGTTTTTCGTGCCTGAACTGCAAGGCATTAATGTTGCAGATATGTTGTTTCAGCAGGACGGCGCCACATGCCACACAGCGCACGATACAATTTACTGAAAGAAACATTTGACGAACGATTAGTTTCACGAAATGGACCTGTTAACTGGCCATCTCGTTTGTGCGATTTGACGCCATTAGACTATTTTCTCTGGAGATATGTAAAGTCGCATGTCTACGTCGATAAACCTGAAACAATTGAATACTTGGAAGCCAACATTCAACGGGTTATTGCCGAAATACAGCATGATTTACTGCGAAGACTGTGTGAAAATTGGACTTCCAGATTATGCCATGTACGCGCCAGCCGCAGTGGCCACATGCCCAAAATGATATTCAAACATTAATGCCACAAAATTATCTTTTAAATAAAATCAATTCTATGGATATTAAAAACATTTTTCAGTGTTTTATTTCAATTTAAAGTTCTCCGCCTTCAAAAAAAAAAGTCATTGGTTGTGGTCAATTTTGGCTTTCTAGAACATTCATCATCTATGTATGGCCATATTCAAACTTTATTGTACATTTCTTTACTAGACCTTGTTTAGTGAATATTAATGAATTATAATTGGCAGATCATGAGGTAACATATCCCAGCTTGAAAAAATAACCTCTGTCTGATATGCTGACTATACTCAACGCTCGAATATAGCAAACTCTTTTTAAAGTCACATATTTTTAGGAACTACAACCGTCGTAAATTTTAGTTTACTAGTAATTCTGTGAAATCATTAAAAATATATTAACTCAGGACTTCTTAATGCTGACATCTTTATTATAAATTATCTTCTTCACAATAAATACAGAAGTTTAGGGCCCATATTTAGATGAGAGGGTGTCCCTACTACACATCTGTCGCCAACTGTATGAAATAATTTTATTTTAAAATTTCACAATATGCTGAGGTGACACCTGCAATAATTATTAACACATGTCACACCTAGCAGCTATATTCATATAATATTAAGCAAATAAATGAGTATATATATATATATATATGTATATGTATATATATATATATATATATATATATATATATATATATATATATATATATATATATATATATATATATATATATATATATATATATAGCGTCAATTGTTAGTGATAGGTAAAGTTAAGAGCATGTTCCCCAAATAACTTGCATCTCAAACTCTCAAGTTTGAGACGCAAGTATAATACTTTACTGTTTTGTGTGTTAGTATATACTATGGCAAATCACATATTAATGATTTTTAAATTAATCTAGTTTTTTAACTCCTGATGAAGCTGCAAATTTACAGCGAAATATTGAGTATAAAACAAAGGATTGGTTTTTAATTTTCCTAACAGTGACCGAATACCCGACTAACATTATTATTTTGGATTATCATATACACGGTCGACCAAAGCACTTTTAACAAATTATATATATATATATATATATATATATATATATATATATATATATGTTATTACAAGAGGAATTTATTTATTAACTGATATTTTTAATTAATAAAATATTTGTTTCAAATAATTATTGTAACCTAAAATAAGTACTATTTGGTAAAAGTAATTGATGAATATAAATTCTTATGCAATTGTAAAATGCATCTGTGCATAGTTTGAGATACAAAATAAGACCTTCTGTCTACGGGGATAATTATATAACGTTTGTACGTATAATGTATAATTGTTCACATTTAAATTATTTTCAGTTAATTAATGACCTAGAAGGGAGTTTTAAGAAATTATTGTAGTATAAAGTTGTTTTGTAATATATGAAGACAGACAATGATAGAAAATTAAACATATGGCCAAGAGAAGGTATCAGGTTGTTACATATGAAATGTCCGATTTTGTAAGGAATAAAAAAAGTCTAAATTTAAAAAATATAAATATTTATTCTGCAAAATAGTCTCCATTTATATCAATAGTTTGTTTCCAACGGCCTGAAAGCTGAAAAATTCCCTTTGAAAAGAAATCTAGGTTTTGACGGCTCACATATTGCTCAAACACTGCTATTACAGACTCCCGGTCAGGGAAGTCCCTATTTTTTAAGTGATTGTCTAACTTCGGAAAAAATAAAAATCAGTTGGTGACAGGTCAGGTGAAAGGTGGGTGAGGGAGAATTTCGTAATCAAATTCCGAAAGTTTTTGGATTGTCTATCGTGCAACATGAGGTCTTCCATTATCATGAAGAAGTATGAGTCTATGTCTATTGACTAGT
The DNA here is from genome assembly GCA_031893035.1 of Dermolepida albohirtum. NCBI lineage: Eukaryota > Metazoa > Arthropoda > Insecta > Coleoptera > Scarabaeidae > Dermolepida > Dermolepida albohirtum. The sequence continues at coordinate 479,863 of JAVIWB010004172.1, read as the reverse complement.
GAGGGCTGCAAGCGGCTCAATTTTCCATGCATAGTTTCCAGTTCGGCACAATAGGACGCTGCCGTGATGGTTTCACCAGGTTGCAGAAATGAATAGTGAATAATACCCTTACTGGTCCACCATAGAGTCACCATAATCTTTCGCAGGTGAAGTGATGCTCGTGCATGCTGTTTTGGTGCTTCACCTCGATCTAACCATTGTCCTGACCGTCTCCGATTATCATAAAGTATCTACTTTTCGTCACACGTTACCACTCGATGAAGAAACGGTTCAACTTTCTGTCGATTAGCCAAAGAGGTAGCCACCTCTAATCGACGGAGCTTATTGGCTTCCGTTAATTGGTGTGGCACCCATCGATCGAGTTTCTTCACTTTCCCAATCGAAGAAAGGTGACGACTAATGGTGGCAATGGACACTTGAAATGTTTCTGCAAGGCTACGCTCTGTTGTCGACGGATTACTTTCAACTTCTACACGCAGCTCGTCGTCATTAACGGTGCTACGCGCATATCCGCGAGGCTCATTTTCCAAATCAAAATTTCCCTCGCCGAATTTTTTAAACCATCGCCGTAATGTGCGTTCATTACACGTGGTTTCACCGAACGTCTGATTAATTTCTCGCGTTGCTGCAGCTGCATTTAATCCCTTTTTAAATTGAAAGAGGTAAATTGCCCGAATATCTCTTGCCGACAGCATTTCCATAGGCGAGACAAGGACAGGTGTATTAATCTTACCAAGAAATGGAACAGGTACACACTTCAAAATAAATACCCTTTTCTACAAATACAATAATAATTTTCACCAAAAACATACACGTCTTCACACAGGTGCGATTCAGTTCAGACTCAAGGAAAAAACGGACATTACATTTGTAACAACCTCATATTTTAAAAGAAAATGTAGCTAAATGTAGTTTAATTTAATAATATGGTAAAAGAGGAACATTAGAATAGCCATATATATAATAATTTCAATAAGGAATATTAGCAACATCAAGAGTTTATAATTAATTTATATATATAGAAGTAATTAGAAAAAATGTATATGAAGCGGTAATTAATTATTGTAGATTATAATACCTACTACAATATAGATTGTAAAGTATAAATTGATATTAAGGTCTTGTAGGAATATCATCAAATTATGTTTAAAATTTAAATTTGTATTTTGAAAAAAAGGGTTAGCGTCATTTAAATTAAATATTTCATTTACAAAATATGGGAATCTATAAATGGTTATTATAGCAAAATCTATAATTAAATTATTTTTCAATAATAACCGGTGAATTTTAAATCATTCATTGTTCATGTTTATATATTTAAAATTCATTGAAGAATTTGAAAATGGCGCATTTTCTTATAAATAGGACTTGAATATAAAATTCAAAGCCTTCTCAAATCAAAAGAAAGTAAACAAAGATTAACTAATATCAATAAAGATGTTTTAATTGTCTATGAATAGTAAAAACAAATATGGGGCGAATAATATTGTAATATTAAAAGTGTTTAAATAATTATTTAGTAAAGTTATCATTCGTGATAACCAAATAATTGTACATGTTGTACACATTGTACATTGAGAATAAATAAGGACTATAATTCCAATTACCATGTATTACTGAAAGAGAAAAGGTAGAAAAGGAATCAATATCTATGAATAGCAATTTGGATATCATCGAAGAAGACATAAGTATATGAATAAACAGAAAAATTAAAATTGTTGATATAGACTATTGGTAGGTAGGCGAAATTTTAATTCATTTAAAAGTTGAAAAGATTATTTTGATTATCTACTGTTTAAAAGGTTGCAGTAAATTTGGTTGAGCATGACACATAGGTGGCGCTCTAATTTGTAAAACAAATGCACAGTAATTTAAGTTGCCTATTTATATATTTACATTCTGATATTTAGATAAATCGGTTGATTAGCTTATTTTTGACAGCTGATTGAAAAAGAAGCAACACGTCGTTTTGTTAAAATGGAAAAAGCAGAGAATCGTGCGGTGATTAAATACTTCGTAATTAAGGGTATGAAAGCTACCGAAATAAAAGATGAGTCACGGGAAACAGGTGAATCTGCTCCATCATCCGCCACAATAAGTAGATGGGTAAATGAATTTAAACGTGGTAGAACAAGCTGTATTGATGAAGCGCGCTCTGGAGCACACAAAATCTTGACTTCTGAGGAAATGATTATAAAAATTCATAATATTATTACGCAAGATCGACTACTCAAAGTGAGAGAGATAGCAGACATGGTAAACATTTCAACAGAACGCGTACACCACATTTTAACGAAAGAATTGGGCATTTCCAAGCTTTCGGCAAGATGGGTGCCGCGATTGCTTACGACTCAAAAAGTTCACTCGTTTGCGCATTTCCAATGAGTGTTTGGAATTTTATAAGCGGAATGCGGTTGATTTTTGTAGGCGATTTGTTACTTGCGTTGACTTGGATACACTACAGTACACCCGAAATTGACAATAGTCGAAACAATGGTTAGAACGAGGTTCTGCACCTCCAAGGAAAGCGAAAACCACTTTATCGGCAAACAAGGTGATGGCATCAATTTTTTGGGATTCAAAGAGCATTTTGCTCATTGATTACCTTCAGAAAGGTGCCACAATAAACGGACAATATTATGCAGAACTTCTACAAAGATTAAATTCGAGATTCGTGCTAAACGGCCAGGAATGGCAAAGAAAAAGATTCTGTCTCACCAAGACAACGCTCCCTCGCATACTAGCACAGTTGCGATGTCCAAAATCCACGAGTTGCATTTCCAATTAGTACCGCATGCGCCTTATTCGCCGAATCTAGCCCCTTCCGACTTCCCCCTTTTTCCAAAATTGAAAATGGCACTAGGTGGAAAGAAATTTTCGTCTAATGACGAGATTATTATCTTCGTAAATGAGTATTTTGCAAGCCATCCGGAATCGCATTTTAGAGATGGCATAAGGGCATTGGAGCGCCTTTGGAATAAATGTATTGCTCTTTTAGGAGAATATATTGAAAAATAAAAATTATTTTGTATTTAAAAAATTCGCTTTCCTTCTTTTCTATTCTCACTACTTGTCAAACTACCCTCGTATATATAGAAATAATGGAAAATATAGTCTAAAGAAATTGTAGTAGAAATTTTGAATGAATGATAATAAAGCTAATTCATTGAAACGAATCATTGTAAATTCATATATGCTACAAGGTTTTATTTTATATTTCAATATTAAAAGGTTTAAAAGATATTATAAAATATAAAAGATGGTATATTCAGTATAATAAAGTGATTACTATAAAGTAATTTGTATTTGGGTTAACAAAAGAATGAATAACTAAAAATAGAAGTTACAATAAATATAACGTATTTATTTCTGATAGATATATTCAAGAAACTTACAAATTTACAATTAATTACATTTAAAATATTAGACTATGAGTTATTCATATCACATATACATGTGATACTATACAGTGGAACTGAGCACGAATACAGGACACTAAGATATATGATATGAACTATAAGATAATGAGCAAGAGAGATATATGGAAAGTATCATTTTGGATTATTTTCAATATCTTTGAAAATATATACAAGATTATATACAAGATATTTTGAAACATAATAATACAAAAAAAAATTAAAATCGTTCATCATAATGAATAATCATCATGAAGTAAAGCTCAGGATTAATATTAATTATTTAGTCACTATAAGTTACAAATATTTAAAGAAACTTAAAATGAACCTCATACATGAATAGCGAATATCTGAAGAAAATTCCATATTAAATGTATATAATTAGTCATTATCACTTTAAGAATTAAATTAAGACCAAATACTTACTATTAAACACAATAATACTCTTATTGATATTATTTTAGTAATAGATATAATTCAAACCATACAAATAGAATATCAGTTACGTACATATGTAATACATTTTTTTTACAGAATTTGTCAAAACTAACATTTTCGATAGAAACAGAAGTTTTATAATTAAATTTGAAATGAGAATATTAAACTATAGTGCTTTACTATAAAATAGCTTTAAAAATTTAAATTGAATTTTGACAAATTAAAATTGAATTTATAAATATACTGTTTGAGCGATTTAAAATATGAAATTTGAGAACCTGATTAATTAAAATTCAGAGAAGCTGAATATCATATTAAATTTAATATTTAAAAAGAAGTTCAAATTCATTATTTTTAATTTGGCCATTCTTGAATGATTCTTCTATGTTTTTCTTATGTATCTAAGAAGTTTATTTATATTTCGCTTATCTTTTGTCGATACATATATAAAGGGACGAGCGAAAATTAGTATTCATTCCATGATAAGTACTTGTTAAGTAACCACACTGAAAAATCAAATAACAAAAAGATTTATTGGAAAACTTTAAACGAACTTGAAAAGTAATAAGTGACATTGACAAAGGTCAAATAAATATATTACATACCGTAAATAGAAGAGTAAATAAATAATTTAAAAAACAGTGCATTTAAATAAATATTTAAAAAAATACATAAACCATGTATGCGTAAGAAGGTTATGTTGACACTGTAATTGGAGCAAAAGTGGGGAGAATTATTGGAAACGACTCTGTTGGAAATATGAGTAAACGGGATGAAGAGAAAGCTGGACTTTTTGATGTATTGAGATAAGCTAATAATTATGTTTTTATATTAAATTTCGTAGTAACATTATATGTGTTGTTTGATAGAAAATTATTACAGTTATTCATTTAAAAGTTATTTACGTTTTTTTTATAGGCCTACAGTTAGTTCAATTCCACTATAGTTTTCTATTAACATGATCGATCATATAAATGCCTGTAATGAGGGTAATTTAAATTCGATGAAATAAAAATTTAAATTTAAATATAGGAAATAAAATTTAATTGTCAAAGTTTAATGTAAAATGATGTGGCTTATTTGATTATTTATTTGCTTATTTGATTGTTTATTTATATGTTTGATATTAATATATATTAATATACTGTACAGTTTAAATAATTAGTTTGATTTTATTTAGTAGAATATATCAATAGAGTTAGAAAACTAAATTCAATTTTAATCTTAAATTTTATTACTATAAATTTTATTCAGCACTACAAATTAACAAAAGTTTTCACTAAAGAAGAAAAAATAATGTGCATTATAATGAATCACAAGTACCGTAAGAGGAATATAATTATTTAATAATTTGGTACAATATATTAAAGTAATATAATTAGAATGTATTAGAATACAATTTAAATATATATACTTAGACTTATAGACAACTCAGTATATATATATATATATATATATATATATATATATATATATATTTATGTATGTATGTATATATACATTTTCTTTTATTTACGTTAGTTATGTCCCAATGTGATGTATTATATGAAATCCGTAATGAATTTAAAAATAAAAAATGCCGCAACCTAAGTACATACGTATTCGTACTTCTAGTCATCAGTCATCAGCGAAGTTCGTATGTCAAACGTTTAAACAGAACATCAAGCAAGCTGGAGAGCTCAATTCTAAACCACGTGCTCGTATGTTCGCATGTTGATTGCGACGGCCGCAATTTCTAATTAAAACCCTATTACAGTCTCACCTATTGGCTCAGCGGACCATACTTGTTTATTCATTGCCCCTGCAAAAACTTTAATTCGAATTCGACGATCAATTTGTCCAAGACAACGAAACGTAATCATCGTATATGAGCTATACGTAATTCCGTTCGCTGTTCCGTAATGAATAGAATTTCATTAAAGTTATTGATTTTGCTTGTAAAAGGTACTAGATTTAGTAATATAAACTAGCTTCTGACTTTCAAATTTAAATACAGTATTACTAAAAACACTTGAAAATATATATACTATTCGGGTCTTTATCCATACTATTAATAGGGATAACATAACGGTAAAAAAATTGAATATGAGCCATGAAATTATATGATAATAATAATAATAATAACAATAATAATGAAAATAATATTTATTTCAAATTCCTAAAATACATAATTCCAAGTGTCACATGATATGCCACAATTTAAGGATGTGTGGCGGAAACAATTTCAAGACAAAAATGTCTAATGAACATACGCCCAAACCTCTTATCGTAACTGAACTACAAGCATTGGAAATTTTGGATAACTCTAATAATGCAGGTACTTTGATTTCATTGTTATTGAAAAGCCGGAATAGCTGTGATTTATCAGTTATATTTATTGTGACAGTAAACGTCAATTAAGTTAATTTAGAATCTTCGTTTTTTCGTGTTACATTAAAACACTCTTAAAAGTATTTTAATTTTTTCGAATTAAGAATACGACGATATTCACTTTGTTTATGGATTGTATAATGGAAATGGATGAGCGACAGCTAATGAATATCGTCGGCGATTTCTTACTCGTAAAGTGCCTTGTAAGACTGTTTTTAACGTTCATCGATGTTTAAAAAAAAACAGCAACTTTACTAATAGATACTTAATATCCCGTGTAATAAAAACTTGCTCAATGAGAAGCAATACTTAATATGGTTCACGCTCAAAATTCTACTAGTGTCCGAAGAATAACCAACAGAAAATATTGTTTAGTGATGACCCAGAAACGGTATCAATAACACCAGCAATTCACATTGTTGTGCACTTGAAATTCCACAGCAAACTAGGGAATTCCATTTTCTAGATAGATTTATAATCGAAGAATGTCTCACGGAAGTTCCGTTATTTACGTTTTCTAAAAAATGACCTTACAACATTACTAGATGGCGTTCCCCTTAATGTAAAACGACGGATGTGGATAAAGCACGATGGCGCACTTCCACACAACAAGGTAACAGATTTTCTTTATCAAAATTATACGAGCCGGTGGATTGGAAGAGGTTTAGCTGTGACTTGCCAATGTAGATGCCAATGTCACCAGACTTATATCCTCTAGCTAATTTTTTATGGAGAAGGCTAAGAAATTTGGTTTATGGAGATAAACTTGAAAACAAGAATAAATTGTTGTTAAAATTGTGAATTCCGCAGATATTCCTGATACTGTTAACAGAGCTAACTCTTCAACTCTAAGAAGAGTTGGACTATGTTTACAGTAACTGGGTAATCATTTTGAGCAACGAAATTAATAAAGCTTCTTTTTAAATTATTTTCAATAAGATTTTCCTTTGCAGCGATATATAATACCTGCATTAATTAATAGGGTTATCTGAAACAGCAAATACTTGTAGCTCAGGCAATAAGTAAAAGTTATAAATAATACGAAACCGTGAGTTAGATGTTGACAATCAAATTCTAAGGTAACTTATTTTAAATGTTTGATGCAGTAGACAATTTCAAAGTGTCGCACCTGGTAAAATACGGCGAAAAAACACTTGTACGAAAAAACAAACTCCGTACGCGATCTACACCGCTCAGAACCAAGATGTACACTTCTGAGCGGTGTAGATCGCGTACGGAGTTTGTTTTTTCTTACAGGTGTTTTTTCGTCGTGTTTTACCAGGTGCGACACTTTGAAATTGTTTGCTGATGATGACAACTTAGTTGTCGAAATGCGTATACAGAATTTACAAAAGTTAATGTGGAAGGGGGTTATATATCAACCTTAGTGATTAAGTTAATCAACCACAGGCTCCATCAAATTCAACAATTTGTTCATGCCCTAACTTTCAAGAATGTTCAATATTTTTAAACGTTTATGGCTGTATATATCTTGAATATTGTCAACAAAATATGAATAGTGTGTTTCTCCAACAGAGAAAGTTATTTTTCACTCACACCCTTAGCAGCTTCTCACACAGTTGTTAACAACGGTATGTTAAGAATGATTCGTTGTCTTCGAATGAAAGCTTTACAGAATTTCTGTTATTGTTTCTCACCCAGAAGCGCATACGTCCAGACAGATAGAGCTTATACACTGTCTCTTCATTTTTCAGCGACGGTTAAAATTCGGAACAAATTGGTTAATAATGTTTACCAATTCGAGTTGTTTGTTCGTCATGATGATATGTTTCTGCCAAGATATACTATCTATGCTCAAGTATTTGACGTTACCTAATTGTCGCAAAAGCTGATTATTCATTCTTAGGCAAGTTTAGTGACAGTACTGTGCAAAAGAAAGAAGTACCTAATAATATTTTCCAAAACTTATTTACTAAAACGTTTTTGCAAATAATTATTGGGTTAATTTAATTTTTTACACCAAGAGGGTTATAGTCAAGTGAAAATATCAAAGATAGTGAAATGTTTCCGGTATGCCGTGCAATAAAAAAAAAGAATGACTGAAACCGGCAGTGTAAGTGATGGACCAGAGAGTGAACGTCCAAAAAAGCTCAGTAAAGCTGATGCGCAGTTTTTAAAAGTTAGTTAATTGAAAAAAAGTAAGAAAGTTAGCTCAAGATCTTGCGCGAACATTTGGTACTTCGGTACATACTTTAACAGTAAGGCGATACTTGCTCAGATCAAGCTTGAGGAGATGCGTGGCCGCGAGAACGAAGCAATGGAGGGAAACGATTAAAATATGCCAGAGACCAGGAAGCTTGGGGATATAATGAATGGCGACAAGTACTATGGACTGACGAATCTAAATATCAATTATCTGGAACGAACACACGTCAGTATGTTAGACAATCGATATTAGGACCATGTTAACACACTACTATAAAGCAGGTAGGAGGCAATATCCAAGTTTGGGGTTGTATTTCGGCAGCAGGTGTGGGTGAAAATGTAAAAATAGAGGGTAAATTAACTGGTGAGAAATATAGAACACTATTAGAAGAACATGCCATACCATCAAGGCAGCGACTTATTGGCAATAATTTCATTCTACAGCAAGAGAATGATCCCAAGCATATAGACTATGATATGGCCACCTCAAAGTCCTGACTTAAATATTATTGAGCATGTGTGGGATTATCTTGACAGAAAAAAGTATGAAAGGGGGTCAAAGAACAAAAATGAACTGGGGAACACACTACAAGAACAGTGGTACAATATTCTTTAATATTTCATTAATTCATTAATGGAGAGCCTACCGAGTAGAATGCCGGATACCATAAAAAATAAAGGTGGTCATACAAAATATTGAAAATTTAAGTTGTTTATGTTTAAACAACTTAATGTTTATCGATATGTGTTAGTTTTTAAACATTAAAAAAAAATTCAATTTATGGAAGATTATTATTATATTTATCCCTTTATAATAGTGTCTAGTAAAATTCAAGAAGGTGCTTCTTCCTTTTGCACAGTACTGTATATCAGTTATATGGACGTTCACCCTTTCGCCTTTATTCCCTACATTTTCAGCGACTCCTGGAGACATGTCAAAGGCCTTTGAAATTGATGGGGCGCCATTGCAATATCATCAACTTAGATAGCAGTTTTTTAGTATACATGTCTACTGCATAAATTTTCTGAATTATTAGGCTAAGTACACTACTTTGAGCTTTATGTAGTACCGTGACCTATACTTAATACTTAATAAATAATAAGTAGAAGAAGGTTGAAACTTTACTTTAAATAGGTATTCTTGCCCCCAGGCTTTGTTAAAAGTCATGATAATATTATGTAAGACTCAATAAATATGTTGAATACTGGAATGTGGTGAAATTAAAAATATCAATCAAAATATATTACTTTAATCGCTACGAAAACATCGAGGAAGTAAATTATTAGACAGTGTAACTTGCTTACAATCTTAGAGATGAGTCGAATATAAACTATATATAAAACTTATACCACCATCAAATCCTCTCCCTTTAGAAGTTTTGGTATTTTATGAAGAAAAAGAGTAGCCGTTCTCGCATTCCTTTTGTAATAATGTGCGACAAAGAAACAGGAACTTTTGAAATGCAAAACTATCGTTACTGTGCAGACAGCAACCCTAATGAATGTTATTATTATCGGCTCTTACTTTTTCAAAATAAAGAAGGATCACAATGACTATCAATTCAGATCAGTATGTTTAGATGTTACAATCTTTTGTCGCAACTGCATTCAGCAATTTTTCGCTTCTCGAAAACAATTTTGACTGAATCGGTAATCGTGTCATCTCAAGATTTGGTGACATTCTTTGACTCTGAAAAATCATCGAATTTATCCGTTTGTGATTTTCTTCTTGTAGGGTTACATTCAGAGCCGGGTATACACGACTTGGCCAAGGACATTAGATCATCGAAACAAAGAATTCAAGACGAAATTTGTGGTACATCAAGTAATAATTTTGCGATCAATGCAGAAGCTCAGTGCCAAACTGGAAAGTTGTACAAGAAGAGAAAGACGTAGTTGACATTGATAATTCGGATCAGGGTTTCAAACAGGGCAGCTACAATGTTGAAAGCAAATGTTATGCTCTATGAAATTTATCAACTTTTAGGATAAATGTTCTTGGAAAACGAATACTAATATTGGAAATATTTATCTGGTTTTGCTTAACGCTTAACTCTTAACGAATAATTAAAGCGAACATTTTGCAAATTCAAGACATTGGAAAAAACACTTCACGTTCCGAGCGCCTGTAAACTAGAGAATTCATGTCCGCAATAAATCCCTACTATATTTTCTTAGATGTCATATATTACAAATTATTTGAGACATACAAGACAATTCCATAAGTTTCACCATGGAGATTGAATCAGGAGGATCCCTTGCTTTCCTTGACGTCTTGGTGAATCGTCTGGATGGTTCACTTGGACCGCAAACCCACACACACTGACCGGTATCTTAACGCTCTCTCCCATCATCATCCAGCCCATAAACAGGGCGTTATCAATTCCTTAGTCCAAAGAGCTTTCAACATATCTGACAAGCATTCTATATCCCAGGAATTAAGTCATGTTACCAAAGCTCTTATAAACAACAATGTCTCCAACTATAATATTCAACAAACCATAGATCAACATCTTAATCCCAAAGTCTCAAAACTCAATACACAGCATACATCATCTCTCCCCCTTTCTAAAGCCCATCTACCCTATACACAAAGTGTTACCAACCGTATCAATAGGGTATTTCTCAAAAAAACATTAAAACCATCTTCAAACCCCATTTCAAATTGCCTGACCCTTTTTCCGTAAAAGACTTCTTTAGAATCACCTGGTGTGTACAGAATTCCTTGCTCGCGCGGCAGTGTAAATGTTGGTAAAACAAAGCGGTCTGTCGGCACTCGTATTTCTGGGCATGAGCGTTGTACTAGGTTGCTGCGCGTAGCTGGTTCTGCACTTGCCGAGCATAGGCTGGAAACCGGGCACCATATCCAATTTAATTCTACCAAGACCCTATCCCGTACTAACCATTACCAGGTCGGCTAAAAAGTCCCCGGTCTGACACATAGATGGCATTACTGTTATTAAATCCATATGTTTTTTAGATAGTACAAACCTTCAAACGAAACTTGTCAAAATTTGACAGCAATCCGACCATTAGTTACTGAGATATTGCGTTAAGAGTGAATCTACTTTTGTTATTTAAAAAAATGGAAAAAAAAGAATTTCGTGTGCTGATAAAGTACTGCTTTTTGAAGGGAAAAAATACCGTTGAAGCAAAAGCATGGCTTGATGAGGAGTTTCCGGACTCTGCGCCAGGAAAATCAACCATAATTGATTGGTATGCTAAGTTTAAACTTGGTGAAATGAGCTCCGAAGACGGCGAACGCAGTGGACGACCAAAAGAGGCTGTCACCGACGAAAACATCAAAAAAGTTCGCAAAATCATTTTAAATGACCGTAAAGTAAAGTTGATCGGGATAGCAGACATCCTAGAGATATCAAAGGAACGTGTTGGACACATCGTGCATGAATATTTGGGCATGCGGAAGCTCTGTGCAAAATGGGTGCCGCGCGAGCTCACATTCGATCAAAAATAACGAGTTGATGATATTGAGCTGTGTTTGAAGCTGTTAAATCGTAATAAAACCGAATTTTTGCGTCGATATGTGACAATGGATGAAACATGGATTCATCATTACACTCCAGAGTCCAATCGACAGTCAGCCGACTGGACTGCACGCGATGAACCGGCTCCAAAGCGTGGAATGCGGCTGGAGAAGTTATGGCGTCAGTTTTTTTGGGATGCGCATGGAATAATTTTCATAGATTATCTTAAAAAGGGCCAGTCCATCAACAGCGACTATTATACAGCGTTATTGGACCGTTTGAAGAACGAAATCGCAAAAAAACGGCCCCATATGAAGAAGAAGAAAGTGCTTTCAAAAAAACAATGCACCGTGTCACAAATCAATGAAAACAATGGCCAAATTAAGTGAATTGGGTTTCGAATTACTTCCCCATCCACCGTACTCTCCAGATGTAGCCCCCAGCGACTATTTCCTCTTTGCAGACCTCAAGAGAATGCTCGCCGGGAAGAAATTTAGCAGGGATGAGGAGGTGATCGCCGAAACTGAGGCCTATTTCGAGGCTAGAGACAATTCGTACTACAAAAATGGAATCGAAAAGTTGGAAGAACGCTATAATCGGTGTATCGCCCTCGAAGGCAACTATGTTGAATAATAAAATCGAATTTTGCCAAAAAACTGTGTTTTACTATGGTAGACCGGGGACTTTTCAGTTCGACTGTTACTATGGTCGCAAAATCCGTGAATCTATAGAGATCTCTAAGCACCCCAATAACCTTAACCGTGATGATGGCTACCCCCTACACAACGCCTGGCAATCCTGCATCTCCAAACAACCCAACCGCAACCGTAACGCTCCATTGACCCATGACCCGTATATAAACCCGTCCACCGTCGACTTACACCAGTTTCAGTGCGACAGATAGCAACAGTAGTTGAGCCCTGAAGATGTCCCATACGAGTGCGTACGAAACGTCGGCAGTTATACCAGTGACACGGTTCCGGTCCGGAAGTCCAGAAGAAGATAGTATGGACCACGACCACGGAAGTCTACATACCAAATTATACAAGACAAATTTAAGTTAAAAGTATATTATAGAACAAGTGTCATAAGCCCGGTTTTAACGCACGAAGCCAATTTAAGGGCACGATGAGCGAATTAAGGATGCCCCTAAAGACTGAGTGCGGTAATATTTTATGACGCAAGTCCATTATGTTTTTTTTCTAATTTACATTTTTTATAATCTTTTTTAAGTAATGGCAAATATAAATTTTAAGAATTTTCGCGGTAGTTGGAAATACGCGACGATACTTGTTAGTTTAAGATTTAAATTTGTGAATTGACTATTTTGTACTTATTTAATTTAATATTAAATGAAAGAGAACTTGTCATGTATTTCATCTGAAATTAGAGAAATTATTGAAAACATTGCAATAATTTATTTCCCATTTCGTATCAATTATAAAAAATATTTGATCCCATTTGAAAAACTAAATTGCACCAGACTAAAACAGTGCTGTAATTCTCCAATAGCGTTGTTGCCATAATAGATTTGAAAAATCATTCTTTTTTATATATTTTTCAGTAAAATGTTTAACTACGAACCAAAAAAAACGCATTGAAGTGTTATTTTCCCAATGAAAATAGAAATAGGTATTATTCTATGAGTTATGGTAGAGAAGCATTTTGAAAAAAATTTCATCGTTGAAAATTACAACTTTTCCGCTAAAGTCTTAAGTCTTAATAGTAGTTTGTTTTGACAAACCGGGTTTTGTAAATTACATGCTAAGTACGGGAGACCTAGTCACAGAAACGAAAATAATGTCCAACTAGCAAGAAATATAGTTCGAGAAAAGTTCGACTATTTCTGTACGACTGCTATCTCGACAATTAAATTTAAGTATGGGATCGACATATACTGTTCTTAAAAAGCACCTTCAAATGCTCCCTTACAAATTTTTAGTGTAATATATATAATAATAATAACTGCTTATTCCAGATTATGTAAAAGAGTTATCTTTGTTATTGGTTGCCTTGAACCATTTATAAATTAAATTTATGAGAAACTTCGGACTGACTGTTACCAATAAGATTCTGCTAAATCACGTCTTGCACAAACTACTTTGAAATACATGCGAGAATGTTTCAATAATAGACTTATTGGGTGCCAGTTTCTCCTTCACACCAGAATCTTTACCTTCACCGTTTCGTAATAGTATAAATAAAATAAGAAATGTTAAGCAAAAAAACAACAATAAGCACCTGCTTAAAAGTTATAATTTATAAATAAACTTGCGTATGTAATTGTCACCTACCCAGACCTGTTATTCCTATTAAATACATTCATTGAGACATAATCAAGCTAGACGATGGACAAGCAATGCACTGTAAGTGCCTTAATGCTATAATGCGCTATTTACAAGACACCATAGAACACTTACCGCATGTATTCACACATACATATTTGGTATCACGATGGGAAGGAGAAATCTGACGTCTCCGCCAACTTCGCCAACCCTTCTAGATTATATTGTTTCCTTATTTGGAAAGTTCAATTTTAAAAACTCCAGTTCAAATCATAGACGATTTACGCAACAACATTACAGGACACTATTAGCGAGTCAATGAAGTTGTACAGGTACATGTCTTCAAAAATTTGAAGCGTCCTATCAATTTATGTTTAAACATTTTCATCTCCTGTGGTAAATTTAATGAATAATATTATCCTCTTATATTTAATATTAGTATACATTTATTTATTTAGTTATACCATAATAAATGTTAATTTTCTGTCGCTTTGAATGACGCTTTATTGAAGGTTACATCAAAGAGAGTTAAGTACAGACATGCATTTTGCAGTACTTGGCCGCCCGGGATGTAAAAACATTTTAAACACCCGTTATCTACATCGTATCCTCGCATTTTCATAGGTACATAAGCACAACAGAAAAATACAGAAATAATTTCTATTTTCTCATTAAATTTAAAGAAAAAGATAATCCACATTAAAAATTTAATAATGAAATAAGAAAAATATAAATATATATACATGCCTTACAGACATGTACACGCTATATTTCATTAAGTGTAACAAGATCCTTTAGTAATAACCCCAATAACCCGCCCATAATTTCCGCAAGTATTTACGTTTAACGACAGTTTAGTGTTTTAGTGTTGCTTGCCATCCTACAAGTAGAGGAGTAACAAACTTCGTTCCAAAACCCCACCTTTAACGACACGCAACCACAATGTGTAATCACCTGCTGTTTCTAATCTACACCGAACGCACCTGCGTTACACCACGTTACAGACGTTTCATCCATTCAATCATCATAAACCGTCGTTAATTGACGGAGAAATTGAAAATCTTAGCAGATGAGTATATTAATTCAAAATATGTCACTCTTCGAAAAGAAAAAAATGTAACAAAATGACAACTCTCTTTAGAAAAGTTCAATAAGCTTTTCCGTGAATTTTTAGTTGCTATTAGTTTTAATATACATATATACCCTTGTTTGTTATTCTTAATTATTATATTATTTAAAAAATTGTAATGAGCATATTTGGGCAAAAACACAAAACCTAACATAAGCACAGTTGCCAAAAATTTTACATGTATTTTTACATTACCGCGCTAAATATTTTTTCATATTTAAATGGTACTCAATCAGTTTACAAGAAAACAATCTCTTGACAAACCTATATCACTTTTATTCTAACTTTTTGTCCGGCAGATGCCATTGATTCATTATTCAGTTAGGTAATTAAAAAAACTATCGCAAATTATGTAGTTATCTTAGGAAATGAGAATTTTAATGGAACATATAAAGAAAACTATAAAAGTTTTGAAACACAGTTTCGATTTTCACGACCATTCAAATTTTTCAATAATTTTCACTACATTTTATACACATGTCCATTCTCCAAAACCAGCTTTCAAAATAACTCTACCAAGATTATTTTGAAAACTGGGAATACTTGTCGTCCCACGCCATAAAAAAACATATGAAGTGAAGACCTGGGGTGTCAGTTGAACCAACGCATGAGGACGAATATTTTTGAGTGCTGCAACAACTCTAGGCAGGCGGTGTGCCACTTTGTGATGATTCTTTTACATTTCCAACAATACGCGTTCCGTAAGGTCTCTAAAGGTAAAGAAAACAGTTATCATTTTTTTCTTAGCGGATTTCTCTGCAGACATAATCCTTGATTTTCGAAGTATCAGATTTTATTCTGTTTTAGTGGGCATGTGATAGTAGTAAGGTCAGGTTTCGTCACCTGTTAATATGCTGTTAACATAACGAAATGTTCCATTTTTCAACTTCTCAAGCGTTTCGCAAAACTATGAAATCGTACCATCAGCTCGTTACTTAAAAGACGGGTACTCAAAAAAAAACAAACCTTCATCACGGGCAGACACTTGATCCGAATGGTACGTGTTGCCAGTTCATAAATATCTAGATATTCTTCTATCTTGCGATAACTCATGTGCCTATCGGACTCGAGCATCATCCTGACAGCATCAGTGGTCTCCTCGATAAGAGAAGATGCGAGACGTCTTGAAGTCCTTCTAAGCCGAAATTTCCTTTCCAGAATCTAAATACGGTCATCCGATAACTCAGGAGCTATTTGCTCTTAATACTAATCAATATTTAATCTAAGATAAATTTGTATCATAAAATCGTCTGGTACTGCGTTTTTGACCAAGATAATATAGCAAGTTATTTACACTGTCACGATTCGAAATAAGCTACAGAGAGGCTTAAACAGGTCTCAGCCTACACTTGATGAAGTCCAAGAATCCGTTGTTCCATATTAGAGAAGAATCTGTTGTGCCATATTGCAGAACAATCATAGTATTCTACGTACTCTATGTACGCTCATAAATCCAATTCGACACACATAAAAATGAGTTTTTTGAAAGACAAAAACGATAAATAAGGAAAGCCTTTTATGGTATAAGAGATAAAAAGACAGACCAAGAACAATGAAAACGAAGAAGACATAGAAGAATAAATAAAAGAAACGTTTTTAACTATAAAAGCTAATTATGCAATTTTTCTAAAATTATATACCGATAAGATAGTATCAATAATTCAGGTACGTCTATTTATATTAGCTGGTTCTTATATAGTAACTAAATGTTTAGATGGTATATTTGAAAAAAATAAGAATAAGTGAAGCAAATAGGTAGATAGACAATGAAGATAAAAAGAAAACTATATATGTATATTTTGGAGTAGAGATTAACAATATTACCATTTCAAATACTTCGTTTTAGGTACCTTTTAGATCGGATAAGAATAGCTTTTTAAATACTAATGTGAGGCTTATAACTGCCAAATTGCATTGGTGTCAATGAATTAGATTAGAAAATCCAAACACTACTTTACATATTAATGCATAATATTTAATTTAATAATTTAGTTTCCAACATGATTTTTCTACACTTTAAGATGAGATGTACATATATCATTGTGCATTCTTCTAACATGCATCGCTGTCACTTCCTCCTACTTGTACCTCGTTTTCCTATAATCCAATACTACTTTTTTCATTTTGGTTCTGTATTAATTCATTACATTGTAAATATGCATCTCTACTCTTTATTCATTTTCCATTTATAAATTGTTTCAAATTTATGTATGCATTAAAGCATGTATAAAAACGCGTTTCGACTTGCTTCTCAGCAAGTATTTCAAATGTTTGAAAAAAAATGAACGAGCAAGGAAAAGATATATAATGGAAAAAAAACAGTATTATGCTGAGAATATCCATATATCAGGAAAAAGCCAAAACGTACACTGTACTGTGTACGTTTTGGCTTTCAGGGGTACGGATCGCGTGCGGAATTTGTTTTCGTACGGGTATTTTGACCGTAGTTTTCCAGGTGTGACACTGTTTAATTATCTGCTGATGATGACAACTTAGTTGTCCAAATACGTTTACAGAATATGAAAATTAATGTGACAAGGGGTTATATATCAACCTTCAGTCATCTAGTAAGTTTTATAGCAGAAACTTTAGATGTACCCATCTACATTAATTTCTTCTCATATAAGTAATTCAATAGCTATCTAAATTAGTATTAAATTATAGAAATAGTATATTTTCATTACAACTAAATCTGTTAGAAAAATTTGCTTTAAGCAATCTACTTATTAGATTATATGGTACCTATACATTGCACACACATTTATTATATCACAGCGACGGAAGTTTGCATGCATCGGTTTTCAATTACCCTCTAACCGTCTGATTTAATAAAACATTTGCATATGAAGGCATGTTCGATGACACAAGGGGTCGTAACCAAATGAAGAAAGGCTACCCTACTCGTATGAGCGAGAAATGTGTTGTACAACAGGGTATCAGTGGCGTACGGATGAGTGGGGGCGGTGGGCAGGGAATCGCAATCAAGCGCGGCTCTAATTTAACGCGTGTCGAATCGCTTAAAATAAATCATCCAAGGATAATGATGGTGGTCAATTTAGTCCCCTAACTAATTGCCAATATGTGATTATAACGAACGCAGCAGCGTTGCTGTTGGCACATATATCATCAGAGTCGGTGGTGCGCTCATGTTTGTGTGTGTGTGCATGCCGCATTCCGCGTTCATTATTATGTAGAAACGGGTCGATTGATTTATAGTCCGCGCTGCTTAATTAGGATATTAAAAAAATAACTGGTTACGTTGTGAACCAATCGACCAGTTGTCTTCACCATGAATACGTCAGTTGTTTCGAGTTTTGCTATAGTCAAAATCTTACTCCGGGAGAAAGAATTAATTTAAATGAACGAGATATTCCCTAATAAGCTACAGTTCGGAACATGTTCATAAGGAGTATTAATTATTAAGCGCGGTAGATTGCAAAATTCCAATGCAGCATAATAGTGGAGATATGTAACTGTCGGAACCTTTGAAGTTTTTGGTGTTGTGTTTAAATGACCTTCAATGTCGAGCAACTATATTCATGTCTACTACTTAGAAACTGGGTCACAACGGTTATTTCAAATAGTAAAAGATTATCAATTTTTATAGTTACTTAAAGCATATCAGAAAACATACAAATTCTAATATGTACAAATTTGTGTAACGTAATTACAATTTTAATTTACATAACAAAATATGTAATCTATGTATAACTTTACTATTGTATACTATTCATTAATATAAATACGTATGTACATATATTCTTCAAACAATTTACACCTTGTACTACTCCATATTCAAATAAATATTGGGTCTGGGAAAAAGTTCGTGGCGTTTTTCCCGATAGATGGCATTGGTTGCCGATAACTAAAGAACAACAAGTCACAGCGACACCACCGAGGGCTCGTTTTTTAGATGACCTTCCGAACGTTAGTTTGAGCGTAGAAACATTGTAATCGGTGCAGTGGTTGGAAAGTTATTCGCACTTGAAAATGGAGAAGAATAATGAGAAATTTCGCTATATTCTGCAATATTATTATGATAAGGGGAAGAACGCTGCGCAGGCTTGTGATAAAATTTGTGCTGTGTACGGTGAAGGTACTTTATCGAAATCTGTTGCGCGGAAATGGTTCGCTCGCTTTCGTTCTGGAAATTTCAATGTGAAAAATGAGTCACGCTGCGGTCGTCCAATCACTGAAAAATCTGATGAAATTCTTGAAAAAGTCCAACAAGATAAGCATATCAGCAGTGTCGATATTGGCATGGAGCTAGGCATTGACCACAAAACTGTTTTGAACCATTTACACAAAGCTGGTTACAAAAAAAAGCTTGACGTATGGGTTCCTCATGAGTTGAGCGTGAAAAACATGATTGACCGAATTAACATCTGCGATGCGCTGCTGAAACGGAATGAAATCGAGCCGTTTCTGAAACGTTTAATAACCGGAGATGAAAAATGGATTACGTACGATAATCGGAAGCGTAAAAGATCGTGGATAAAGGATGGTGAGCCGTCACAAGCGTTCGCTAAGCCAACATTGACGCCAAAAAAAGTGATGCTGTGTGTATGGCGGGACTGGAGGGGAATCGTCCACTACGAGCTACTTCCAACTGGTCAGACGATTGATTCTCAACTCTACTGTGCACAACTAGAGAGATTACGCCAGGCGATTGAAAGAAAACGGCCCGAATTGATTAATAGGAAAGGTGTTGTCTTCCATCATGACAACGCCCGACCACACACTTCTTTGATGACCCGTCAAAAATTGAGAGAGTTTGGTTGGGAAGTTTTGATGCACCCACCTTACAGTCCGGATATAGCACCCTTATCATCTGTTTCGATCTCTGCAGAACTCTCTCAATGGAATTAAGTTGGTTTCAAAAGAAGCCTGTGAAAACTACTTGATTCAGTTTTTCGACCAGAAACCACAGAAGTTTTTCACCGATGGGATCATGGATCTACCAAAAAAATGGCGAAACATTGTCGATAATAATGGAGCATATTCGGTTTAAATGAATTCGTCCACGCGCCATGCGGGGACCAGTTGAATTTTACTGAAAAAACGCCACGAACTTTTTCCCAGACCCAATATAATATGAAAGCAAAAGCGTTTGGCATGTACACCCATGGTATAAATTAAGTCGACACTTAAATTATAAATTTTAGTATAAATAATAAAAATCTTATGTAGTTGCAAGTTTGCTTTTTATGAAAAAACAAATGGTAGGTGGAGTTATTCTGTGCGAGTTTTACCGCGACATTGTGAGTAATTATTTGCTGATGATGACAACTTAGTTATCGAAATACAGAACACGAACATTGATATTGTAAGAGGTTTTATTTTCCTTTTTGATTAATTCAATTAACCATAATCTCCATTAAAATACATCTTCGTTTTGAATTTTAAACTAGCAGTGATATTATTTTTACTACTACTATTCATACTAATTTTAGTCGTACATGTTAATTGTAATATTATTGTTTGTCCTTTTCACTTGTCCTAGATTTTGAGAGTAAAATCTTTCAAATCGTCCTGAATAAGAGTGTAATTCAGGAAGAGGAAAAATATTACAATGTAAAGTGCAACTAATAAATGATTTATGCGAGGTTGATCTAAGCCGGTAATTCAATGAAAAAATAATAACAACGAAAGCATTTTTTTGTGATGAAGCCAAATTATGCCCCAGTGGATTATGTATTGCTAAAACTATTTATTGTAGTACTACAAGAATGCTCATTAAATTAAAAAAATTTCATAAAAACGTCAAGATTAGCTAAACGCATGGGTAGGAGTCAAAGAATTAGGTTTTCTACTGATATGTTATTTAAAGTCAAAAGTTCATTGGTTTTATTAATTTAAAAATTTTAAAGCGTTGAAATGAAACTACTTTCTATATATGTATTTTTTTGAAAATTAAACTTTTTTGGTAAATAGTTTTTTGAAAAAAATTATTGTATTGTACAAGTATTGAAGAAATTATAATCACATCATTCCACGCACATCACTGGCTTCATAAACAGAGTTGCGTACTTTGTCCGGACTGCATGTGTGTATTGTATGGATGGATAACTGTTAGACGAGAAATGTAATATTTGCTAAAGCTACATCATAAGCCCACGTACTATAGTAAATTAAGTAATAGACACACCCATAGTAGATGAGATTGGAGCAAGAACTGCAGCATCAGATACGTTTCGGTATTTGTTTCAGCGAGGCGTATATGCAGAAAGTATTCGTTTTACATTTAATAATGTAATAATAATTGACATAATCTTTGAAACTATTTGACGGATCTGTACAGCCATCATCACATATCTGTCCTAAAGTGCTAAAATCTGTATCTTTCTTTAATACACTCTCTGACTTTGCTACAACACAATATTTTATGCATTACTGACAGCGCATAATAGTGAGCTAACATCGTCCACCATCTGCAGTGAGTCTTTTAACGACACCGAAGCATTTTGTAAATTTTCTATTCCTTCAACTAGTCCCAAGAAATTTTTCTGAATATTATGAAAATCTCTTCTAACATATATCTTAAAATTTAGACTGGTAGCTTCAGCTGCTCTAGACAAGTATAAATAACGGACTTTATTGTTCGAAAATATTGAAAATAGTAGAACACTACTTGTAATCAGATTCCCTAACATGTGAATCAGCTGTGGCAGTTCAGGAATATGGGACCGCTGTCTGTGAAATTTTCGAGTACGTTTAGCGGACTTGCAAAACATCGCCTTTCTATTTGCAATTAATACATCCACCCCTGGATAAAATTTTCGAATAGTTTCTGCAACGAAATGAAACGCATGAATCTTACACGTAATATGCAAAAAATTACTGGTCTGTTTTTAAGAATACGGCCAATATTGCGCATTGTACAAGCTCCATCACTAACACACATTAATAATTGCTCTTCCGAAAGTTCAAGTTATACTAATGTATCTGCTACCAGTGCTGCAATTAATACTCAATTGCAAAATTTGTCTTTTACACGCTAATAACAAAGAAGGCAACGACTTAAGAGAACCCAGTGTGCGCACTATAATGTTAACAATTAAGGTTTCTTTATATCTGTTGTGTCGCCCATGGATAACCGCGGTCTCTTATTTGCTAACTCAGATTTTGTTTTTAATTTCTTCGTATACAATTGGTACAATTCTCTACAACGTTCATTCAGACTAGCATTGTATTTGTTCCAGAATTGTCGAAATAGTTCATGATCGTGTAAATTAAGTGGTAAATTGCGAGCAAGTAACATGCACGTTAATCAAATTAAATTTCATAATACTATAGCTTGTCATACGCCAAAAATAGTATTGCAAAGGATATTATCTTTAATGCGATAGTAAAAATAGAAAATGAGTACGCAAAAAATCAATTTCCTGATTTAAAAAAATTATAAAATTAAAAAATTTGGATTAGGATCTGATTAGAGTTTTTTTTTTAAATCAGGCAATGATTTTTTGCGTGTTTATTTTCTATTTTTATTAGCGCATTAAAGAAAGTCAACTTTTTTGCTACA
Organism: Dermolepida albohirtum; assembly: GCA_031893035.1. Taxonomy (NCBI): domain Eukaryota; kingdom Metazoa; phylum Arthropoda; class Insecta; order Coleoptera; family Scarabaeidae; genus Dermolepida; species Dermolepida albohirtum. Next base: position 457,049 of record JAVIWB010004172.1, on the reverse strand, counting down.
CTATTTTTGGCGATGATGACAAAAAACCAGAAATGTAATCAAGCATAAACATACTAACCTTTTAAATGTAACCTTTTGAAAAAAAAAATGTATTTATGATTAGTTACGTACTTGGTACGGAATCCAGGAAGAGGGGCACCTGCCCGATTGGAATAGCAACAGTGAAAGTAGTTAGACCCGAGCTATAGTACTATGTGGAGGCACATTTCATAGATCTATAAATGCGCGGGTAAGTGTAATAATTATGAAACTTACATTACTACTCATAATGCAAGGATGTATTGTATTGCCGGACAGTCGGCTGAACTCAATAACATCCCTGAACGACAGTCTTACTCAATGTATTTAACAGTGTAGACGAATATATTACGCAGCATAGTAATGTCGAACGAACAACGTGGCAGAAAGTGGCCATTGTCCAACGAAATAAGCAAGTTTATCGGGAAGTATCCTAAAAATGAAGTGTGCAAAAAAAATATAATGTGCTGGGATTAACGGAACTGTAGGAAACACGTTAATACTGGAACACGTATTAGAAATATTTAAAAGAACGGACGTGCCACAATTCGCTGAATTTAAGTTTAATCTAACGTGCATATTACTTGCTTGCAATTGTACCACTTAATTTACTCGATCAAGAACCATTTTAATAACTCGAATAAATATAATGCGTCTTAAATTACCAAATCGACAAACATTGCAGAGAATTATACCAACTGTGCACGAAGAAATAGAAAACAAAGTAAAATCTGAGTTCGTAAATCTATTAAGATTAGCACAGCTTGAACTTTATCCCTGAATCGCCATAGACGATTTTTACATGTTGGGTAACTTTGTTACAGGGAGTGTTTTAGTGTAAATATTTTTAAGAAATATAGTCCGTTGTTTCACACTAGCTGAAACTATCAGACTGAATTCTAAAATAATCGCGTTACAGGAGATTTACAAGTTATTCAGAAAAATTCCTCAAGACTAGTTGAAGTAATAAAGAATTTACAAAATCCTTCGACGTCATCAGAGAACTGTGTATGTATGTTCGATCACTATTATGCGCTGCTAGTAACACATAAAATATCGTGTTTTGGCAAAGTTAGAGTGTAAATTAAGAAAAAATTCAGATTTTAGAATTTTAAGACAGACGTGTAATGTCAAAATAGAAGATAAATACCCAAAAAAATCAATTTCCTGATCAGAAAAAACTATAATAAATATTGAAAGACTATAGTACAGTTTCTTTTTTTTGAAATCAGAACATTCTGAAAAGGTATTAATGAAAGACTTTTTGCATATTTATTTTCAATTTTTACTATCACATAACACATTAAATAAAATCTTTGCTAGACTATTTGTGGCGATGACGAAGAACAAACCAAGTAAATAAGCCAAAATATACATTTGAAATGTAATTATATATATATATATATATATATATATATATATATATATGTGCGTGTGTGAGTTTATATTTGAGTATCAATTATCATAGCTTCCTTTAAAGATGAATCGACAGAACAGAATGGACCAAACCAATAGATTCGTTAGCCAATTTGCAAGTAACTCCGACAAAATAGAAAAACAGACAAATTGCAATAACGAACACATACATAGATATGAGTAGGTAAATATACTAGTTGAATGTAATGATAGAGGAAACCAGTTACACGGCAAACGCAGCGAAAAGAAACTGCGTTTGGAAAATCAACCTATTTCTCCTCCTCTACGTCTCGTCCAATCGATTTTCGTCGTTGTAGCGACCGGTATCTGGGAAAACGAACGTCGACTACATGGATATCGTGTTTATCTAAATCAACCACAATTAACAGCGCTCCCTCCGGATAAATCGGCGGACGCCGGCAAGTTAATCGAGTGCACAGAATGGATTCATAAATCTATTTTCGCTTTACGCTTCGACTGTCCCATTCCTTTACCCTTTTTAGATGAATTTTGTTTTCGCGTGTCATCGTTAGCCTAACTTAACCGATATATATATATATATATATATATATATATATATATATATATATATATATATATATAGTTAAAGCTTATTTGTGCCCCAGATACAAACATAAATTTATAAATATTTATCTACAAATACGACTATACACACATGTAAGTATGCAATAAGTGCAAATGAAAGTTCTATCAGTAATAAGCAGTATCACCTGTATAATAGATTTAAATAGGTAGATTAGCATAGAATTGTTCTGACAAGTTTTTGAAGTCCTCTTTGTCAAGCATTCTGTGACGCTAATATAAGTGAAGAAAGAATACATTTGAGACATTGTATTAGTATGAGTTTTAAAAAGACAACAATGTTGAGCAAACGGAAAAAATTATGGGTGAAATATTTGAAGATGTCGCACTAACGACTTGAATATGTCAAAGAAAACTTGCGAAGTTTCGTTCCAGCGATCCTTCTAAGGTGACTCCCTGTCAGAAAGGCCATTAGACTGAGCACGGAGCACGTCAAAAGACTCGATTTTATGTCAAAAGGAAAATTTAATGAAAGACAGAAATTTCATATGTCCTTTAAATATTGCTAATCGAAGCATCATATATCTATACCGCCTTATCACTGGTGATGAAAATTGAATAATCTATAAGAATGTAATGAGAAATGCAGCATATGGTTTCGCCTGGAGAAACTACCACCAACATCAAAAACAGGCATGCACTAAAACAAATTAATAGGTTTTAATAAAATAACAAAATAGTGGTGCATTATTATTAAACTGAAAATTTCAACATAAACATTCATCTTTAGCCAATACAAAAGAAGTAGTGTCTCATCATTACAACGCTAGATATCATATGGCACAGCAAACGTTTATTGAAATGAGTTGAAATTTTTTTTTAAAACTTTGAATCAAAACCCGTTGAAAGTTTTTTGCTTCTCAGAGCAAAGTTTTTTTCAAGCGAAATAGACAGTGCTATAAAATGTAAATAAAGTTCCCACAACAATAGTCTCCTCATTAAACAAACTGGTAGATTTTTTCATTATAAAACTAACAAATATATTCAACACCAAACCCGCATAACTGTCTATCTCAACGTCAATGCGAACGTTAATGTCAATGTCAATATCAACGTCAACGTCAACGTCAACGTCAACGTCAACGTCAACGTCAACGTCAACGTCAATGTCAATTTCAACGTCAATGTCAATGTCCACGTCAATGTCAATGTAAACGTCAATGTCAATGCCAACGTCACTGCCAACGTCAATGTCAACGTCAACGTCAGCATCAGGATCGGTATTTACGTCAATGCCACTATGAAGCATTAGAGCTTCAGCTGTCTCTCTGTCAACGTCAATTTCAACGTCAATGTCAATGTAAACGTCAATGTCAACGTCACTGCCAGCGTCACTGTCAACGTCAACGTCACTGTCAACGTCACTGTCAACGTCACTGTCAACGTCACTGTCAACGTCACTGTCAACGTCACTGTCAACGTCACTGTCAACGTCACTGTCAACGTCACTGTCAACGTCACTGTCAACGTCACTGTCAACGTCACTGTCAACGTCACTGTCAACGTCACTGTCAACGTCACTGTCAACGTCATTGTCAACGTCACTGTCAACGTCAACATCAACGTCACTGTCAACATCAATGCCAACGTCACTGTCAACATCAATGCCAACGTTAACGTCAGCATCGGGGTCGGTATTTACGTCAATGCCACTATGAAGCATTAGAGCTTCAGTTGTCTCTTGGGATGTTATCGAAATATCGCGACGGAAAAAGTTCACTTGTAAACCAAAACATATATAAATGTATATGTTTCCGATATACAATCTAAGATATTTGCAATAAATTTAAAATGTGGAAAAATTTTCTAGTCCACGGACTATATGTACACATACCATACAGATAACAGTTTTGCAACATCGCACAACCGTTTCTTATGTTCTGATGAAAATTTAGTGTGAATGAGAATCTGTTCATTAGTCAAACTTCTGTCTCGCAATTGCTGCCAATTGTGGCAGTGTAAACACCTCCCTGTCATCTTGTTCTGTACTAGAAGACGATTGTCCGGTAGTATTTCTGTTAGCAAGATGCTCGAGTCTAATAGGCATGTAAGTTTTTGCGAGATAGAAATATTCGCTACCTTTGAGTACTTCATGCCTTAACCGGCATGAGTCGATTTATGGTACCACATGACGTTTGAAAATTAAAAATGGAATATATCGACATGTTAACATCTTCACAGGTGATGAAACCTACTGTTGCTATTATTATATGACCATTGAAGTCAGAATATACTGTGGCTTTTTAAAAAAAAATGTCTCGATCCTTTAAGGAAATAAATGGTAATCATCGTCTTTATTCTGAGAACAGTTGTGGAGCACGTGATGCCACAAAAGGCAGTACCACAAAATGATACACAGATATGTGCTGGCCAAGAACTTTCGAAAAACTCCTGTTTTTTTAACACATCGCTTCGGCCCATTGCTTTCACCCTACAAACTAGATCCCTCTTCATACGACTTTGCACAGCTTTTTCATGTGAAGAACAGGCTGAAAGGGAAGATGCTTTCCAACTATGAGTTGATTAAACAATAAGTTTCGAAGAAAGGGCAAGTGCATAAGATGTGGCGGAAATTATTTTGAAGATTGTGAAAATTAAAACTCTACTTCGTAGCTCTCCTTGTATAAAAAAGAATAAATACTCCTTTTAGGTGAGAAAATAAAGAATAAATAACTAAGATATTATATATAAAGTGATTTTCATATTTACATCTAACACTGAATTTTTTAAATATTTAATATTAAATTGTATATTCATATTTTTATAGGAAGCGATTTGATACTTTGGGAAAAATTAGCAAATTAAAAAAATTTAATTTAAAAAATTTTCTCAAAGCCTCCGTGAAATCAACAAATGCCAACAAGAAGCTTTATAACTCATAACACAGCATGTTCCATTTTTTTTTCAGATCCCATTTCCTTTTAAATATAGTAAACTTAATCTATTATTGTGAAATTACCAAGCAATAAAAACAAATAATTTATTCACAATCGCCCAGATTAATGAACTCGTGTGACAAAACCATTATTAAACCATTTTATGTTGCTCCGCTAAATAGGTAATTTAGGTATTTCGAATAAACATTTAAACCCCCCGAAGTGTTCCCTAACGACCCTTTGCTCTTCGTCTGTTTATTGTAGATTAGATGTCACCTGTGTGTTCTTAATTAACCGTAAAATTCTCCTTTTGTTTAGTTTTAATAAGCAAACGCAATTTACCTTTTTTTATGATCAGGCGAAATGACTCTGCTATATATCCGACTACAGTCCAAGAGTTAATTCCTGTAACAAATAAAATAAATTAGTTTTAGTGAAGACAAGGCGGGTGACGACACACAAAGACAAAACGAATAAAAATTTTACGTTCGATAATACTTTTTACGAAATGTGAACGCTCAAGCGACAATAGCTTTTGTATTGAAAATATTAAATTAAATAATTTGTAACATCCAAAAGTAAAAAGAATAAACAACATCAGAGTAAAGAAAATTATTATTTTCTGCTACGCCATCGTTAATTAAAATAACAGAAATTAATTAAAAATTTCTGCGATGGAGAAGGACTCGAACCTCTATCTGCCGTTTTCTAAACGGCTGCTTTACCAATTAGTCCACCAAGCAGTACAACTTCGAGTCCATAGCACGCCATAAATCGCATTATAGAAGCAGATCTGTTAATAATTACATATAAATATATAATTAAGTTCTTTCCGATGGGAAATAAATGAAATTTAATTAATGTCTGTGATTTTAATTAACGATGGCAAGAAATAATAATTTCCATTAATTTCCTTCCCATCGTAAATAACTGAATTATATATTTATATATAATTATTAACATCGAAATATCCTGACAGCAGGTTTTAAATAAATATTAGATCAGTTTCCATAATGTAATTTATGGCACGTTAAAGGACTCGAAGCTATACTGCCTGATGGTCTAATTGGTAAGGCAGCCATCTAGAAAACGGCAGACAGAGGTTTGAGTCCTCCCCAGCGATGAAATTTTTAATTAATTTCTGTGATTCCAATTAAGGATAACGTAGCAGAAAATAATAATTTTGATTAATTTCCTATCGTAAGGAACTTAATTATATATTTATATATAATTATTAACATCAACATCAGAGTACTATTACATTTTTGAGAATACAAAAACAAATAAAATTCCATAAAAAGCGTCTATATTTAGAAAAATAGACCAAATTTGTTGAACTTAAAACTGTATTAGTTAGATGAAGAAAATATTAAAGAAATCTATATACATACGTTTGTAAGGTAACAATAGTATACTTCATCAATTTTAGACTGATAGAAAGTAAGTAATGTCTAATACATTTTCTTCTCTTTTATAGATACAATTTTCGTGTCTCTAAATTACAATAATACAATTCGATATTTATTTAAAGAATATATATGCAAATTACACTGCTTCAAATATTTAATGGATATACGAACTAATAAGTCATAACAAGTAGGGCCAGTTAATATAACACATACAAATATTTCTATAAGTCAGTTTCAAACTTTTTAAACAAGTAAAAGACTACACAGACGTGTCTTAACATGTTCACGTATGCACTAAGCCAATTGTGGATGTAGTGAATAAAACGCGCTTCAACACGCTCCTCTGTCAATATCCAGAACTTCACCTCTGTAATAAATAGTGACGATTTACAATTTTGAGTGTTGTCCGAAATGGAAACACTTGACGATCCAGAGACTTGAAAGGTCATATGTCAATTGAATTGGAAGAATACAACAAAGCATTGCTGAAGTGTTTGGAGTGAGCCAAGGCGTAATTTCTAAGCTTTTGATCGCTTTTTTAATCTGAGAGTGCTCGACGAAAACAAAGTAAGGGTCGCGGCCAAGAAACACACACCAAGATCTGGTCGATACCTGTCGCTATTGACATGTAGAAATCGCATTTTTAATGTAACCTAGATTGGAGATGAGTTTCTTGTCTCCCCACTGGAAGGCAGACTTGTATGCTCGAAGACCGTTAGTTTGTCTTCTTACTGCAAACCATAAAAGAAACTGTAAAATGTAGACAAGAGCCTATATAAATTAAGACGAGATTATCTTAAAACTTTCAACATCTAATGCAGATTCCAATATTTCATGATATCGTAAATACTCCTTTAGAAAAATAAACAAGTAAGGGCGCGTTTTAGAAGAAAAAAATATAAGTTGGTGATAAGCAAAATATTTTTCATCATACAATTGTATATTGTGTAGCTAGTATTGATATTGTGTAAAATCTCCCAAAAATAGTACATCGTTCAAAAGCGGCAATTCTGCTAACTGGGTTGTTGACCCTGATGAATCTTTGCATTGCATAGAATTTTTTAAACATGAACTTTGGTCTAATTCGCTAAACCATCGTATGCATTTAAAATAGTGAGGTCGTGAACATAATAATTACGTGAACACACCTTTGGCTAAAGAGACTCTGACATTCAAAAATATTTCTTAAAGTGTGCCAATTTCCAACATGTAGCATAAACGTACGGAATATTTCTCCTCGGGTAATGTTCGTCAATCAAGTAGATCTATTTGATAAAGTCTTCTCTTACGATTTAATTTTCCCATAATTATTAGTTACAGTTACATTTATTAAACCCGCTGTTAAAGTGTAATTTTGAAAAATTCAATATATAATAGTTGAAGTAGTGTAAACTTTGTAAGTTTCCCTCTCTTTCTAAATTATCTACTAATTGATATATCCCCCATTTCAGTAATATAAATCCATTCCGAAGAGTCATTCCTATCATTCATACCAGACTCGTTTTTGCTTAATAAGCCAATTATCCCTCGCCTGTAGCAATTATTTTAATTACACCTACGCTATGATAATGCTGAATTTCTTAATTACATGACAAATGTTAGTAATTGTGTTGAACGTGATCCTAGGAAGCATTGGTCTTTCTTTAATAAAAGGTGGTTGTACACGTAATCCTGACTCCATGTTGTTCAATGATAAGGTATTCGATTACCTCTTAATACTACATTTGCTTTTGCATCTCATTTTCAGTCCATTTTACATCAAAAAATTTGTTTTCCTGTTTGTCTCCTGACTCCTGCAACTTGGTTATAGATAGTATCGTATCTAATTGGATCTTTACATACTTTGAAATTCACAGTTCCCATGGGGACCGATTTTATTTCTAATTTTGTAATTCAAGATTGTGGACATACGTGGTTGAACCTCTTGTGATAAAATATTAAAAGAGGGAAAATATCCCGAAACGTGAAAAATATCACAGATAACTCCTGCGCATAACTCGAGTCCTCTATCTATATAACTTCAAATTTTTCTGAAGTACTCAAAACAATACTTTTTGATTTACTTTATAATCAGCCAGAAAATCAACCATCATTCGATCAACAATATTTCATAAAGGAACATTCTATGGTTCCAAATGTTTGTTCTTTTGGTCATTATGTATTGGACACACTTGATCATCGGTACAAAGCTGATACAATTTATACAAGCTTTTTTAAGGCATTTGACCGCGTGCTGCATTCGTTTATTCTATATTTTAAGTAAATTGAATGCATTCGGGTCTATCTTCGGATTTAGTACGGATTATTAGACATTATTTGACGAACCGCTTCAACTATGTTGAATATATCGATTTTAAATCATTTGCCTACTGATACTCTTCTGGAATACCACAGGCTTCAACTTAGGGTCTCTTCTATTCTTGCTCTTTGTTAATGACCTTTCTGATTGTTTATTTGTAATGTTTAATGTATTTGATGATCTCAAGATTTTTAGGAAAGCATCACTCTGCCGCTTTACAGAATGTTATTATGTTACTATATTCTTGGTGTTTGTCCAATGATCTCTTCTTGAATGTGTCTAAATGCAAAGTTATTATCTTCACGAAAAAACACACAGTTGTGGGTTTTGATTATGCCATAGATGGTCAGTCTTTGGAGTGTTGTGATTTGAGTAAGCACCTAGGTATTTGGTTTGATAGTAAATTAAACTTTAAGCACCATGTTTTAAATGATATCATAGGGCAGTGTTTCTCCTTGACCGGTTTTCTCACTAGAATACGTGAAATAGATTACTGTTTTGTTGTATGGTACCCATCGTATCTCTCTCACAATTATATGTATGATGACCTCTTGAAATAGTTTGGTTGTTTATATCTGTATGATCGTAACACAATATCCCAAATTATATTTGTTTATAAAATTTTGAATAATCTTATTGGCGACCCAAAGGTGTTAGACCAATTTTCATTTTCCATTCCACACTTAACTCTCGCTACAGTGAAATTTTCCATGCCTTTTAACAGTATTCGTCATCATGCGTCGATCTCCAATTTTGTTTGTGTTGTAGTGTAAATATTTATTGTGTGGGCATTGACATATTTAATTTGGATGATTGAGTTAATTAAGTTGGATAGCTTAGATTAGCTTTAGTTAGTAAGTTCAGAAAAAGTTTCTTTTTTCCTTTCTCTCGATTTATTCTTTTTAAATTATAAGTACGTGAAAACTATTTTACTTTATAATTAAGTATACATTTCAGTTTCTTATTTATTAGTATATACGAGCATATCTTTTTTCTTTTCTTGTATTATTTGCTTTTCTGTATTAGTATTAAGGTTATTCCGTAATTGACTACGCTGTTATCATTATTATATTATATTTGCATATTCCTCGAAAAAGACATTAAAAAACAGATTTGTCTTTACTTAATCAGCTTCAGATAACAATTTAAAGATTTACTAACTGTTTTCTGAAGCTCGCATTCTGATATTGTTTTAGATTTTTCTTTCGGAAAAAATACTTTTTTAGTACACTCTGTATGAACGTAAAATCCCTTGGTATTTTAATGAAACAAATCATTTACATCAAAAACTTTAGTCCATTAAAATGTACATACAAAATACTTATGCGCTATGTAATTAATAGCGTGCAATCTCCAGTACTATTGATGACGACTTTACAGCGTTTCTTCATGCTAGCAACAAATTGTTTGCGTAGTTTACTGGCAATTGTTTCCATATCTTCCTCATATGGTGAGAAAGTTGCCTGATGTTGAAGCGACGTTGACTGCTTTAGGATAGCCAATACATTTTCTATTAAGTTCGTATCCAGACTTTGCGTAGGTCATTCTATCGTATAAATACCATTTGAAACTTCCTATTTAACATATAACCTACTGCGGTGTTCTGGACCGTTGTCTTTCTGCAAATAATATTCTGGCGTATTGCTGGCAAACCACTTTTGCACAGAAGGAAGAAGTCCCTTTTGATACAATTTTATCATTCCTCGTTAATCCAAAGTTCCTGTAAATACACGTAACAAACCGAAACCACACATGGTGAAGCACCCCCACACATGCACCTAAAGTGGATGCTTTACACTGCGATCAACAATCCAGTTTTATCACAGGACCAAACTTTCTTTCTAGGCATCCAAGGCCAAAAAGAAAATTTATCAGAAAACATATTATTTGACCAATCTCGCTCAATGTTATTACGAACTCAGGCAACACGCTCTTCGCGGTGTTTTGTTGACTACTGTTTTATTATCATACTGCGATATTTCATATTATTAGCCTTTGGGGTGCGTGCACAAAAATGTATAACATAAACCTTATCAACGAAATCTACCTTACAGAAGACTCAAGGCATAATGTCTTTCTTTCTGATCATACACCTTTCCCCTCTTTCATACTTCCGTAAAAATAGTTTCAAATATTGGTCATGGTTTCTAACTAATAATAATTTGAAAATAAAAGCTTGATTTATTACTTCAACATATACAAAGGTTAATCACTGTACTTTAATTTTATTTCAAAAGTTTAAAAACATTCAAACCATTCACGTAAAATATTTCCAAATCATATTTAATACATAATAAACGGCTAAATTTGTTTATAAGACTAAACAGTCTTCATGATAAAACTAGTATTTAAAAATTAGATGTATTATACACCTTTATGTATCACGTTCACGTACAATCTATATATTATAAGATTTACGTACTTGAAATGCAAACTCAGCGTTTGATTGGTCTTTGTTATAAAACATTATTGTAGTCAGTTAGGCCTCACATTTCATTATATTAAAGCCTACATTTATGAAAGAATAATGTTTAAGCAAGTTGAATTTTGAAAAATAAATATCACACTTCGAAAGAATATTATAATGTTCTAGTATCCTACTGAGCTTTAAGAAAAAGAAAATTATTAGTTTTTCACTGGCGTATTACTACCAATTAAATTCTAAGCGTAGGTAAAACAGATAGTTTAAACCACGAAAGTTTGCCGGTGTATCAATAATGCTGCAAAATACGAACATATACCGGCATTTGTCTAATTCATCGGCAATCACATGTGAAAGAAAGGACACAAACGTTTTTCTAGTAGAGTTAAGCTCTACGTCTTATCAAGAAATCGTGAAAAAATAGAAACAGACGTATGCAGAGCATGTGTATTCTGCACACATGTGTTGCGTAATACAGACAAAATAGTGTTTTTACTTTTGACTTATAAAGTTTGTCTTTTCTACGGTTCCGATATTGTTATATTCCATGTATTTTACCGCTGTTATTCTAGTAGCTAATTTATCATATTTATTTCATCAGCTTTCTAGGTTTGCACTTAGGTAATCTATGTAGACAGCTTTTACATTTGATATTTGCAGGTAAGGTATATTGTAAATTATCGCGTCTGACAACAATTAATTAATTTTAAAGTAATTAATTTGATATCCTCACTTCCTAACGACACCTTATTTCATATGACCGTGGTCACGTGATCGGAAAACATTTCTGATTTCAACTTACATAATTTCTACAGTATGTTACTTTACTTTTATTATTTTTACTTATATATACTTAACGTTCTTATATGTTTACCTAAATGTGTTAAAATTGCTAACTAACAATGAGGTCTAATATTTAACAAGAACAGATTTTGATGCTCAAAAGTAAAATTAATTAGTTATTTTAAATAAGAATAAAAAAAATTATTTTGATCATTTATTTAAAGAATATAATAGTTTCTTTTACATTTAGTAATCGTAATTTACATGACCTATTATTTTCCTACAAAACAAAACTCTGATAAAAAAAATTAAAACATACTGTTAAATTGTGTCTATTAAACTCAAGTGTTGATAAACTAAAAATGTTTTTATAAGTTATTGTAACTAAATATAAGAGGATAGTTTGACAAGTAGTGAGAATGGAAAAGAAAAACGAATATTTTAAATACAAAATATTTTTTATTTTTCAATATATTCTCCTAAAAGAGCAATACATTTATTGCAACGGTGCTCCAATACCCTTATGCCATCTCTAAAATGCGATTCCGGAAGGCTTGCAAAATATTGTACTTATTTACGAAGATGATAAGCTCGTCGCTAGATGAAAATTTCTTTCCACCCAGTGCCGTTTTCAATTTTGGAAAAAGGTGAAAATCGGAAGGGGCTAGATCCGGCGAATAAGCCGCATGCGGTACTAATTGGAATTGCAACTCGTGGATTTTGGACATCGCAACTGTGCTTGTATGCGAGGGAGCGTTGTCTTGGTGAAACAGAATTTTTTTCTTTGCCATTCCTGGCCGTTTAGCACGAATCTCAACATTTAATTTTTGTAGAAGTTCTGCATAATATTGTCCGTTTATTGTGGCACCTTTCTGAAGGTAATCAATGAGCAAAATGCCCTTTGAATCCCAAAAAATTGATGCCATCACCTTGTTTGCCGAGAAAGTGGTTTTCGCTTTCTTTGGAGGTGCACAACCACGTTCTAACCATTGTTGCGACTGTTGTTTAGTTTCGGGTGTACTGTAGTGTATCCAAGTTTCACCGCAAGTAACACATCGCCTACAAAATTAACCGGATTCCACTTATAAAGGTCCAAACACTCATTGGAAATGCGCAAACGAGTGAACTTTTGATCAGTCGTAAGCAATCCCCATCTTGTCAAAAGCTTGGAAAGACCCAACTCTTTCGTTAAAATGTGGTGTACGCGTTCTGTTGAAATGTTTAACATCTCTGCTATCTCTCTCACTTTGAGTCGTCGATCTTGCGTAATAATATGGATTTTTATAATCATCTCCTTAGAAGTCACGATTTTGGGTGCTCCAGAGCGCGCTTCATCAACGTTTACATTCATTTACCCATCTACTTATTGTGGCGGATGATGGAGCAGATTCACCTAATGTTTCTCGTAACTCATCTTTTATTTGGGTAGCTTTCATACCCTTAATTACGAAGTATTGTATGTTATCACTGCACGATACTCTGCTTTTTTCCATTTTAACAAAACGACGTGTTGCTTCTTTTTCAATCAGGTGTCAAAAATAAACTAATCAACCGATTTATCTAAATATCGGGACGTAAACATATAAATAGGCAACCTAAATTACATTGCATATCTTTTACCAATTAGAGCGCCACCTATATGTCATTCTCACTACTTGTTAAACTATCCTCGTAAGTACTCGTAATATAATATAAGTCGTTGGGTATGAATTCTTTACCAATAATAATAAATATAAATATAATTGTTCCTATTTGCTATTAGTATAGTAATGGCCTAAAAGGGAGTTTAAAAAAATTACTATGATGTTTTGTAACATATGGCTAAATGTAAATTAATAATATGGTAAAAGAGGTACTTTAGAATGACCTTAGAATCATTTCGATAAGGAATATTAGCAACATCATGAGTATATAAGCAATTTACACTAATAAAAGTAATTAGAAAAATTGAATATGAAAGGAAGTTAATTATGGTATATAATAATACCTATAATAATATAGGTAGTAAAGTATAAATTGAAATATAAATCTTGAAGGAATATCAATCACAAAGAAAATTATATTTAAAATATAAATTTAAATTATGAAAAAGTAGGGTTAAGGTGACATCTTTAAAATTAAATATTTAATTTAGAAAAATGGATGTATAGTACTAAGTAAAAAATAGGTGAAAATGGTTATTATATTAAAACCCAAAACTAAATTATTTTTAAATATTAACCGGTAAATCCAAAACATTGTACTTTTGTTTACATATGTATTTGAATTTGATCGGAGAATTCGAAAATGTCAAGATTTCTTATAAATAGAATTCCAACGTAATACAATTCAAGAACTCTTCTCAAATTAGTTGTTTAGTTAACGTGTATATTAAATGCTAAAAGGAAACAAAAATATGGTGAAGTAAACAAAAATAATATGGTAGTGTTATTTCTACTTACAAAGATAATATTTAAAACGTAAAAGTAACGTTTCAAGTGTTTATATCCAATAAAATAAATATTGGACAAATATTAAAATATTTGAAAGTGTTTAAATAATTATTTAGAACATTTATCGTTCATGATAACCAAATTAGTAAATGTGGCATCTAAGCTAAATAAGAACTTTAATCCCAAGGCGCATGTACTACTGAAAGATCAAATATAGAAAAAAATCTACTATTTTGGACAGCAGTTTTTGAAGTGACAAAAGAGACATCTCTCAAGAAATGGGATAAGGGAATAAAACCAGTTTGTGGAATTACGTTAAGACTATGAAAGGCAGTTTAAATTTAGAGTTATGTTTTTATTATTTAGTTATTGTTTTATTTATGAAATGAATTTAGATATATATGACTAATAGGTGAATTAGTTAATATGAGTTGCTAAATTGTTTCTTAAATGAATGATAACAAATTTAGTTAATGAAAGCGCTTCCTAAACACACAACAAGGTTTCATTTTATGTTTCAATATACAGTTTATTATAAATATATTTCTTTTTATTAGTGTACATACATAAAGAACATAATACTTTAAAGAATTTAATTTTGTGTTAACAAAAGAATTAATAACATAAAAGTTGCAATAATATAATGTATTTATTTATGATAGATAAAAGCTTACGAGCTACAATTTGTTTAATTTAAAATATTGGACTATAAATTATTCATATCATATATGAGTAGATATTAACATATACAGCGTAGTGGAGCACGAATTCATGATACTGAAATAAAGAGTAATAAAAATATGAGCAACAGATGAATTAGAAAGTACCATTTTGGCTTTTTTAGTCTATGAGACACTAATAATTAATATTTTTTATATACAAATTATCGTAAACACAATCACATGTTAAACATAATAACATTATTCACCCACCTTTTTATAACAATATATAGATATATATAATATAAATATATATATATATATATATATATATATATATATATATATATACATATACATAAAAAATTCCTTGTTAATTTAAGTAGTATTCATTTAGGGTACAAAATTTAGGGTATACAAGTATAAAAAGGTTAATATAAAAGTATGTTATTCATGTTGGTCAACATAACATTGAAAATCATGAGAAAATATATAAATTCAATGGTATATGATGTTTAAATGAATTAAATTGTCTGTTCTAGATTATACTTGTTGTGATATTCGCATCTTTTAAATTTTGAGAGAGTAAAAAGAGAAAGAGGGAGATCATAACCAATAAATAATAAAAGGAGATTTTTAGCCTGATGATATAGTCGACCTAATGGAATCATATCTAACATCTACTTATTCACAATTACGTCACTGTTACTACAAACAAGTATCTGATGCAGTCATAGCCTTCCCACTTTCTCTTGTTCTCGTCAACATTTTCATGGACATGTTTGAAGTAGGAATCCATTATTGCCGTAATCAAGGATCGGGCGCTGGTTTCAATAAGTTGATAATACCTTCTTAGGATTCCTTGAGTAATTGCAATTTTCACATTCACCATCCCAAAAGCTAAACCAAGTAACTAAAAACTTTATTATGTAACAATATATATATGTATGTATGTATATATATATATATATATATATATATATGTATGCTATCGTATATATATATATATATATTCATTTACTATATATATATATATAGTATGTAATGTATATATATATATATGCATTATGTATATATATATATATATATATATGGGTGATGTATATATATATATATACATATATAATGCACCGCGCCGGTTGGATACGACCAGTATTTAATCAGTAAAATACCGGATGAGTGTCGATTACAACGTGTATCCGGATAAACATTTACATCTGTAATTAATATTGTGCATTATTATCGACAATGTGCTTTTTTATGGAAGAAATCCAAAATGATCCCGTTCCATCAAGAAAAATTCTCAAGGGTTACTGCAAAGAAAATAAGTAGTTTTCACCAGGTTGTGAACAATTTTATTAGAGAGATCCCGAGAATTATGGAAAACGTTTTAAAGGGCGAACAATATCCGTTACAACTAAGAGAGAACGTGCATATTACGCGAAGCATCGAACTCGGCATTAACGGCAAGACAAATCGCGAATGTTGGAACGAATGCATCGGTAAGAACTGTACAGAAGTTACTGAAGACCTGTCCGCATTTAAAACGCTTGAAAAATAAACGACGGCCTCCTTTAAGGGAATTTCAGCGCACTGCACGTCTTCAGTTTGCTCGAGCAAAAATGGGGTGGACAAGAGAATGGCAAACTGTTATTTTCAGTGACGAGAAGAAGTTTAATTTAGATGGCCCGGATGGGTTTTCTTTTATTTCCACGATTTACGTAAAGATGAAGTGATTCAGTCACGTAGGCGAGCCGATGTTGGTTCAGTCATGGTATTAAGCTGTTTCAGAACGGACCTGTTGATTTAGTAATAGTGAAGGGCATCGCAGAATTCGGAAAATGTTTTTCAGCTGCTGCAACAGGTGAAAGACAAATTTTCCAACGTTATGGCAGGTGGGCCATTTATTTTCCAACAGGATAATGCCAGTATTCACACCGCGCGCATTGTTCGACGCTGGTTTCAAGAACAAGGCATGGAATTCTCGACACTGCTAATATGCTTCTCTTGACCTGAATATCATAGAAAATGTTTGGGAATGGTTGTCGCGTAAATTGTACTCCAATGCTACCCAATTCAGTTGCGCTGACGAACTAGAGCAGGCACTAAAACGAAGTTGGGCGGAACTTCCCGTTGACTGCTTGAGAACCCTGTATAAAGTCCATTCACATACACAGCACAATTTTTATCACAAATAATGGCAAAAGTACTCATTATTGAACAATAAAGTATTTTGTTATTGCAAACGAATCTTTTATTTTGTAGATTGGTCGTATTCAAGTGGCGTTTAATTACTCTACTTATTGTCATTAGTAACGTACATTTGCACTGACTTTTACAAAAATTATATTTGGTACCTACATACATCTTTTTATCAACCCTCTTATTTTCGAAAATAACAATTCCAGCGCGCTACCATGTTTATACCAACTACAAATGTTCATATATGCAGTTGGTCCTATTCATGTTGCGCGGAGTGTATATGTATGTATATATATATATATTTGTATATATTATATACATATATATTACTTGTGTTTGTGTATGATATAGCTTGTGATGATTTTACTGTGTAATGGTATTATATAGTTGTTGTTGTAATGATGTATAATATAATGGGTGTTTTTTAAGCCGCATGAGAACTATCGATATCGATAACTATGGTTTGACAGCTGATAATGTCAAATTATTTTGATATTTCTGTTTAGTATGGTTTGGCAAGTCATCATGAATCGTCTAACGCCAGAACAACTCTTCCAAATTGTGAAAATTTACCTTGAAAAAAATAAATCTGTTCATGAAGTTCATAGAGCACTTCGGCCATTTTACAGTCAACATAGTCGGCCTAGAAAGCAAGTAATTCATGCAGTTATTGATCGTTTTCGCACTAGTTTTACCTTCTCAATTCAAAACCATCAACAAGACAAAGAAATGTACTTAGCGAAGAGAATATTGCTGCTGTAGCGCGAAATATTGAAGAAGACGCCGAAATGTCGATTCGTCGGCATTAACATGCTGGCCTTTGTCCTTCGACTACGTGAAAAATTGTACGTAAGGATCTTGGCTTAGGTGCCTATAAAATACAGCTTGAAGCCAAACGACCACTGTTTGCGTCGCATTTTTACCGATTGGGCTCATTTGAAACAGGCCGAAGATGAGCATTTTTATCAAAGAATTGTGTTTAGTGATGAAGCTCATTTCTGGTTAAATGACTACGTCAATAAGCAAAATTGCCATATTTGAAGCCAAGATAATCCTCAAGCCGTTAACGAATCACCATTATATCCATTAAAATTGACTGTTTGGTGCGGTTTACACCCTGCCGGCATTATCGGTCCTTATTTCTTTCGAAATGAGGAAGGAGTTGCCGTTACGGTGAATGGCGAGCGCTATCGAGCCATGCTGATTGAATTTTTGTTTCCAAAAATTAATCAGCTAAACATGGGCGACATTTGGTTCCAACAAGACGGCGCAACTTGCCATACAGGGCGCTTAACAATCGATTTATTCCAAAATCAATTTGATGACAACTTTATTTCCAGGAGTGGTCCTGCTCACTGGCCCCCACGTTTCGTGCGATTTAACGCCTCTGGATTACTTTTTATACGGCTCTATTAAGTCATCGGGTTATGCCGACAAATCAGCAGCTCTTGAAGCATTGGAAGCCAGTATTGACGCCATACGGCCAGATTTATTGGAAAAAGTACTCAAAAATTGGACTGATTGAATGGACCATGTAACTCATAGCCGCAGCGGACATATGGCGGAAATCATATTTAAAAAATAAATGCCATGAAATTATCTACCAGATTATAATAAAAAAATTTCATTCCAACAATATTTCTGTCTTGTACTATCATCTTCAAGTTCTCAAGCTCTTAAAAAAACACCTGTTATTAGTTTAATATAATACCAATCTATACTTACTTGTGAATTCTACTTTGTTGGGTTTATATCTTATCTTTTATTTTTTTTAATCGACTTGCTTAAATATTTATTTTTTAAAAATAGTAATACTCTGTTGTGTGGTAATAGTTTTGAACAGATCTGTCTACAAAAAGTTGTGAGTAACGTGCTTAAACAAAGTATGAATGCTGGTAGTTCATACATGCAATCAGATAGAAATATCTTTAATCATTTTGCATTGTAATAATCTTTAAAAATGTTTCTGAAATGTAATTTATTAAAAATGGGTTACTTCAATACTTTAAAAATAAATCATTAAACATTTGAATACTCAATCCTTGTAGTTTAATTGTTACTGTATTTAACTTTACTTTAATATATTTCCTTTTTAAATTCAAATAAAAAACTGGTTACTCTATAAATTCTGCTCTAACCTCAGCTTTTTTTCAATTTAACAGTTAATCAAATATATCTCCTGCGCATCACTTAAATGTTTATAGTATAACACTGGATTAAAAATTTATATATAGCACTGTTCTTAACACTTATTATGTTTTATATTTAAACACTTAATTTGCTGGATTTTATTATTAACTTAATAATTTATATTCGTGGCAAGTATTTTTTATATACTTTATATATATATTTGTCTTTTACAATGTTACTCATTTTTGCTGTCATATTTATAAATTTTTATATTTTTCAGAATGATTATAATGCTAATGATAAAATGGGAATGACTTTGATTTTGCCGTTGATCATGCTTATACAAAAGGTACTAGGAAAGTTTTGCAATATGACGCAACAATTCATCGTAGGAAGCTGCTTGTTGCTGCATGTTGAGACATCTTCATACGCGTATAATAGCCGCCGCGGTATGTTAATGGGCTCAGTTATTCATTAGCGGTGACAGTGTAAAGTGCTTGCGATGGCCTTTGCGATGGCCTCATGGTCACGAAATGAGATAAGGGCAGTTTTGCGTTATAATTTCGTGCAAGGTTTAAACAAAGACCAGTGCTTCGAAGAAATGACTCTTGCACTAGGTGATATTTGTCCACATCGCACAACGATATTCAGGTGCTACACAGAATTCCAAAGGGGAAATTTAACTGTGGAGGATGCTGAGAGGCCGGGAAGACCACGAACGTCAGTTACGGAGGAAAACGTTATTACTGTGAGGAAAATGTTTGGCGAGGACACGCCAGTGATCTACCAACAGATAGAGGGTACTTCAGGCCTAAATGTACCAGCAATTCGTTCGATTCTGCATTACCATTTGCACGTGAAGAAACTTTGTTCTTTCTGGGTGCCGCATCGACTGACTGAAGATCAGATGATACGACGTGTGACTTAGTGCCGGGAGATGCTAAAAAAGTTTAATAAAGGACAATCTCGGTATGTGAACAACATCGTGACAGGTGACGAGGCTTGGCTGTACTATTACGATGTGCCGACTAAGGCTCAAAACAAAGTTTGGTTCTTTGATGATGAGGACACACCCGTAGTTGTTGTTGATAGCTGTATTTTGCAGTGGAATTGTGGAACGCGTCGTTTTGGACACACAGAAGACAGTCACAACTAAGTGGTATACTGAACAGTGTCTGCCTAAAGCCATTGGATCTATGAAGAACCTGCGGCCAAAGTCAAGAATGGACACCTGGTTCCTCCATCATGATAATGCTCCAGCTCACCGCGCCAAAGCCTTCACCGATAATTTGACCACTAAAGGATTGAAACTTCTCGAGCACTATCCCTACAGTCCAGAGCTTGCTTCCTGCGACTTTGCACTATTCCCGCATGTGAAAGTCAAGCTAAAAGGGAGGCGGTTTTCCAGTGATGAGAACCTTCTGCGGGCTTGGGACAACGAGTGTGCTTTACTTCCTAGTGAAACTTGGACGAACTGGTTTAAAGATTGGTTTCGGAGGATGGAGAGGTGTATTGCGTGTAGAGGACTTTGAAAAAATTAAATAAACAAAGCTATATTGCAAAATTTTTCTAGTACCCTTTGTATGTTTCGACAAAAGCCAAGCAATTTCTCAATAATTCTTCAAGATAGAAATAAAAAAATGATTTTATCGCTTTACATTACAAATTTTAATATAATGAATTTTTATTTCCTTTTGAAACAAAATTTGAATGTTGCATTCGGATACTCCGAAATTTATTTAGATACGTAGCCAAATTGGATCTTTTAAATCCATGAAATAATATAGTAAGGAATTCCATTTTCACTTGCCAAAGATTCAACTTAAATTCTCAAAATGTCTTATATTAAGGCATAGTCATATTCATTTGTTTTAGATTTCATGATAAAACTTCTATCTTTATGAAAAATGTTATCTTTGAAAAATTCTCTAAAATAAATATGTATTATTAGAAATAATAATATTTTTATTTGCTTAATTTAAGTTACGCCTTTTATTAATTTGATTTATTTCTTTAAAATCAACTCATTACTATAACAATACTTTTCCTTAATGATTTTAATGCTTGCATTTGAACTTCTGTACAATAATATTCTAATTCTTCAAAACTAATCGATAAATTTTACGATAACCTTCTATATATTGACGTTAACATACTATTATTGTGCATATAAATTGATTCTAAATATGTATTTTTCATGAAGTCTATGCGTGGACATACATAAGGATAAAATAGAATATTTCAACAACAATTATACATTATTTACAATATATACATAAGTGCTATACGCTTTATGTATTTTAAATTTAAGAAGATTTAAATATATTTCTATGAATATATTATTAAACAGGATTATTTTAATGCATGTCTAATTATATACACTCGATATTGACATTTTTAACAATATGCCCCACTCATATACGAGGTTCGTCGAATTTGCTATGGATGCTTTTATATCAATGATTAAAGTAATTAATAGTTCTCGTATGTTTTTAAAAAACATGACAATATATATTCAAGCACAACATCAGATCACATGTTAAAAACTAGACACAAAATTCAATTTGATTTTATTAAGACTCTATCTCGCAACCCACATTATTACAGCTGCTAAATTTGTAAATCCACAGGTATTCGAAAACATTCTAACAGTCTTAACGATGACGGTTAGCCCTTACACAGCATCTGACGAATCCTTTATATACCACTTTACTGTAAACACAACACTCCACTAACCTGAAACAACATCCATGTAACCCCTTCCCGAACAAATGAACCTTCACTTTTAATGCAGCAACGAGAAGATCAACATCAACCCTGCGAGTGTCCTTTGTAAGAGCAAACGAAACGTCTGCAAGTGAAGCAGCAGTGCCAAAAAGCGATTTCGTCTTGGAATCCTAGAAGAAATTAGTATCATTACATTTAAAACAATGATCCAGGTAGTCCATGATCTATGGTTATTTTAAACCTACAATGTTTTTAATTTTGATACTTTAAAATTAAACCCAAAATAAGACCATGATAAATGACAGCTCAGATATCGACACACAACACGGTATATTATAAAAATGTATAGCACAAGCCTGACTTAATTAACGAGAATATATAAGGTTTTCCAACAGGGATGATATGATTTTAAAGTGTCATTTCGGACATTTGTAATATGTCATGATCTGTCATTTGTTTTTCATTGTATTCAGTAGTGTTTACAATTTCATCATGGAGAGATATACGTAAGAACAACGTTTACAAATTATTCAGTTTTATTATGACAATAATCGTTCTCCAATTGCAACTTTTCGTGCGCTTTTGCCATTTTATGATCGTAATAATCGTCCTAGTGTGCTCGCTATTCGTCGAATTGTTAAAAATTTTGAGGTTACATTTTCTTTACATAATTTTCAAGTGCCTATAAGACAAAGAATCGCTCGAAATAATGCAAATATTGCTGCCGTTCAGGCAAGTGTTACTGAAGACCGTAATTTGTCGATTCCAAGACGTTCTCAACAATTGCGGCTGTCTCAAACCACAACCTGGCGGATTTTGAGAAAGAATTTAGGTTTGCATCCCTATAAAATTGTTCTCACTCAAGAACTGAAGCCATTGGACCACCGTAAACGTCGTGAATTTGCTGATTTTGCCTTGGAACAACTTGAAAACGATAATGATTTTTTTAAGAAAATCATCTTCTCTGATGAGGCTCACTTTCATCTGGATGGTGTGGTAAATAAACAAAACTGTCGATTCTGGTGCGAAGAAAGTCCGCAAATTATTTATGAAGAACCATTACATTCACCTAAATTGACAGTTTGGTGTGGTTATTGGTATGGTGGAATCATCGGTCCGTACTTCTTTCAAAATGCAGCTGGTAACACCGTACTGTCAATGGAGAGCGGTATAGATTGATGATAACCAACTTTTTATGGCCGACAATGGAAGAAGTTGATCTTGACGACATTTGGTTCCAACAAGACGGGGCTACGTGCCACATAGCAAATGCAACAATAGAATTATTGCGAAAAAAGTTTGGAGATTCGATTATTTCAAGAAATTGTGATATTGAATAGCCTCCAAGAAGTTGTGATTTAACACCATTAGACTATTTCTTGTGGGGTTATTTGAAGTCATTGGTCTATCGAAATAAACCAGACTCTCTTCAAGCCTTACAAGTCAATATTGAACGTGCCATTCATGACATACGACTAGATTTAGTGGAAAAAGTGCTCGCGAATTCGTTCCTGTAGAAGAAATCGTGGAGGCCATTTGAATGACGTTTTACTTAGAACTTAATTGTATCGATTGTACTTCACATTAAATAAAAAACTTTTGAATTTTCTTAACAATAAGTATGTTTTTTTTTAAAGAAATCATATCACTCTTATTGGAAAACCTTGTATATAAATGAAGTAAAAATGTTGTCCCAGATTTTATTACGGTCGTAGTGAATACATAACATCATAGTCGAAGGATATAAAGGAAATTTGAGTCAATAGTTTTCACTTTAACAAACTTAAATAAAATAGTCTCAATGTTTTCCATTTTACACAAATACCTAATAACATGTGAATATAATAATCAGAAGATTCATGAAATATGTACGTACATAAGCGTAGTAAACTATTTAGATACAACAAAGTGCAAATTATGCCCAAGCTATACATACTTGACGCACGACATGATGTGGAATATTTACCCGGTCAGTCGCAGTCCATACCAAAATCCATCAATTATGAAACTATTTGACGTGGACCATTTATAATCCACTCATGTTATTGTTTTAACAACGTAAAACGTATATATGATTCGTTTATCAGTTTTGTCGAATCGATAGCGATACATCATACATCGAAATGACGTTGAAGAAGTTGCGTGTGCCAATTATATGACAATGACACGCTACCGTTATTTGTAGCAGTGCTAGATATTTTATGTTTCGATGCACAATATTAATCAAAAGGAAAACTACTTGTAGTTTAATAGTACAGCTGCTAAGCTTGAAATGATACGTGTTTTACAGGTTTTTATTTATCTTATTAAATTCGTTGCTGCTAATTATAGAAAAACACATTGAAGAAATACATGTTACTGACATATAATAATTAAAAAAAGATAATTGTTCAATCAATTTCAAAGTTTAAATTCATAGCTAAATAATTTTATTATTTATTTATCAATTTTTATTAATATAATTAACAAAGCCAATAAAGTTCATTTTCTGTCAATGTTGATGAAAAGCACCATTTCTATTGTATTCATATATTTAATGGAGATGTCTGTTGCTAATCCAAATTTTTTTGGGTACGCAGTTGTTGCATATAAGTATATTCAGACAAAGTACATATTATCATATCCTTGGTGCTTTGAGCGTCCATATTTAACACTAGAAGACGATCTAGAACAGTGCATTAACAATAAGCAATTGAACTAGGATGAATTTATGCGATTTGCAATGTTTGCCTATAACACTGATACTTACAAATCTAGAGATTATTCTCCGCAAAAATTTATGTTCTTCTATAAACCCTATCTATTCAACATTATCACATAAGAACACACATCATAATTACGAAGACTACGTCATTAATTTCAAACAAAAATTAATTTCACTCAGAAAATAACTAGAGATAACCTAATTGAATCAAAAAACAAACCCGAAAATAATTATAATAACAAGATTAAAACAACCACAAAGCGGTGATTTTGCATATGTTTTGCCTCATATACGAGGTGGTACTCAAATGTCGGCGAAATATTGACCGAGCACGTAAACGGGCCCAGTTACAACCAAAACGACTACGCGGACTTGTGTACATCCTTTGTGTATTTGCAATGTCCCGAAGACCTATTTGTAGGAACAGCGCATTTTTATCAAGTTCTGCTTTAAACACAGTAAGAAACACAAAATGTTAAAGAAGTGTTCAGGAACGGCACTTTTGACCAAACACAATCTTACGACTAGTTTAACCGTTTCAAAAATGGAAAATTTGATGACGATGGACGTACCGGACGATCATCAACTGACATTATACCAGAACATGCCGTTAAGTTTGATCACCAAGCGATGGACAGAAACAATGCCACATGAATATATGTAGAGAATCGAAAAAATAACTTCGAACTGAACATGATTTTTCGTTGTAAGGTCGTCATAGATGGGTTTATTGGCATGATCCCGAAACCAAACAATGATCGTCGCAATGGACGAGCCCATCTTCACCTCTGCCAAATAATGCCAATCAAGGCAAAATTAACATCATACTCTTACAGATTTGTTTCTTCGACAGTTATGAGATTATTCACAAATGTTCAGTCAAACGATTAATACATAATTCTATCGTAACCTGAGAAGGAAACATTCAAAGAAGAACGCAGGAACGATACTGGGTCCTTCGCCATAATAACGAACAAAGATCTTTAGTCCACACGAGCACACGCGTAATAATAACTCATCGTCTGGCAAATCCCCATGTGATTGGCGTTAAGATATTTGGGGAAAGTGATTTCATAGATTATTATTTCTACTATTATTCCTACTATTAATAAATATTTAGAGCAAATACATGTAATTGAATATTATCTAGTACTGCAAAAACTATTTTCCAATAAGAAATTATAATAGTTTCACTCTAAATAAATGTTACGAACAGACATACATGCAAATAAATAAATTTTGCCGATCATTATATTAATTACTAAGCTTGCAAAAATTAACGAGAGAGGTAATGACTAATTTCTTTTTGATAAATAACGCAGTTACGGTGCCAAATTTGAAACGTTTGAGTTATGCCGGAAATAAATAATAATAATATTAATTATTTAATTTAATTTAATTATTAATTATTAATATTGTTATCTTCGAAATTAGGTACACTTGCTCTTACATATAAACTTTTTATATGAGTCGTCAATAAAATAAAATGTTCTATACAAATGTATTGGCTTTTCGTTGTGTATTGGTTACACGACATGATGCATCAAATTATTAAGCACCCAATTAAATGTTCAAGATTTATAATTGGAAATAAATATGCTATCTCGAAAGTGGAAGTCAGTAAATGTGTTATATACAAAGGGTACTAGGAACGTTTTGCAATACAGCTTTGTTTATTTAATTTTTTCAAAGTAATTTCCTCTACACTCAATACACCTCTCCATCCCCCGAAATCAATCTTTGAACCAGTTCTGCCAAGTTTCACTAGGGAGTATAGCACACTCGTTGTCCCAAGCCCGCAGAATGTCCTTATCACTGGAAAACCGCCTCCCTTTTAGCTTCATTTTCATATGCGAGAACAGTGCAAAGTCGCAAGATCTGGACTGTAGGGAGGATGTTCAGGAAGTTTCAATCCTGTCGCGGTCAAATATTCGGTGCAGGCTTTGGCGCGGTGAGCTGAAGCATTATCGTGATGGAGGAACCAGGTGTCCATTCTTGAATTAGGCCGCAGGTTATTCATAGATCCAATGACTTTAGGCACACACTGTTCAGTATACCACTTAGCTGTGACTGTCTTCTGTGTGTCCAAAACGACGCGTTCCACAATTCCATTCGATTTGAAAAATACAGCCATAGTTTTCTTCTTTACAGATCGGGATTTTCTGACAACTACGGCTGTGTCCTCATCATCAAAGACCCAAACTTTGTTTCGAGCTTTGGTCGGCACATCGTAATAGTACAGCCAAGTCTCGTCACCTGTCACGATGTTGTTCACATATCAAGATTGTCCCTTATTAAACTTTCCAGCATCTCCCGGCAGCAAGTCACACGTCGTGTCATCTGCTCTTCAGTCAGTCGATGCGGCACCCAGAGAGAACAAAGTTTCTTCACGTGCAAATGATCGTGCAGAATCGAATGAATTGCTGGTGCATTTAGACGTGAAGTACCCTCTATCTGTTGACAGGTCACTCGTCTGCCCTCGCCAAGCATTTTCCTCGCAGTAGTAACGTTTTCCTCCATAACTGACCTTCGTGGCCTTCCCGGCCTCTCAGCATCCTCCACAGTTAAATTTCTCGTTTCGAATTCTCTATACCGCCTGAATATCGTTGCGCGATGTGGACAAACATCACCTAGTGCAAGAGTCATTACTTCGAAGCACTGGTCTATGTTTAAACCACTTACGAAATTATAACGCAAAACTGCCCTTACCTCATTTCGTGACCACGATACCATCGTAAGCATTTTACACTCTCACTGCTAATGAATAATTGAGCCCATCGACATGGCGCGGCGGTTACTATGCACGTATGAACATGTCTCAACATGCAGCAACAAGCAGCTTCCTACGATTCATTGTTGTGTCATATTGCAAAATTTTCCTAGTATCCTTTGTATAATAAATTCCATAGAAATGAATCTTTCGTTTCAAGTATAGAAGCTTCTTTGATTATAAATTACAAGAAAAGCATGAAACGAACGTTCAGTGGTATATTGCTAAATATCTCCTTTTTGGATTCTAGTCTGAAAACGCGTCACCACTTCTAATGCTACGTTAAAGTTTTGTACTTGTTTATAATAGCAGAGGCTGCTAATATTTATAACATTCTACACTCATGCGACCATGTTCACTTTAGAAAAAAGAAGGATTTAGTCACTACTCATGTTGCACAACATGAACAATGTACAACTGAACTGTGGGTTACGTCTGCGGAATACATCGTATGAACCAGAACAAATATTGTTACGTTTTATTCGCTTTTCAGCTAGATTTTGTTATATTTTTTCTTAAATTTAGTGGAAGTTTTTTTCCTGTATGAATTAAAATTATCTGGATCATTAGTTCAATTCTTTTATTAATAATTGTTCGAAATTTTTATTTGATTTGTTTGTTACATTCTTTTCTGTGCTGGTATATTTTTGTAAGTTGTTTCCAATCTATGCGTTTTTTTGGTATTCTGCGACTTGTCGCGTATGTATAATTTTTTGTTTGTTGGATGACTGTCCACGTTTAGGGGATTTCATTTAATGCTCTTCGTACATAAAGACGTATTGTTGTGGAGAAAATTATTTGCAGGGTATTTTTTGGATTAGAGGTTGTTTTTTGTTCTGCCAATTTTATTATAGTACATTTAATTATATTGAATTATTTTTCGTATTTGGATTACCCTACTAGCTACAATATTTACCAAATTCAAGGCGTATCGAAAGCGCGTTTTTTGTCGAACTCTTCGATTAGAAGGTATGTTTTTAATATGCATCCGTCTTAGTTATGGTGTCATTTTTTAAATTTCTTCTCTTGTTGTTACTTCAAGGTGTGTTAGATAAAAATACAAGAACTTTCGTACCCAGTTTGCACGTAGTTGCAAACACAAGGCCGTAAAACTGTCATCTGAACGGCCACGTGAACAGCCGAATTTCGAAGTTGATTCGTGAATATATTATAATTTAACATAGATCTCTTTAGCGGGAGCTATTTTCGTTAGAGCTTACTTTAATCAATCTAATTTGCCTCCTCTTCCCTAATTTTATTAGATTATAACATATTTGCTTTTTTTGGTTTATTAAAAGTGTATAATTATTAGATGAAAGCTTGAGTTAGTCCATTAAATGCTCATACTGTAGCTTTTTTGATGTGAATGAAGCTAATGCTAGATTCAAATAATATTGTTTGATTTTAACAACTGTGGTTTATCAACATATGCTGTCCACCCCGTTCTGAACTCTAAAGCGTGGCAATATCTAACTTAAATCCTTCCAATTTATATCCCGTAATTCTTACTATTATAATCTAAAAGATTATAAATTAATTCTAATCGAAATTCTTCTGGAATAGTAAGGAAGCTCTGAAGATGTTCCATGTAGATAATGTTTAAATGCCCGCATTATCAGAAGTTGCACTAAGCAAAGCATCAAAATTTAAATAATTGTAATTATCCTAAGTACAACAAATTAATACGGTATCAGAAATATTGCAAGTAAGTCGGCAAAAATCTAATATTTCTACTTGAGATTACTGTTCAATTTTTTAACCAAGTAACCGTACGAAAAGAAATGAAAAGTTTAGAATAATCTTAAGGTAGTCTGTGGTACAGTGTACATATTTAAGTACATATCAAATTTCAATTTAATTCTATCATTTTATTCCCATACTCGTAATGAGTAGCACAGGCTACTAGATTAGTTAGCATTTTCATGTCATTATGCTGATGTCGACCAAAAGGCCAACAGCAAAATTGCAACCTATTAGTAGTCTTAATAACCATCATTAAAGCATACAAATGATATACATACATTCATGTACACTATCAAAGCAATAATTTAAATATCAACATTGATCAGCCAAAACGACGCTTCCCTAGCACCGAACAGACTAAACAAATCGCTTTATTACTGCGAGAGACCTACCCGACAAAAACCAATTGAACACATAACACAGTTTAAACCACTTTCACGTCGTAATTGCAAAAGTGTCAGAGCTATTGATGTGCTTTCCGTATAAAGCGGTATCGGGGTCGGGACAATAGAATACCAATAAATGACTTCATAACTTACACAGCTCGTCGTTTCGAGTTTCTTACTGATACATCTATCTTATTCTGTCGCAAAAACCAATTAAGGAGGCACGTATCAAGTCCTTTCGTTGCGATTAAATAACTCAAATTGTAACGTTTTACTATCAATTATGTAAATTAGGTATATTGTTATGAACATATAAACGTCTTAAATATTTTCAAGTTTTTTCTAAAGAAAAGTAGTTTTTACAAGTCATTGATTGTTACTGTATATGTGTATCACAACGTACTGAAAACTGTTGTACTTGCAATACCTTCATTTATTTAAAAAGTTTTTATATATCTCTTGAAATAACCCAAACAATACCAAATTCTGGTTAATTACTAGAATTTTTATTTGTTTCTGCAATATACCCGAGCTTAATTCGTTTTAAAATCATGTCATGCTTTTAAAATCATGTCATGAGTAGAATTTTGTTCAAAGTAGTCAGAGAAATTGATAATGCCCATCATTCATACCTAATCTCCCTCATTTAAATTTCATAATTCAATTTTTAAGAGTAGCATATTAAGTATGCTGATAATCTAAGGATTCTGTCATAACAAAAATTAGAATATAGAAAACAAGTCTCGTCCTGAGTATGAAGTAACATTGACAAGAATGTTACTAAAAATAATTAAGGATAATACAGCGCTTGAAAGAGCATTGTAACCTGCAAGCACAGAAGTGGCTATGAATATCAACTGGAAGATAAATTAATAGTGTGACAGTAAGATTTATAAAAGCAGAAGAATAGTAGATATTTTACTACTACTACTATCACATGAAAATTATTGGTTTCAACAATTACCTAGTGTTGAGTGTCTAAAAATATATTAATACACCTACAAGACAAAAGACTAAACAAGGCAAGGTAAATTTGAAAACAATCCGATTTCAGTAAAATAGAATTAACTGCAACATTCGTCAATTTTTAACATTATTACTCAATATAGCTGTATTTTGTTTTTATATATCTTCTCGTATCACAGAAAAATGCCAATTAAAAACAAAATTGTTCAAGAGGGTTGATAATTTAGATTGAGTGATAAAAACTAAGAGCTCTAATTCTAAGATGACAGGAAGACGAAGTGTAGTGATCCAACCTTGTCTATCTTTCAGATCAATAACATTTCGTTAGCGACAGTTGTACGTAACTTAAAATGCGTTTTCTGGTTCTCGTTGTATTATCTTAATTATAATTTATTTTATTTTATATTTACTTTAGTTACGCCACTTATTTATCAAAACTTATTTTACAGTAACTTCTTCAGTCCTCATGAAATTAGAGGCTTCTTGGAAAAGCTGTGATTTTTTTTCTATTTTAGATAGGTAATTTATTAATATAAAAAATGATCAATCAATTATTATACTGTTCGCTTTCTTCTAGTACTTTTTGGCATCCTTCGGTGTGTTTCATAATTCTTCGTTCATACTATTACACTTCGCATATACATATGATAATTTTCTTTACCTTGCTTTTAAATTATTTATTTAATTTAAGTACTATTCAATTTTAAAAACAAAAGTATTATTATTAAGATATCATTTGCCATGCGAATAGTCGAATACGGAATCCTTTTTTTTTTGAGTCACGTATTATTGTCAGACTATAATAAAACAATGGTGACTATTTTCCTAGAACGAAAGTACTTGCACATCTACAATTCTTGGAATATTCTCTGTAATATTCCACTTATTTACATTTAGTGTCAATTCCATTTTATCTTATTTCTAAGTACAATTAGAAATTCGAACTTTAATACTTTTCCACATAAATTACACATTTATTATTCTGTATAATTATCTACTTGTCTAGTAATTATATTCAATATATCAGGTTTTTAATTCATTTTTTTCATAGCGCCTTTTCTCTTTTTTGTGTCCAATTGCACTTCATCCTAGCAATTCTTTAAAAAGTCCAACTTTTTAAGAAAGGCTTTTTTCTTCTTCATGACTACATTACTACATACATCTTTCAAGGGTAAAACACTTGTTTTGTGAGTGATGATATACCCGTACATACGTTCGATACCTACTTTTATTCTAATCATTGTATATGTTACTACACAGCTTTATTACTCTAATTATTTTATTGCAGCATTAGCAATTTCTAATAGTTTACGTTTACCTATTACTCTGGATTATTAATTATTTTTATTTAATTTATTCAAGTTTTGAGAGTTCGTTTTAGTTAAATTAGTAGATAAATTTTTAAGGGCAATTCTGCTGTTTTATTTCTGCTAATAATCTTTTTTTTAACTTGGTACACATCGTGGACTTTTGATGTTCATTTAATTTCTTTCCTTACATACATTTATTGCAGCGCTTGAGCTAGTAAGCGCTCGTAAGAAATTTACTGACCACCAAAATATTATAATTATTATTATAGTATTGTTAAATTAATTAACAGGTAATAATATTGCCCTTGCCTCTCCCACTCAAAACGAAGAAATGTATATGGAAAAGTCTATCCTTACTGGTTAAAAAACTCTACAAGATATAGATTCATAGCCTCATCTAAGTCGAATGATACACTATCCAGAGAGTTTTAAGAGAACCAAACAAGTAGAAATCAAAGGTGCAAAGTCTTGAGAGGTGGCAGCGCATAATAACTTGTGTTTTATCCCACATTTTGTTGCTCCGGTGATTCTAGAGGATGGATTTGTTCATACTCTCCAATTTCTGACAATGCGCACTTGAATTAATTCTTTTATTCCGTTTTAGATCCCACCACAACAAAATCACCTCATCCAGATATCTTAAGCCAGTCAGAGCTCCATTATATATAAAATAAGCATCGATGTGCGTCCAGTATTTAATCTAGCCCATACCTTTTCGCCACTATCTTTATACTGAATCTTGAATTGTGAATTATTACGTGTAACGTCATGACAAATTAGAATACGCATATCATAAGATAACGTCGCGTGAATAATACTCCTATCATTCATTATGATCCCAATTAATATTCTCAGATGCTCGCATTCTGCGAGATCATTTATCCTTTATAGTAAGATTAATGCATGCCAACCGTCTTGCGTTAATAGTAGCGTTCCAGTGGACATAGTAAATTCACTTGAAGTAGAGGTTGCATTAGGAACACGATTTCTACGTGTCAATTGCGACAGGCATCTATCGTTACTTAATGTTGGCCCTTGCCTTGTCTAGCATCTCCAGTTTCGAAAAAGGGATTACAATGTCTAGAAAGGAGGCTATGACTCACTCCAAACACTTCAGCAATACTTTATTATGTTTTTCCACTTTCGAATTTGATCTATGATCCTCTAAGCCTCTAACCTCTGATAGACCGTGATGTGTTTACATTTCAAACAACACTCAAAATTGCAAATTTTCACTATAAATCACAGAGGTAAACCTATGAATACCAACCTAGAAACGTCTTGTCACTCAAACATGTTAAGACTCATCTATGTATTCGTTTTCTTGTTTAAAAAGTCATTTATAGAAATATTTGTGGATGTTATATTAACTGACACTACTTTTTATTATTAATTACATAAAATATCTGATAATTGTTTTGAGCAGTGTATTGTCCAGTATTTAAATTGTGAAAAGTTTCCGACCTGAACGTGAAGATGGCAGCACTCGTCAACAAAAGCTAGGAAATGTAGTTGTTATTTGAAAGCCATTTGAATGAGTCGATGTGAGTATCGAGTATCGAGCTATCACTAAATATTTGTTTTTGAAAGGCAATACGCCTATGTATATCAAAGATGAGTTGGAGCTTGGGAGACGATGAACGTTCGCAACGTCCAAAAACTGCAACTACTGACGATAACATCGCTAAAGTTCACCAATTGGTGCTAGACGACCGTCGAATTAAAGTGAGGGAGATAGCAAAAGCTATGAATATATCCAAAGAACGTGTTTGC
Source organism: Dermolepida albohirtum (assembly GCA_031893035.1). NCBI lineage: Eukaryota > Metazoa > Arthropoda > Insecta > Coleoptera > Scarabaeidae > Dermolepida > Dermolepida albohirtum. Next base: position 423,421 of record JAVIWB010004172.1, on the reverse strand, counting down.
CACATGTTAAATCAAGATTTAGGCATGAGAAAGCTGTCCGCGCGTTGGGTGCCGCGTTTGTGAACGCTAGACGAAAAACGTGTTCGAACGAACATTTCCAACGCTCGGCGCAGTTTAGGCGCAATAAATTAGAGTTTTGGCGCCAATTAATTACTGTAGATGAAACTTAGATACACCACTATACGCCCGAAAAAAATACCGTCAAACAGTGGACTGCTAAGTGAGAACCGGCGCCAAAAAAAGCAAAAACTGTTTTTTCGGCTGGGAAAGTGATGGCGTCTATTTTTTGGGATAGTCATGGAATAATCTTAATCGATTATCTTCGAAAAGGAAAAACTATTACAGGAGCATACTACGCATCATTATTTGACAAGCTGAAGGCAGAAATTATGGAAAAGCGGCCACATTTGCAGAAAAAGAAAATCCTGTTTCACCAAGACAATGCGCCGTCTCGCACCTCAGCGGTTGTCATGGCGAAAACACACGAATTACGGTTTGAACTGCTTGACCTTCCGCTTTGCTCACCAGATCTAGCCCCAAACGACTTGTTTTTGTTCCCTCATCTAAAAATTGCGCTCGGAGGACGGAGATTTTCGTCAAATGAAGAGGCAATCACCTTCGTGAACAATTATTTTGCAGAGAAGAACACCGAGTACTATTTGGACGGGTTAAAAAGATGAGAGCATCATTGGGAGAAGTGTGTAGAGTTATAACGAGACTATGTAGAAAAAATAAATATAAATTTTAAGAAAAAATGTCTTGTATCTTTGTTAGGTCGGAAACTTTTCAGACCACCCTCGTATGTATACATAAATGTTTTGTCTGACGTATCCAATTAATTTAATTTACTTTTTGCTTTTCAGGATTCGTTGTTTTCGTATTTCTACGTTGACGCATACTTATTTTTTATATGCTGTTGATGTTTACTATTAGACATTGGTATATTATTATTATCCTTACTATTATTGTTATTATCTTTGTTACTACTATTACTACTACTATTATTATTATTTTATTATTATTGATTATACTATTATATATCTATGCGCTTATTTAACTAATTAGTCGTTGATAAAAAATACATTTATTATTTTATCAATCACTTCACGCCCGGAAAATTGTAATCACGTACGTACACAAAGTCAATTTATAGACTTATAAAATAAACGGTAATTTGTAGTGGCGGCGGCGATAAAAGTTCAGATGACATAATCAATCAATTTCCGCTAAATCAAGCGACAATCGTTCAGGAATCGCTTCGCCAACAGAGCGTACTCTCTTACCTCTCCAATCGTTCAGTCACTTGCGAGAGCCCGAGGAGATTGTGGCGGATGCGAGCGCATTGTTGAAGCAAATCAGTGGCAGCGCGCGCGAAGATACCCAGAATGAAAATTAGACTTAAATGAAGAAATAAGTAAGTATCTTAAGGTGACGACAACGACAATACTTAAGCGTATCAGGATTATTACTTCAGATTTATTTTCTTTTTCGTCGATCGATTTTTGCCCTTAATACATACATAAATGAATGTGACTATCGCGAATTTGACAAAATGTAAATAATAATTTCTTTCATTTAATTAATACAAATTTAGAATATAAATTGTTAAGCTGTAGGTTTTTGAAAACAGGATTTCTCATATTTTCATTAATTCGCTGACATTGTCCGGCAAAGTTTTGTGAATCGTTTATATTGCGTACTGGTATTTTAAAAATCATTTTTTTAAATCGAAGATAAATTTCATGCAATTATATTTCCTGTACTTTTCAAATCAAGGTGTCCTATGGTACATATTTTGTGTAAGACGTCATTAATAGAGCGAACACTAGGAGTGTTCGGTCAGCGGTGCGTGCTTCGAACAACTGCTAAAGGTTTAGCAAGCAAAAATATGTAAGCATGCACGGCGTTTTCAGTAGGTGAATGGACAAAGTGAATAAGATCAGTTAAATATGTACAGCATCAGATATGTTTCAACAGTTTCTTCTCGCAACCGTGTTTGCCGTGAAAAATAAATATTCTCATATGCAGAGAACGACCATCATCTAATGATGAAATACATGCGTAATTAAAATTATCTTTTTAATCTAGTAAAAACTAAACCTTTCGTTAACACTGTTGAAAAATTCAAATTTTATCATATTGAAACAAAGTTTTGGTGACATGAGTCTACAAATCAGCTAAATGTTGACAGAGGTAATGGGGAGTGTTTTTTACACTCTTTTGACACTCGCAGTGCCAACTCTAATAATTATAGTGCTTATAATCAAACAATAAAATAGTAGTCTTATGAATTTTACTATGGTGAATATTTAAAAACATACAAAGACTACGGTCCATCGCTAAACTAAAAGTTTAAAAAGAATATTTAGCCTTTTATAATTCTTATTGAGGAATTATAAGCCCTATAAATAATTAATATTATTATTATACATTATGTCGCTTGCGTTCACGCCTTCTGATGGATCAAGTCATTAGATTATTTGCCAGAGTGTTAGGATAATTACATGGTCATTCTTTTGGCATATTTTTTAATTTCATCAGTTACTGCTTTGTTTTTCAGATCATGAATCATATTAGTTGGGACACACCAAGGAGCATAAATCTTCTTAATATCTCAATTTTAGTGAGAAGCAGTCTCCCAGCGATCTGCTTCGTAACTTCAAGCTGGTTTTAACGAGAAAATTCTTTTAGCTACTAAATTTTAGACCTAACTGCTTTTTCTAATCGTAGTATATTTCTTGATATTTTACTTCTTCCTGTGAAAGAAGGTGATTGTTTGGACACAAAACAGTACACTATCCCCTTTTGATTCTAAATGTTAATTCTCATTAACCCTGACCCAAAATTTAACCAGTTAACCAGTATTTGCATTAATTAGTAAGGCACGAACTACAGAATACGTTCAAGGATGCTACTTTGAAAGACTTCTAATTTGATGGGGTAAACAACTAAATAAAATTTAGAATTAAAACAATGGGAAAAGAGCAGCAGTTAGTGAAAAGGAGTGATGACGTCTTAAAATCTTACTCTAGAGAGACAATACACGCATGACAGGATTACAAATTGCTTTAATTTATAACTACGTATTTCGATTTTATTCAAAAACTTGTTGTCGATGAAAAATAAATTAAATATAGAACTTATTTATTCTAAACCTAACCTACATAAGCGTAAAGCTGGAATGTTTACGTCCAACGTGATAATAAGTAAAGTATGTCAAAATCGACTCCAGAAGTTACCGTAAGTTTTAAGTGATTGCGAATTTTCTAAAAAATGAATATTGTCTATCTGTACTAAAACACATGATGGACGAAAAGTAAGTACAAAATTGAGCTGAACAGAAACAGAAAACTTCTAGAAAACATTTAAATCTTCCCTCAAGGATTTACACCTAGTATGTAAGTACGACAACTGACGCTCCAGAGAAGCCCGAGTTGAATCTACTACTACTACTACTACTTCTGCAGGAAAGTGTAGTAGTTAATGTTTCCCTATAAGCACCAGATACAACCCACCTTACTCGGTGAAACAGTTTTGCGAAAGGGCGAACTGATTACAATATATGTATGAATATACTCTTGCTTCTCGTGGAAACTTATAAAAACACATGAGAAGTTCTAACCTTACAAGCTATAAGACAACAACCACGAAAAGAGGATGAGCCATGACCGTCTACAAAGATAAAGATATATAAAGCTATAACCGTTAATGGAACAAAGGAAATGGATCTGATGTATGACTAATTGACTGGAATTATAATTTTGAAGACCGAAATGTAAATGCTAAGGAAATATGCCACATAGAGTCTAAGAAAGTCGAGACCAACTTCAAAAAGCATATGTAAACAAGCCAAGAGATAGAGGAAGACATGAGGACCCCAATAGATATGAAAAGTCGCAGTAGAATGAATTTGGGGCTGCCTGGGAGTAAGTAATCTTCAATCTTAATCTTAAATCTGCAATCACCTGTGTGCAACATATTAAATCTCCAGTCATCTTTCCTTATAATTTAATGCTATATGCTACTACTTGAGATCGATTAGCTAGTATTTATCCACTAGGTGTATTGTCCATAGCATAGAAAATTTGTTCTTGTCTAGACGAGAGTATTATGTGTTCAAATATAAACTGAGCAATTATCGTTATTGTTTTACTAACTCTGCATTACCTATAATATATATTATATGATATATGATAATATCTTGTAGGTTCAGAAGCTTACTTACTTAATGAATGCTAAACAATTACCAATCACTTTATTCAATACTTTTTGCACTTTGACATATTTAGTCAATGCCATAATGTAGTGTTCATCAGGAAAGCAATAAAATCGCTGTTGTAATTACAGCCATTTAAATTAATAAATATTGCAACAATTAATTCAGTATTTTAGAAAGAATTACTCTTACCTAATAATTAATATTTTCGGAAATAGAATAGAAATTATTAATAATTTTGTCCACTGTATATGCGGATCTATAGAGTACATAAACAAAACCATGCACGAACTTGCTAGAGACACACTGTAAAATGAGAATATTGAACCTTAATAAACTTTGTCAATTTTACGGCCCAATTATGTTTCAAATAAACCATTTACGAGAGTTTGACTGACAAACAGTTTTCATAATAGATCCATTATGCGTATACTCATATTAAAATCTTAATTATATTAGGAGCTGTATTGACATCAACGTGCTAAGTATCACGTATAAACACGTATTACATGTATGTGTATACTGAATGCATACGCCTTATTTTATACCTACCCTCACGTCTTTCTAGGAGACTGAATGAATAGTATGGTGTTGATGTATTTACCCATCCATATCTGTCTGTATATGAAATTCTTCGCGGAACTATCCTGTCTAAAGTAATTAAACTCATTTAATTAAAATGACAGCAAACTAACGCTCATATATCTTCATAAATTGAAATCTCGTGTACCTTCGTTTCAACAGACACGTGGTTATAATAATGACGATGCAGATATTGACCAATTTTCCAAGACGAGAATATTATACGAATAGCGTAATATGCACTTTAATTGAACAAATGGTTTTCATTTAATGAACTGAAATTTCATAAAGCATGCCAAGTCATAAAAAAGAATGACCATTTACTGTAGAATGAGGCTAAGGCCCTACTAGGATTATTCTAAACGTCTTTTTATATACATGAGTGAGATGGAAAAAAGTTTATTTCAATTATATTTGTTAGAATTTGTCTGGTCAAGTTCATTACTTTAAAAATTTGTTATATTTTGTATTATTTTAGATATATGTAACAATAGAACAAAAAAATGTTTAACAATAGTATATTCTTTAAACACTGAAGCGCCGTTTGTAGAGAAGAATTATTCAAAATCCAATGCGAAAGCACACAATCTTATTCCGTGAAATGAATATTGCACATAAAGGTTTACAGAAGGAGCAAATATCTCATTTTAACATCTGTCTTGAATATCTTATGGCCCAAAAGATCGCAGAAATTGTCAAGTCGTTTCAGCAAAAGAGTGTATCGCAAAATCTTTTTCTCGAATGAGAAAAACTTTACCTAGACGAAAAATTTAACAACGAAGTTCCGTAGAAATCCGAAATATCATAATAGCAGCATGACATTGGCACAATCCGCCTTCTACGAAGATGTTTGTGCTACTAATTTTTGCCAAATTAAATGAAACATTGACCCAAGTGTACCAAAATGATGTGGTAAGCCCCTGATTGGCTCTTTTTTGGGAGAAAAGTAATGTATTTCAAAACAGAGTGAAAATGACCCAAACATAACTGGAAATTAATGTTCTTGTGTTTATTAACACTTCCGATTGGCCATCTGGTATCCTTAATCTGAACGCTTTCAAGCTTTTCAAGTTTCTGGAAGCTGTAACAAGAATATCTAGAGTAACGATGCGAAAATCTGTAGATGAATAGCCCGGAGCGAAAATCTCTTCTTGTTATATGTAGTATTCCATGGCTTTATTGCTAACCTCCTCGCTGTAAAAGAGAGAGTTTTGTTGATTTTATTCTTGAACACTGAAGAGCTCCAAGTGAGATCCAACCACACCTAAAACGAGAAACGATTCTAAAAACCAGACCACCCCACAGTGGTTCAAATCGACGACTTTTCTAAATAACTAGTATTGAAGTAGTCGCTTTTACCATTGGGTTATCATGGATTAGTAACAAAAGTAATAGTTATATGGTAATTTTCAATTTCGTCTCTAGTGTTTCCATTATCAATATCAACGTAATTACAATGCGTTGTTTAGAGATTGGATCTTACGCCTTTTACATCGCAAGCCTACGTTTCTTCGCTTTTTAAATTCTTTAAAAGCGTACTTTGACTATTCTGTTTCTGGAAATCTGAAATGTATTGAAAGGTGACATTTTGCTAAGGTATTTGAGAAAGCACCCTATTCTAGAAGAACAATAGTTCTGTAAAATATCTTCGTACGATGGTTTTGCTAAAAGTTTCCGATGATATCATAGAACTCTTTGATCCTAATAAACTTACACTATCATATTTTTCAATTTTAGCCAAGATTTCTAGACTACGAATCATGTTTTAATCGATTAATCGCGTTTTTGTGAAGCTTATTATCAACTTCTTAAAAAATCGCAGGGGATACCCGAGAAACTAACAAAATACCTTACTTCATGCTACCCAGCGTTCGATTAGAATTAATTCTCTTCATACGGAGAACGCCATCGAGAGTGTTTAACTAAAATTTCCATGTATTTTATCGGTATTCACTTGTATGGATACTTTATAAAAGGAAATTTGTTTTTGGTATTCGCGGTATTATAATGTAAAGACTCGTTTTTATATTGCCGGAATTATTGTTAGCAATTTTAAATTTCGATACAAGGAAACTTAATAAAAAAATTAAGTTTCGTTTAAAGCATATAAGCCTCGTTAACTTTTATATCAATTTATAAAACAATTGCAACATTATTCATCTAATTGTCAGTTTGGTTGTACATTAATTAATAATAATAATAAGTTAGTACAAGGTGGACTCCATGAGTTACGAAATTTAAGTCTAGAAATATTTGGAAAATTAACAAAAATTAAGAAATAAATTAATCTTTCAATTACAAATAGACGTAATCAAAAAGGTTTAACAGCAGATGAACGATACAAATAAACGAAACGGAGCTTAAAACTATCTTCAAAAAAATAGCATACAGTTTCTAAAAGAATTTTGTAAAATAACCGCATGAGTTGAGACACATTTATCATGGATGGTACCAATGGTCTAAATTTTTCTGTCATAGTCGTAGTCTCGTAGCTATATAGTGCGGCCAGTTTTTAGTTCTTACGGAAAAATTCTAGTATTTTGGATATCTACACGAATAGGGACACAAATTTAGAAAGCGAATTGAGGTATTTCAATAGCAGGCACGTTCACTGGATTTAATTTAATCAAGAACAACTGAGATATTCTCTCGTATAAAAGCAGCACGCTAGTGCTTTGGCCCTCAAAAATGACATAAAAAGCGCTTGGTAGCAAACTTCGGGCATGGGTTAATGAAATTATCTTTAGTTATTCTCTAATGCAATAGTAATTTTAATAGTTAATTAATAATAATAATAAACGCAACATTTTATACTTTTTGTTATGTCACGATACTGTATATTAGGAAGAAAAATAATAAGCTTGTACATTATAACATTATATCAATTGTAGCTATATAATTACATAAACATTGTAAGAATTAAAAAATAGAATAATAAATAAAATATATTAATGTTAATTATTATTTTCTATTTATTCAATCTTTTACTAGTTCTTTTAGAAACTTATAGCATAAGTATGCAAAATTCTTTCCATATAGGGAAACTATAATATGTTTTAGCTCTAAGTTATTATTGGCGAAAGTGAAGACAACAGAGAAACAGGCATACAAAAATTATTATCTGTCGAAATAATAAAGTTTCAAGCCGCCTGAGTTCAAGCCGTAAATGTGTTTGCTCAAAGCCCTGGCCGCTTAATTTGACATAATACCGAAATTAATTAATACATTACACATTATTATACAATCTGGCTCGTATGTTGATTAACTAAAATAATTAACTCGTGCACTGAATAGTTTATTTTGATCAAGTAGTCTTGTGTCTGTTTCCACGTAAAGGGCATCCACCTGCTCATTAGTCCAATCAATATTGTATCACGTACCTCGTCAATAAATTCTGGCAACATTCGAAATTAGATGGACGTACGTAAAAGCATGTACTCTCAAACGGAAGCGGTATTTTATCGAATATGTATTAGAGATAATGTTTCATTCATTCGTGGTTTAATTGATTATCAGTGTAAATGATCTACTTTAATCTCAATATCTACAAATAAAAATATAAGTTAACAATATGCTGTTAGGTACTACAGCGCCTTTCGTATAAAATTTTTGCTTTCATTAGTTATACGTAAATTTTTGGCATAGCTAACGGGTCTTTCATTAAGCGCTTCCTATATTTAAATTTAAATAAAACAAAGTGTTTGTGAAATATCATCGAAATTTTTTATTCGTTTTAAAGGCCTATCGATGCCACTATGTTTGAAATATAACATCGTGTAAATGTCCGTCGCGGCTTTGCTGAGTGGCGCGCATCCGAAATGTCAAATTTTCCATGACTCTGGCGCGCAAATCAGGTAAATTTGGCCAATGGCATGGGTTATGTTGGCTTTGACAGCCGTAGTGGTTTGTGCCTTAATCGCACAGACCTGCAACTTAAAAAAATCCCACAAGAAAAAGTCTAACGGGATGTGACCATTCCCTCAAATCGCTCGTGTAGAATGTTCAATGTGGCATGAGTTGTGTGGCACATAGCGCCGTCCCGTTGAAACTACATGCGTTGATGTCTATATCATCCAAATCAGGCCAAAAGAAGTTGGTAATCATCGACCTATAGTACCCGCCGTTGACGGTGATAGCCTGGCCAACATCGTTCTCAAAGAAATATGGACACCAAACAGTGACTTATTACGTCATGACCTACTAGATTAAAGACGAAAACTTAAAAAAGTGAAGAATACGTGCGCTCTAAGAGAAAAACTAAAAATCGTCTAGCGATACCGATATGTCACTATAGACATATTTTTCAGCAGTTATTGCGACCTATGTATCGTTTACGAGTTTCGAGAATTTCATACAAACTTTCTTATTTTAAATGCAAACCGTAGGTGACTTTGACTTCATTATAATATTTGTGCATTTTTAACTATTCTTGTGCTTACAGAGGCTATACATATATTAAAAGCAACAACGAACTAATAAAACAATAAATAGTAGTAATCTATCAAATTTATTTGTTAGTAAATTACATTCATTTATTTAAAAATCATCACATTTGTTGTTTTAATTCATTTTATTATTTGCATGTCTCTTCGTTTACTATTTACTAGGTAATAGAGGAATTTAGTTATGAAGAGAAATATGACATGTTCCAATGTTACATATTGGTTTACAAAAATTCAAAGAATACAGCTAATCATTATTTGGAGTACCCAGATCGACGGCAACCACATGAAACTTTATTTTGTAGATTAGTTAAAAAGCATACGTTGCCTTCAGTAAACCGAAAAAATATATCATAATTATACATACATATATAAATAAGAATGGACAATAATTTAAATTTTAAAATTTAAATTATTTAAAATTAAATATATTTTGATGTACTTTAACATAATAAATAATTATGTAAAACTCATTCTTTTTATTTATTTTTTTAATGTTTCCGGGAATAAACAGATGTAAAACAAACGAAATACGCGAGTTATTCTAATAAATTTGTAACTTCTGCAAATAAATACGTGAGTGAAACCAGCACATTATGGTTTTTCTGTTACAGTCAAAGCAACTTGCGTTTAGAATTATATTTAAAGTAAAATAATTTTGAAATCTTAAATACATTTGTTCTACTAATTTATGGATCATTTGTGTAATTTCTTGTAGAAAGGAAAGAGTTTTAGCCTATCACGTTTCATTGATTTTGCAAGCACAACAGCTTTGGAAATTGATACAGTTTTTTAAGAACTAATTTCAACTATTACATGATTAGATATTTTTAAAAACATTGTAGCTTCTTCGGCAGTAATATATTTTGGTTTAGAAAATTATCTTTTGAAAATTGCATTTTTAGCATTTCGTTAGTGTATTCCACCTTGTAGGTATATATGTATCTTGTTTTAATTTTACACGAGAAAAACACATTTATTATTATACCTTTAAATTTCACGATTAATTTTATTTTGCCGATGGTGAGTTTGATAATTGATAAGAGTATTTCCCATAACTAAATTTGCTGTGTGTAAAACATGGAAAGTGGCACCAATAACCAAGCCGAACTACAGATAAAATTCTTGCTACCTTATTTATGGCAATAGCACTTTTGTCGAATTTTCCATAACGGCAGTGATCATGATTTCTCTAATGACATTAACTGAAAAAAGCTAAAGGTTTAGACACTTTGCTTATAAATTCTACATTTTCTACAGTGTTGTTACGTAACTGTGGTATTAAGCTGAAAAAAATACATTTCTGCTACGAAGATTTTACTCAGGGCAAAGCACACTGACGAATGCTTTAGGTTCGGTATCTTTAACTACTGATCTAATTCTTTTGATAGATTTACTGGAACTGATAGATTTATTGGAAGCTACACTAATACAGCTGTAAATTTCGTTCACTTCGGGGAATATTGACAATCGGTCAAAAGTCATTTTACGTTGGCTTTAACCTATAAACCTCTATTTGGTATGTTTTATTCATATATGTATGTCATATTCAATTTTCTGTATATCCTTTTCTGGTACAAATCATCTGAAAACAGTAACCTCATTGTGATTTCATAAAATCAACTTCTGAGAAATTATTCGAGATTTCACTTAATTTTGGTGCACTCATTTTATAATGGTCAGATACACGCTTCAGAAAAGACAAGAATATAAGAACTATATTTTAACTTGAGTTACATACATATATAAATTGAAATATAAACGGATCCCAAACCCATTTTATGTTTAAACAACCAAAGGTGATGTCTTGTAGAAAATATAGTAGTGTTGTTTAGAAAATTTAAATAAACGAAAAATAGTTTTCTTTAATACAACCATAATAATAATATTCAGTAATTTTATTTTGCAAAGATACATAGGAGCTGATTAAACATATAATGTCTAACATACATACATATATGTAGGATATATAAGATTTCTACGCCTCATATAGATCATCTTACTCAAGTGCACCATGATTTAAACCATATGTCGGCAACAACCGGCCCGCTGTAAGATTTGATCCGGACCGCGAGACATTGTCGCATTATTTCATGTCTGATATCTATCGCTAAAAATTATGAACACTACTTTAAAACACTACTTTTAAACGCGGCCAGCGAACGTATTTGCACATTATAGTTTGGCCCACAACATGTCAAAGGTTGCCCATACCTGATTTAAGCTGATGACCCGCATTTGTTGAATGAACTGTTTTGTCCATCGCTATTAGGTGCACTATCCGAAAGCGAGTATGTATATGACCAAAGTTCAACATAGAACATGTTGGGAGAACAAATTCGAGCATGAGCATGGTAAAGCGGTGGAGATAGTGGATTGCACTATATTTATGCAAAAAACTGCAATGACCCATACATGCCACACGAAAATTTCTTTCCATCTAGTGCCGTTTTCAATTTCGGAAAAAGGTGGAAGTCGATAGGGGCTAGATCCGGCGAATAAGGCGCCTGCGGTACTAACTGGAAATGCAACTCGTGGATTTTGGACAGCGCAACTCTGCTGCTATGCGAGGGAGGGTTGTCTTGGTGAAACAGAATCTTTTTCTTTGCCATTCCTGGCCGTTTAGCACGAATCTCAACATTTAATTTTTGTAGAAGTTCTGCGTAATATTGTCCGTTTATTGTGGCACCGTTCTGAAGGTAATCAATGAGCAAAATGCCCTTTGAATCCCAAAAAATTGATGCCGATAAAGTGGTTTTCGCTTTCCTTGGAGGTGCAGAACCACGTTCTAACCATTGTTTCGACTATTGTCAATTTCGGGTGTACTGTAGTGTATCCAAGTCATCGCAAGTAACAAATCGCCTACAAAAATCAACCGGATTCCGCTTATAAAATTCACTCATTGGAAATGCGCAAACGAGTGAACTTTTTATGAGTCGTAAGCAATACGCGTTCTGTTGAAATGTTTACTATGTCTGCTATCTCTCTCACTTTGAGTAGTCGATCTTGCGTAATAATATTATGAATTTTTATAATCATTTCCTCAGAAGTCAAGATTTTGGGTGCTCCAGAGCGCGCTTCATCAACACAACTTATTCTACTACGTTTAAATTCATTTATCCATCTACTTATTGTGGCAGATGATGGAGCAGAGTCACCTAATGTTTCCCGTAACTCATCTTTTATTTCGGTAGCTTTCATAGCCTTAATTACGAAGTATTTAATCACCGCACGATACTCTGCTTTTTACATTTTAACAAAACGACGTGTTGCTTCTTTTTCAAACAACTGTCAAAAATAAACTAATCATCCGATTTATCTAAATATCGGAATGTAAACATATAAATAGGCAACCTAAATTACAGTGTATTTGTTTTACCAATTAGAGCGCCACCTATGTGTTATTCTCACTACTTGTCAAACTCTCCTCGTATCCTTATTATCAATATCACAACTTTTTCTTGTTTATAATTATAACAACTATTTTATTTATTCTATATCCCTTTAAGAGGTAAAAACTTCTTTTGACTCTACTTCAACCATTCATGTATCACTTCATATCAATAATTTCATTCAGCAACCTACAAGCTAAGCATAAATAACAGAAATTAGTAATAGCTTTGTTGTTTACCTGTTGCAACACTATATAGTACCAAAAATGCTATTTTATCATGTAAGTAAAAAATGACAAAGTATTTCAACATAATAGACTTCCATCTCTTGCTGCACGCATTTATTGGAGATACCACCTATTATTTTTGCTGTCTTTTTGTAGGTTTTCTACCACGTTCACTTTAATAGCCGTCGTTACTACAAGCAACCCTGATGGCGGTAAAAAAATGCAAAATTTATTTAATAAATATATTCAAGAAGGGGTACCCGCACATTTATAATACATACACATGCAGGTACTATAGAACGAGAACGCAATCGTAAAATCCCTTATACAATCAAATTTTTTATTTCCTTTTTGCATTTTTCTGCGCTGTATTTCATGTATTTGTATTATATAGGCATACTTATTTCGTCTAAAACCCTCGAACGACAAACCATTCCCATATAATTCACCTTAAACGTTTCAGAGAATTAATTAACACAATTCAGTCTCACACTGTCAGACTGAAATTTTATTGCACCATTACACGGACTTTTATATCCGCATTATATTTTCTGAGCTCCGTATACAAAATATCTTTCCGTCGAGTTGTACGTATGTATGTGAGTGTATGTGTATTCGTTTCGTTTAATAAGATGTTTGTGTGTAGACATTTGTTTCAGGAACTTAGCAGAAGGAATGAAATTTATTTCTTAAATAAAATCGAAATATAGGTGAGCTAGTCCCAATTATTATAAATATATATGTAGTTTCTAAAGACATATTCAAAGCATGTATACAAATGCTAAGCTAATCTGTTACTGGATTCCGTGATATATCCAGTATTCTTTCCTTTCTTGTTTCTATTTTTTGTGCTTTCAGTTATTAAGCAAACGATGGCACGTACAATATGTGCAGCAGTAAAATAAATTCGTCTTAAATATATATGTATGTACATATATTCAAACCCTATTAGTACATCTACATACTTATGTACGAGGATAGTCAAACGTGAGACTAGAAATAAGACAAAAGAGTTTAGGGCGTTAAATTTATTATTTTTTTAACATATTCTCCATCAATTTCAAAGCACCTATACCAACAACGCTGAAATGCCTTTTTGTCATTTTTGAAAGTTTCTCAAAATACTGTTTCTCTTCTCCAATAAGTACTTCATCTGATTGAAACTTCTTTCCTGCAAAAAAAGTCTGAGTTTGGGAATAAAAAAAAGTCGTTTAGGCTAGGTCTGGCGAATAAGATAAATAAAACAGAATATGAAATCTAAATCAACCCAATTTTTTGCGAAAAACTTGGCGAGTTTGGGAAAACAAGCTATCGTATTAAAAAAGAAGTTTTTTATTGGTAATTCCTCTAAAATCGACTTTCAAAAATTGCTTTGGTAAATTTGTCTAGTAGAGCAACATAAAGATTAACACTTTTACTTTCGCTGTGAGAAAACTGCAATCATGTATCTTCTAGTAAGATTGTCGTTTGGATTCATAACGGTAAAATTTTAAAAAAAAATAAAAATTTCATCAACCGTAATCTTCACAAAAAACCAACTTGGCTTTTGTTAAGTAGGTTAAAATTATCGCTTAATGTTTACAGTCGTCTATCTTCTGTTTGTCACACTTCGACATTTATCGTGGGGGTTGATAACTAGCTATATGTTACTTCTTTGGCCATTCGAAAAAATAGCGTCGATTTTATTGATTTTGATTTCTAAATAACTGTAGTCGTCAACGATAAATCTAAATCTAAATAGGCGATTGTAGCTGCTCGCATTTTTTCTAGTTCTGAAAACGTTCCCATCGCAGCTCTTTTTTATAACTAAACTTAAAGTAATCACCGAGAACTAAGTTTAGATGGCTAAATGACTGACGTAACTATTCAAAACCATCCGCCTTCCCTAAAGTATCTTATGAATAATTTCGCAATTTATAAGTTGAAGATTACTATACTATTACACGTAGTAGTATTCTATGTCTACCATAAAAATACATTGTAAACCCAGAATAGAGACTACTAGGTACCGTCACATTCTATCATATCGGTAGTGGATCATGGAGGACGGTAATTTCATACGATGTTAAAATATCTTCTAATATGACTACCTTTATCTAATTCAGAAATTTGCAAAAGTGAGTGACTTCTACTCGGTATTGCTTTTACACAACCCGCAGATGTTTTAGCACCTATCGAACACTAATTTTATCAAATGGTTAAATATTAATGTTCATTCTTTATGCGAATAGAGTCCTCAATAAGTGACAAATTCTACTGCAGTTGCTTGAAATAGTCGGTTAGAATGTAGGTCGTTATTAGGATAATTACGTTCGAGACCTCTTTGTGCATCTTTTATCATGGAGTAGGGCGATAATTCATTCCTGTGTATATATTAAAAACTTTAAAGTAAAAAAATACTCAGTATTCACGTTGTTAATGAAGTGTCAGCAAGTGCTATCGAGTGAGCGTATTTTTTTTAATTATGTTCAAAACATGGAAACATGGGAAGGAGAAAACAACTAACTCTTGAAAAAAGGGAAAGAATTATTGCTTTGCACGAAACAAAGCTTTCTAGTAGAGCAATCGCCCGAAGACTAAAAGTTTCCGAGTATTGTGTTCGTCAAACTATAAAGAGAATGGCAGAAGCTGACCAACTCGGGGACTACTAAAAGAGAAGATGAATATCTGAAATTAATGTCCTTGCTCAATCGTCGTCTTACAGCCCCGGAAATAGCAGCACAATATAACGTACACCACGAAGCCACAGTTAGCGTAACAACAACCAAATGCCGTTTAGCTGAAGCTGGTATTCTAAGTAGCAGTAAAAAAACCACGTCTGTCTGCACAACATAAACAAAAAAGATTGGCCTGGGTGAGAACACATAGGTACTAGACTGTCGAAGAATGGAAACAAGTCTTATGGACAGATAAATCCAAATTTAAAATTTTTGAATATAAACGCCGTACTTTTGTTCGTCGTCATGTCGGGGAGAGAATGTTAGATGAATGTGTGGCTAAGATAGTGAAACATGGTGGTGGAAATGTGATGGTTTGGGGTTGCTTTGGAGGTGGGCACATCGGAAAATTGGTACAAATCACAGAAAGAATGACAAAACAAGTCTATTTGGGTATATTGCAAGAGCATGCAAAAGCTCTTCCGTCAGCGATGGGGCTAATGGGCCCGGGGTTCGTTTATCAGTAAGATAACGACCCGAAATACGCAGCAAAGATTGTAAAAAGGTTTTTTGCCTGCCAAAGTGAAAGAGGAATCCTTACATTAATGACATAGCCACGCCAAGTCCGGACAGCAATCCGATAGAGCTGTTATGGGACTATTTGGATCGTGAAGTGCGTAAAATACCTCCTACTAGTTAGACAAATCTTTGGGGTAAGTTGTGGAATGTATGGAACTCTATCGATGAGGAATATTTCGACCGACTAGTTGAACGAATGCCACGTGTTTGTGGTTACTTTGACGAAGGTAAAATTTAAGCTAACTTATTATAATATTACTTAGGTTAATAATGTCGATTGCTTGAATTGTAAGTTAATTTAGTATTTTATAAATAAATTTGCCATGAAAATAAACAGTCTCTTTAATATCATTGCACAATTAAAATTATCTGTAGTGCGATTAAACTTATGGACGGTATTGTACATACTGTCGAAAATATTTCCATATACGTAGTCATTGGAACATTAATTAATTTTCAGCAAAATATTTGTAATTGACTTAATGACGCCTAAGTTATACCACAGATACCAACCACCTACAAGACAGCAGGATTTCTAGTATCGTACCAACGACTAGGTACAGCAACAAGAAAACGACCGACAAAAACAAACCTCTTCCTCCACCACCTTTAACAAAACCGCACGCAATCAGTCCCTTTCCTTATTTAATTCACTTCATAAATATTTAAATTGTAGTCAATAAAATACGTAATTATATTTTCTAACATCAGATAATGAAATGAAATTCAATTTAAATGAGATTCGAAAAATCAATAAATGTGAACAGATAACATCACTCACACACTTACAACTTAATTAAAGCCGCCGAATGAAGAGAGAGTAAGTAGAAACATAAAGAGAGATAAAGAGAAAGAAATGGGATTCACGGTGGGGTAAGGGAAGAAGAAGAGAGAAAGGATTATGCTCTGAAGCGTACATAAAGTTTTGAGTTTTATTAAAGCCAATTAAACTATATAGCGCTTACAATTTTGAGGACGGCCGTAAAGCGAAAAGATGTGACTGATGTATGATATTAAGTACAATCAAGGTGGCAGGTAATTCTATAAGTTGCATATACATATATCTAAATTTATGCTTTGACTACACTTATTCTAAATCAAAAAACAATATAGCATACTAACAGCAATGTTAGCTGATATGATAACTGAATACATATATCGATTAATATCTTCATATCAAAAGTACGAATCAATTGGAATAAATTTAGAATTTAAAAATAAAATTTCTCCGAAACGATTTTTGGTGAAACAGTTATACATACGCCATTGTATAATGGCTTTATTCAAAGAATATAAATATTAAAAAGTCGGTGTACACAGTAATAGCAGTATTAGACAAAAAAAATAAATTCTTAAAAAAAATTTTATTATTAAAAAATTTTTGCATAAAATAACTAATAGTTTATTGTCAGGTCTTTCCTTTAATAACTAAATGCATTCGGCGTGTTATAGATTCCACTAGGCGGTGACCTCTTTCTAGTGGAACAGATTTTCAAGTATTTTGAGTTACATGTTTATCATATGATACATCTTTCCTAATATCTACTCAGAGATTTTCGATAAGGTTAACACTGGCCCATGACATTAACTCTTGCGATTGTATACTTCGGTTCGTTATTTCATGTACCACTAGTGAATTGACACTTCGTTCTCTGCAAGCGGCAATAACTCTACATATATTGACACGTATACACGCATCTGCTTTCAATTTTTTTTATTTATAAATTGGTCCTACTCCAAAGCTGGAAAAGCATTCTCATTCCATTAATAAAGTGTCGCTACCATATTTGATCTTTTTAATACAATATATTGTGCAAGAGATTTGATCGATTTTATTACAGAGTAATTCAATTTTAGTTTTGTCAGACCATAAAATATTCCACCAGTTACATGACGCCCAATTTTGAATATACCCTTACAAAAGTCAACTTATTGCTATAAATGTTTTTTCTTAAGAAATGACACTTTTCTGAGTGTTCTAGCGCTCAAATCGGTTTCTAACAACTAAAGCGCTAATATTAGTTCCTAATTCCCTTGACGCTTTACTGTTGTAAGAACACGTCTGTCTATTTACCACTTTTACTTTTTAATTCCCCTGATTCTGTTTTGTCTTTCTATTTTATAGCTTTTGAAAATAAGTTTTTTTTGTTTCTCCTTGATTCTGTTTTATCTGTGTATTTGTAGTATTCGTGACCATTTTAACAGAATAGCCATGAGTATTTAGTATGAAGTTATAAGATTAGATTAGATTTCGCTGTTTTTTTCTGAACAATGTCCATTGCGGCCCATATTACTAATGCAATAATTTCGAAAACAAAATTTTTATTATTGAAATATATTTACCTTCAACGTCAGTAATAAATTAGTCGACTAAGACACGCTAATTCTAAAACTTTTCCACCACTACTATTATTTTGTGTATACTTGTCCAGTGACAAATTAAGACGATACAGCATCGTCTTGGGGATTTTCCGTTCTACACCATGTTTTGAATTAATACAACATACGAGGGAGCGTTTTTATATTCGCGGAATGGGGGCGTGGCCTGTGCAGCGACTCATGATTAGTATAAATACGAAGTGTCCAGGAAAAACCATGGTGTACAAGTGGCATAGTTTATTTAAACAAGGAAGGGAATCCCTTGAAGACGACCCGAGGCCGGGCAGGAGCATTGAGGTGACCACGCCAGCACTTATCCAAAAAGTTGAACAAATTGTACTCGAAGATGCTCGACTAAAGAAGAAACAACTCGCAGAAATGGTTGGAGTATCTGATACAACAATTTTTAAAATCCTACACGATCATCTCGGCATGTCTAAGGTCAGCGTAAGATGGGTGCCGAGAATGCTCACGCCGCCACAAAAACAACAACGCGTAGAGTGTTCGCGTGCATTTTTGGACCTCTGTAATGAAGACAAGGATAGTGTATTGAGTGGAATTGTTACTGGAGACGAAACTTGCGTTCATCATTATGAACCTGAGTCCAAACAAGACTCCATGCAGTGGCATAAAAAGGGCACAGCACCTCCCAAGAAATTTAAAGTGTCACAATCAGCTGGGAAACTCATGGCAACGGTATTTTGGGACTCGGAAGGAATATTGTTGATTGATTATAAAGATAAAGGTGTTCCTATAACCGGAGAATATTACGCTTCAATATTAGAGCGACTAAAAGAAGCCATTAAAGAGAAAAGACGGGGAAAATTGACAAAAGGTATTCTGCTTTTGCACGACAACGCGCCCGTCCACAAGAGCCGCGTTGCGTTAGCTGCCCTGCATAAGGTGGGCTTCGAAATTGTGAAGAACCCACCCTACAGCCCAGACCTGGCCCCGAGTGATTATTACCTGTTTCCGAAAATGAAAAAAGAGCTGCGGGGTAAAAAATTTACTGCCGATGATGAAGTCAAGGAGGCAGTTTCGGCGTATTTTGCAGATAAAGAGAAATCATTTTTTTATGAGGGTATAAATAAATTAATTGAAAGATGTGAAAAATGTATCCGTCTTGCAGGTGAATATATTGAAAAAGAAAAATAATTTGGTTTTTTTATTTCCACCCCTTGTCCCCCATTCCGCGAATATAAAAACGCTCCCTCGTACTCATGTACGATTTCATAAGATATATTATAAAATTCACTTTGCACAGAAATTTAATATCTGTTTCAAAGCACCGCACACTGGGGATTTTTGTATGGAGGTGAGGAAAAAAGTTTTTTTTAAAATATTGTAATTTAATAAACATAAAATAAAGCATAAAATAATTCAGATTAAAAAAGCATGCACATTTGGAGATAAAAAGCAAAGGGGTACAAGTATTAAAAATAAAAAAATTAAGTTATATGCAGGAATCAACACTTAATACCAGTATCTATTACTCTACAAAAATTCAGACCCGTACGATGACCTCAAGAGGCGGTATGTATTAGAAATTAAAAATATTATGTATGAAAATGCGTGGGAACAAAAAACTTTGAAGCTTAATTACTCAGAATTTTCTTTTTTGCACTTGTACCCCTTTGCTTTTAAGTCCCTCATATGTTATAAATACGTTAAGAACAAACTTAAGTTGTACGAATATATAACAACCGTAATATTATTATTCTAAAAGAGCCTTAACTTCTTTACTTATATCACTACGATTTTTCTTGCTAAACGAAGGAGTCAAATGTATTATCATTGGGTCTGATGTTAACATCATTCGGTGCATATCTTCGTTCCTTTTTTCAAATCGCGACTTTATACGCTTCGAATCCTGCCACCTTCGTTTAAATTGAGAGTAAAAACATTTGTAACAGGTCGGCTGAAATGTCCCCGGTCTGACACATAGATGGCGTTACTGTTATTAAATCCATATGTTTTTTAGATAGTACTAACCTTCAAACGAAACTTGTCAAAATTTGACAGCAATCCGACCATTAGTTACTGAGATATTGCGTTAAGAGTGAATCTACTTTTGTTATTTAAAAAAATGGAAAAAAAAGAATTTCGTGTGCTGATAAAGTACTGCTTTTTGAAGGGAAAAAATACCGTTGAAGCAAAAGCATGGCTTGATGAGGAGTTTCCGGACTCTGCGCCAGGAAAATCAACCATAATTGATTGGTATGCTAAGTTTAAACGTGGTGAAATGAGCACCGAAGACGGCGAACGCAGTGGACGACCAAAAGAGGCTGTCACCGACGAAAACATCAAAAAAGTTCGCAAAATCATTTTAAATGACCGTAAAGTAAAGTTGATCGAGATAGCTGACATCCTAAAGATATCAAAGGAACGTGTTGGACACATCGTGCATGAATATTTGGGCATACGGAAGCTCTGTGCAAAAGGGGTGCCGCGCGAGCTCACATTCGATCAAAAACAACAACGAGTTGATGATTCTGAGCTGTGTTTGAAGCTGTTAAATCGTAATAAAACCGAGTTTTTGCGTCGATATGTGACAATGGATGAAACATGGATTCATCACTACACTCCAGAGTCCAATCGACAGTCAGCCGAGTGGACTGCACATCGCGTGAGATAGCTGACATCCTAAAGATATCAAAGGAACGTGTTGGACACATCGTGCATGAATATTTGGGCATGCGGAAGCTCTGTGCAAAAGGGGTGCCGCGCGAGCTCACATTCGATCAAAAACAACAACGAGTTGATGATTCTGAGCTGTGTTTGAAGCTGTTAAATCGTAATAAAACCGAGTTCTTGCGTCGATATGTGACAATGGATGAAACATGGATTCATCACTACACTCCAGAGTCCAATCGACAGTCAGCCGAGTGGACTGCACGCGATGAACCGGCTCCAAAGCGTGGAAAGACGCAACAGTCAGCTGGAAAAGTTATGGCGTCAGTTTTTTGGGATGCGCATGGAATAATTTTCATAGATTATATTAAAAAGGGCCAGTCCATCAACAACGACTATTATACAGCGTTATTGGACCGTTTGAAGAACGCAATCGCAAAACAAAACGGCCCCATATGAAGAAGAAGAAAGTGCTGTTTCACCAAGACAATGCACCGTGTCACAAATCAATGAAAACAATAGCCAAATTAAGTGAATTGGGTTTCGAATTACTTCCCCATCCACCGTACTCTCCAGATGTGGCCCCCAGCGACTATTTCCTGTTTGCAGATCTCAAGAGAATGCTCGCTGGGAAGAAATTTAGCAGGGATGAGGAGGTGATCGCCGAAACTGAGGCCTATTTCGAGGCTAAAGACAATTCGTACTACAAAAATGGTATCGAAAAGTTGGAAGAACACTATAATCGGTGTATCGCCCTCGAAGGCAACTATGTTGAATAATAAAATCGAATTTTGCCAAAAAACTGTGTTTTACTATGGTAGACCGGGGACTTTTCAGTTCGACTGTTATATTGTATACAAAATTTCACATATTCTATCTTCGCTTAAGGCAACGTATGATTGTTACAAAAATCGTTTTAATTTTATTCTATCTTTGTCACATTATATAAGCTTGGAGCATAAAACCGCGTATAAAATAGAAAAACTTTCCATTATTGTGTATATAAATAAATCGGTATAATTATCACAATCCGTAGTTTATTAAAATCTCTAGTAAGTGTTTAATCGTATGATAACTGCAAAGTAACTGCAATAACTACCTTCGAAATATTGTGTCAATTTGAGCAATTCAAAAATACAGATCTCAATAGCAATAGCAATAGCAGTTATAAATGCAGCTAATTAAAAAGGAGCACTTGAAATTGATTTAAAATGTAAAAGCTGGTATTAGACAATATGTTGGTAGTGGTTTCTAACTGTAGGCAAATGTAGCTAAAATTAGAGGTCCAAGTGTTTGGAGAAATACGGCTTTTTATTCTATGTTCATAAGAATATTTTTAAATAGAAAATAAAAGTCTCTGCAATGTTTATTTTTTCAATACTAGCTTATTGAAATATCCTATTTTAAATTAAAAAAAAATAAAAATGTCAGCTCAACCAATAAAGTAATATTCGTCCTGAAATTCTTAGATTAAATTTCAGTCAGTTCAATAAAACATACAAGTAATGAGTTTGAAACGGTTCAAAGAAGAAACTAGTAATCAGATCAAAGAAATTCTTTTTAATTTGATTGTAAGAGTTATTTCGAAATTTAAAAATACCATTGCATATTGCATGAATAGTATATTGCATATATGACTTTTTTCCGCGAAATCCTCCCAGTGCACCGTTATTACTTTGCACGCAACTGTATAATACAAACGAGTGTTCTCTTAAAGCAAGGTCTAATACTATAAAACCCAATTATTTTATAGAAAAATCAGTCAAGTTTTCTTCAAATAGTATTCAGTGTAGCTAGTACACATTTCCACTCGAAGGAGCCAGTCTTCAAAATATTTTAATTTCTAGCAGTATTTCTTTACATACAGTCATATCTCGGTTAACGTTACTGCGAGAAACAAAGTTTAAATCACGTTGTTCGCAATTTCAAACCCCATATATCATCATAATGTGTATATTATAACTGGGAATAAGTTTCCAGAAAAACTAAAAGAATTAATTGGACGTGAAAATTTAGTACTACCTTCAATGTTACTTATAACGGTTTGTTCTGGAGACAGTTATTTTCAAAAACCTGAATTTCTATTGAAGAAAGATGCTAGGTTCAAAGCAGCTAAAGACCATTTAGCTTGACTCTTTAGAATAAACGCCTGTGACAATTATAAGTTAAAATAGTTTTTAGATTACCGTTAAGAAGCTTGAAGATCGTTAAAAGGCAGCACGAAAACCAATTTACCTGTAATATAGAAATCATAACCACTCGATCACAGGGAATATCGAATATCACCGTTCTCTGTGGTAGAGTGGTTTAGACATATGACCGGTAAACATAAGATCGTAAGCTCGAATCTTATCAAATAGAGGCAAATTCTTTCAAAAATTTACGATGTAAAACGTATCGGGAAATTGGACAGTTGGAAGTAACACTATTCGAAAGAATAATTAAACGCTATTCGAAAGAATATGGAAGGAAGGGTGGAAAAACTTGACAGGAGTTTTACTAAAATCTCGTTTTATCCACGTCAAGAAGGCTAAAGGACAGTAGAATATAATAGATACGCTACCAAGTATTGACTTTCTGCATTACAAGCATTCGGCAAGATTGCTGTCTTTGATTTATCCGAATATTTTGTTGGCATGTTTATCAGACATATGTGTGAACCGCACGACCACACAGAGAATAAAGTAAATACAGTAATCCCGCCTATAACACGGTACTCTTATAACGCATTTTCATATTACGCGGTTTCAATCCCCCGTATAACACAAGCGCCCCATATAACGCGGGAATTTCCCACATTATATTTCTGTACTGTGAAATTTATAATGATTTGTACAGTTCATAATTAGTTTCGCACGTGTGTGCATGTGTGTCAATTGTGTTATTATAAAATTAAATTAAATTATTTTATTAAATTTGTATATTAAAAGGTGTAGAAATTTTATTTTATTTATTTCGTTCGTAATATAGTTTTTTCTTAATATTCGATTTAAATCCCCTTTAGCGAGAAATGTTAAACGTGAATAATTTATACGTAACGCGTTATACGGGGTCGTAAAAACGCGTCATACGGAAATACTCCTACAACGCGTTTTCCAATAACGCGGAACCAATCTATCGTGTTATAGGAGGGATTACTGTACAGTTTATTATTTATGTATGTATATATGTTAAAACTTTATTAACGAAATAGCTCCATTAGACGCATTGTGCGAATATTAAATTTACTAACATACATAACCCTAGACACCACAATTAAACAGCAGATATTCAATTAATCTATAAGTTAAAAATGTGATTTAACCTATTTTTTAAGACACGTATGATTAACGATTAACACAGCGTAAATTAGCCGCTGACACAGATTCATCTTTCTAAGAAGAGGATTAAATTGAAAGTTTCTTAACTCTATTAGACATCTATCTCGGTCTGAAATATTAAAAGTCGTTAGCGGTAAATATGCAGACGAAATTATTTATCCCGATAACTTTATCTAAAGTACTAGTTCTGTTACTGAGAATTAAATTGCTTATTCATCACTCCAATATATGCATGCAACACCCACAACGACCACTTTGGTGAATGCAGAACAAAGAAAAGCAAAATAATATACATAAATATACGGTAGTGCACAAAAATACAGGCGAATTAAAATGATATGATTACATTTAGCAGTTCATGCGATTCACACAGGGACTTTCCACTTGGTCCACATCCGGTCATAACACGTCAACTGTGGCATTAATTTAAATACGTATGCGTGTCTATATATATATATATATACTATATATATATATATATATATATATATATATATATATACATATATATATATATATATATATATATATATATATATATATATATATATATATATATATATATATACATAAAAAGTAAATACTGCAAATAATGAGAGATTATTATTAATTCCTTTTTCGAATGGACATTAACGCTCGCTCACAAATTATCATTCGTGTTAGTGAGATTATTTGAACAAGTTCGACGTTTATTTACATATAACCTATACAAAGTCTCCAAACAAGTGTATTCTTCTGATTAGAAACTGTTTACTCATCAACTTAGATCCCAAGATTTCCCTTCTTTTGTCGAATAGATCGTTTCATTTATCGTTATACTCATAAATAAGCTCGAAAGCCGGAATAAATTTTGAGAAATTTCTCAGACTTTAAATAATTACTGAAATTCTAAGTAAAACGTGAGAAATGCAAAACATGATATGAATATAAAGTAACAAAATAAAATATTTAAATATTTCCCAATAATAAAACTAATGTCAGCAAAACGTAGATTCGCCCAAACGATAATGTACTTTAATGCTATTATTATTACAACTGTCGTAAGGTTTTTTAGCTCTAAAATTGATATTTTTAGTAAAATCATATTTCCCAATGTGAAAAATACTATGTGATTAAGGCACTACACTATCTATGAAAAAATGTACGTCATATTTCTTGTACTTATTCAACATACATATGCATATATAAAGCAGTATGTACAAGTAAATGGCAACAAAATTCAATTCTTTAACAATATTGGTTACATATTTAATTTTATATTATCATAATAAACTTCTAGCACTTGAAAATGTATTGTTAACTGAAAGAGAAAGCAGTTTCTGCTTTTTGGTTAATCCTACTCGGGTAGTATTCATTATGGATGGTTATTTCGTTACCTCCTTAAATTTGTGCCCAGTGCGAACTAATAATGGGTGTTTTTTAAGCTGCATGAGAACTATCGATATTGATAAATATGGTCTGACAGCTGATAATGTCAAACTGCGTTGACATTTATATTCAGTAAGGTTTGGCAACTTATCATGAATCGTTTAACGCCAGAACAACGCTTCCAAATTGTGGAAATTTACTTTGATGAAAATAAATCTGTTCGAGAAGTTCATAGAGCACTTCGTCCATTTTACGGTCAACATAGTCGGCCTAGAGAGCAAGCAATTCGTGCAGTTATTGATCGTTCTCGCACTAGTTTTACTCTTCTCGATTCAAAACCATCAACAAGAAATGTGCGTATCGAAAAGAATATTGCTGCTGTAGCGCGAAATATTGAACAAGACGCCGAAATGTCGATTCGTGGGCGTTCTTAACTTGCTGGCCTTTGTCCTTTAACTACATGGAAAATTTTACCTAAGGATCTTGGAATACGTGCCTATAAAATACAGCTCGTGCAAGAATTGTTTGCGTCGCATTTTTGCTGATTGAGCTTATTTGAAACTGGCCGAAGATGAGCATGTTTATCAAAGAATTGTGTTTAGTGATGAAGCTCATTTCTGGTTAAATGGCTACGTGGATAAGCAAAATTGCCGTATTTGGAGCGAAGACAGTCCTCGAGCCGTTAATGATTCACCATTACATCTATTAAAATTGACTTTTTGGTGAGGCTTACACGCTGGCGGCGTCATCGGTCCTTATTTCTTTCGAAATAAGGAAGGAGCTGCCGTTACGGTGAATGGCGAGCGCTATCGGGCCATGCTGACAGAATTTTTGTTCTCAAAAATTAATCAGCTAAACATCGGCGACATTTGGTTCCAACAAGACGGCGGAACTTACCATACAGTGCGCGTAACAATCGATTTATTGTAAAATCAACTTTATTTCCAGAAGTGGTCCTGTTCACTGGACCCCTCGTTCGTGCGATTTAACGCCTTTGGATTACTTTTTATAGGGCTATGTTAAGTCATTGGTTTATGTCGACAAACCAGCACTTGAATTTGTGTTTTCAATTATAAAAGACTCGTTTAGATTAGTACAAGTGGCTCTGAATATTTTTCTAATACTACCTTTGCCCGTATTCTGATTAGATTATTTCCTTGAACTGGTAATGAAGTGCCTGCAATTTCTGAAATTACTAAAAGCAAAAGGCAAGCAGTTTGGTGGCTAATAAAAAACGGACTGAAGAGCCAAGAAAAGTAAAAGGGGGTCATGAAATAGGACGAAATCATCTACAGAATTTATAGATCTTCGTAGTTTGACAAAAGTTTATGTGCATCCTTCTATCGTCCGGCGCCATCTGATTAAACAGAGAAAAAATATCGTGTTACAAGAATGAATCCATTACAGTGAAGAGGTAATAAACAGCAATGGATTGAATATCGCATTGGACATTGGTCTAGTAGCGACGCTTACTTTGGAAATATGAATTTAAAACATTCAGATCCAAAAGGAAACAGTATGTTTGTAGACGTGTTGAAGAAGTATTCATCATGTATACAGTCAACAATATGAAGGTGGATTAAATTAAATTACTAGTAAGTTAACCACAGCGAAATATTTAAAAATTTTGCAGCAACATGCTATACCAACAGCAACATAATTAATTGAAAATAATTACATTTTTTACCAATATAATGGTCCAAAGCATACTGCTAGTGTCGTCAAAAATTATTTAAATGAAATTAAGCACGAAGAAGCTGCACAGTTTGACCACCACGAAGTCCAGATTTAAATATTGTCGAACATGTGCAGGATTATTTAGATCGTACAAAGCAGAAAAACCAATGTAAATAATAAATAATAAAATCCTTTTAGAAGAATCGAATAACATTCCATAAGAATTTCTAACAAAACTGTTCTGCTAAAGGTCTAGTATTATTATCCTTAATATTAATACATTTGAGTTATATGCAACTATTTTTATTGTAATAATAATATTAAAGAAATTGATTATAGAGAGTAAGGACCGTTTTGTCGTATACAGTAATAGGTGGTGCGCGTGCTGCAACGAGTGCTTGCGTAGTGTCTCGGCATTTCTTGGGAACAACTGTGCTCAGTTGCAGCTGTGTCCTGTACGGTATATTCTGTGTCTTCGAAATGTCCAAGATTATCGAATCGCCCGCCCCGCGCGGTGTACGGTCAGTGATACGTTTTTGCTCGGCAAGAAACATGTCTGCTGCAGACGTTCATCGAAAGATTTGTGAAGTTTTCGGATCTACTGCCATGTGTGAAGGCAAAGTGCGTAAGTGGGTCAGAGACTTCAGACTCTTCAAAGCTTGTCCCAACAACGCCCATGATGAGTCCTGCTCCAGTCGCCCATCTGTAATCACAGATGATATGGTAGCTTCAGTTGAAGCGAAAATGCTTCAGAACAGACGCTTCGCCATAAGAACTCAAACGACTTTTCTGAAGTATCGAGGTCAGTGCTGTACAAGATTGTTTATGAAAAGTTAAAGATTAAGAAACTGTGCTCCCGTTGGGTCCCTAAATTTCTAACGGAGGACCAGAAAAACAAAAGATTTGAGTGTTCGCTGGATTTTTTGACTCGTTATAACGAAGAACCCCATGTTGAGCCGTATCCTAACGGGAGAGGTAACTTGGGTTTCACATGTCATGCCCGAATCGAAGCAACATAGTATCGAGTGGAGGCGCACACACTCTCTTGTAAGGGTCAAACTCAAACAGACACTGTCCCAGCGAAAGATCATGTCGTCCGTGTTTTGGGATAGGCATTGTGCTTTGTTGGTCGACTACATGCAACACAGAACCACCATTATACTGTTGACACATATCAGAGACAGAAGGTAGTCCGTACGTTATGGTTAATGTATTTATTTTGCATTATTTTTAAATCAAAACAAGAAATTAAATTTACGAATTTTTAGATCACAATTTGTTTTTGTCAATAAAAATATAGTTGATATTTCTTTGTTGTATGTACATGACACTGGGAGGCATGTTTAGAAGTAGACATGAGATGGCCCCTCTTATTCTTAATGGTTTTGTGTATTTTAGTTTATTTGAATTCATTTAAAATTTGAAATTGAGCTCTAAATAAGAAAACTATAACCTGAATCCTATTTAATATTTCAATCATTTAGAAATACAATTTTTCTTCAGATTTTATTGCTGAATTTAAGCATTTATTCAATTTAGTATATAGTGACATCATAATTAAACAATATGTAATATACAGATAGATTTTTTTTCATAAATTGTTGTAGATGAAGTGAGTAAATATAAGAAAGTTTTTCGTCACAAAAAGTATTGTAAAAAACTATGTTGTGGAAGACCTTTTAAACATACGCGTAAATAAAGCAAGAGCTCTTGTTACGCTTCGCTCGTTCGTGCTTTAAACCTGCAAAAATTCTTCGCGCACTTGGTTTGTAAATAACGGTTAAGTGTTTACATTTTTTCTCCCATTTCATTAGCATACATTGAACTTAATTTTAGATGACCGGTACAGCTTACAACTTTACTACCTTGCTTTTATTTTTATTAGTAATTTTATAAGAAACCTCATAGCGTCAAGGATATTCATATTGAGTTTAGAATTACCAATGTATAAAAACTTTTGTTACCTTCTATAAGGTGCCTTAATCTGTAATAAAAATAAGAATTCATATAGTTTATTATTCGTAACTACTTCCTACTAGTGCTTTCGCAAATAAATAAACTACATATGTATGTATGTATATATTACAAATATTGAAACTACAATTGGCACAGAGAAGTTTTATATCTTTAAAACTATGTTATATTTATGGAGCCGATATTTATTAGCAATAAATTATTATCTACACTTTTAAAGTAAATATAGGTAAAATTAAAATTATTTCTATTCCAGCATTTACAACTGTTATTTAAATTAATAATACATAAATTGTATATTGTCAAGAGTAGAATTAAATTAACTGATAAAATTTAGAGTTCCTTATGGGATTATACTTAAAAAAGTCGTGTCCTTTCATCTATTGACTGTATTTTATGTTTAGAAATAGTTAATATATTTTTTGACTAGAAACTGAAGTATTCTAGTTTAGTTTCTTTAGATTATCTTAGTTAGTGAAAAGTATATCATAACCCAGCCTTGTCTCTCCAAACTTTCTATTAATATAACATTTCTAGTACTAATGTCGACAATTTCACTTGGAAAATGTGAAAATGCAATTATGCTATGAACAATTAATGTTCTCAAATTATACGTTCCAATTCAATATAAGTAAGGTTGAATATATCTAAGGGGAATCCGACAACTATGATACATCATATCAATGACGATTAGAATATACAGGAACTATAATTAAATGTGTAATACTCAATATCTTACCGCACTTCTCCTACCTTCCCGGCAAAGCTGTACAGTATTGCGAACGCGGAAGTTCATTCAACATTAAATATGAGACACCCTCTCACAAATTATTATGAAAACAAACGTTGATTTACAATAATTTCTTAAAAATTTAATTAAAATAGTACACGTTTCAAAAACAGCATAACAAATAATAGTGCCAATACGCGTTATTTTAACGCAATTCTCCCTAAATAAATGGTTTATTTAGGGAGAATTTATTAGACTTGTCTCTAAAGCATACCATTGTAATAACGTATGTATATGTGTGCATATATTATTTCCAAATGTTTATAAATAATGTACATCCAAATTACTAAGTACGATGAATATTTATCTATTCTAAATAAGGCTCAAAAACACTATAATGTTCCTTTACGTACCTATAAATTGCAGGACGGTGTAGAAACTCAAAAACATAAACGTAATCTTTAAGAAGGAGATCAATTTATTAACTTCTACACAAATACATGAGTAGACAAATCGATGAATTAATAACACGAAAAAATAATAATAAAGGTAAAGACAATGAAGGAGGAGACAACATTATTAAAAACCCACTCCTGAATATAAAATTATCGTTTTGTGACAACCCCTTCTAATAATTCAAAAACCAAAGCCTTCCTGTTAATAAAACAACCATAACTAAACCAAAACAAAAAATCGAGTCCAAATACGAACTTTGGCACAATGAAATGCTTAGTAGAGACATGAAATTCTTGAATATATTGAGGTATGTAAAGCTTACTTCTAATTTTCATTTTACTTCCCTAAACAGTTGCCACTTTAGAGGAATATTGTCAACAATCGAAGAAATATTATGAATACTATTGGTTCTGATTATTTGTAGGAGGTTAAAATTGATTTAGAGCAGACACTATTAATACACATTAACTGAAGAGTTTGCATATTCTTAAATAAACATAGATTAATACGAAGGATAAGTAAATGTAAACTAGTCTTTTTTATCGTTCGTTAGAAGAAGCAAGTAGCGTAGCGCTTTGATATTGAATATTACCAACGGAGGATCTTTCCAGAGCTGACTGGCCATCGGTAGCATCATTTTTTTTAAATTTTCGAATTTTTCAAATCAAGTGACGCAAAGGAGCACATCAATAAAGAATGAGTCATGTATGTCAACATCGGACACTTTTCTTTCCTTTATAAGCAGCGCATATTCAACGAGGCAATACTACTGCGAGCTCCTTGATGAGAAACTGATCTTTCGACAAAAAAGCTAGACATGCCTGTCTGATGAATGATTTTTCCTTGTGAACACGCTCGGTACCACAAAACTGCTTTGATTCGAAAAAAAAATTTATTGGGGAAAAATTGTACATCCGCCTTATAGCGTAGATTTGTCTCCGGGTGATTATCACATATGTGGGCCATCCAAGGAAGAGTTGCAGATGACAGCTTTGAAGACTGCCAAGTTGTAGTATTGTTCCCGCATAACTGGCTAAGCACTCGACCAATATAGCTCTTCGACAATGGGATCAAAAAAAAATAAAATACCAATTCTGCAAAAAACATTTAAGATGGATATTATGCATTTGACTTTTTAGCGTAACAATCGATTAAATATATTTTACTCCATAATAAAAATATGATTGCGTTTGCTACAATTAATCTAAGTTGTATATCAAATCTTATCTTTATTTAATGTATTAAACTCAAACACATCCCTTACGAGCCATTGAATTGCATCCACATTTCGTTTATTATTATTTTTAGGATCGCTTATTGTTTATAACGATACACCCACTGTCTAATGCAAAAAGTACGATACTATATAATATGTTATATTGTAATCGTTCCTTCCGCTTTTATTCAGATTATTTTCTAACATCGATTAAATGTATATAACGGAGCTCTTTTGTGCATAGTTCAATTTCGGGACTATTATCGTCAGACAAGAGTACATAGTTTCATATTTTTATTTCCTCGGTCGCGATTATTTTTTCTACTTCCGTTTATTAGTACCTGTAAATAATGAAAACCAACTAGTTCAATATATATACATTCAGCGTGTGTATCGTATGTACAGGGCTTAATGATGATGAGATTTTAATGCGTTAATTTCTACCATTTTTTAAATTTCTATCACCGTGCATAATTATAAATGGAAAATAAATTTAATATTCCCTTTTAAAGTGCAAATGAATGTCCTTTAATATTAACACTGCTGGGATTTTAAGTATGTGATTACGGCCGTAACCAATGTTGTAAACCGAAGCATGGATTTGTTAATGGATTGCGGTTTTGCTTGTTGTTAGATTTTATGTCGGCCCAAAACTATATTAAATATGATTTTCAATTTAATATGCATATACAACTAAAACTCTATAAAAAAATTAAACAAAAATGTTACTATTAAAGAGAGAATGATCGAAAATGTTTGTAGTTGCCTAAACTAATTTCGAAAATTCACTCCTATTGATCGATTTTGCAAATATTCATAAAACTACAAGTAGTATATTTACGAGTAAAACTTAACCAGAATATGTTGCGTACGCCTAAATTTCAAATACAAATTTGAGAAATATAAAATTAGATTAAATTTCTCGAGAGAACCAATAATCTATTCCACTGCGATAATATAATTTTAATATAATACAGCGTGTTTCAAAAAGAATATACGTATTACAAAGTATTATTTTGTCCGAAATATAGGTCGCTGCGCCTCGAATCGGCTATTGGAGAAACGAATACATAGTCTAGTTTATTTAATAGCCGCTAGATGTCAGTTGTCTTCTATTTTTCTTGGTAACCGTAATATGTTCAAAATGATGACTCCGCAGCAAAAATTATTTGGTGTTCTCGCGTTTGCGAAGTGCAATTCCGTGATTACAGTACAAAGACGTTTCAGGTTGAGCTACCAAATTGAGCCTCCGAATGGGTGGAACATTCGCAGATGATATCGACAGTTTGTAGATACAGGATGTGTATGTAAAGGAGAGAGTCCTGACCGCCCTCGTGTTTCTGAAGAAAATGTTGCACGAATTCAAACTGGTTTCCAACGTAATCCTTGGAAATCAACTCGTCGTGCTAGTCAGGAGTTACAACTGTCTATAATAACAATTTGGCGTGTTTTGAGACAACGGTTGGTTATGAAGCCGTACAAGTTACAGTTGTTGCAAGATCTACGTCCTGATGACATATGGAAACCTGTGGAATTTTGCAACGAGATTCATAATGCTATTGACAATGATAACACTTTCGTACAACGCATCGTGTTCAGTAATGAAGCGACTTTTCATGTTAGTAGTCTGGTAAATAGACACAATGTTCGAATTTTGAATCAACAGAACCCACATGCAGCCATTGAACATGTACGAGATTCGCCTAAAATCAATGTGTTTTGTGCGATATCCCGATCATCTATTTACGGCCCATTCTTCTTCTTTGATGGAAACACGGTTAACGGTCAGCAGTATCTCGCTATGCAAAACTGGTTGCTTCCGAGGCTGCACGAAGACAACTTCATTTTCCAACAAGACGGGGCACCCCCTCACTGGAGTCGCCAAGTGAAACTCTACCGAACCGCCGGATTGGTTGTCAAGGAGCTGGCGACTTAGCATGTCTCAGCTGGGCTCCACGGTCACCGTATTTGACACTCTGTGATTTCTTCCTGTGGGGTTTGGTTAAAGACAACGTTTATGTACCAGCACTCCCACAGATCCTGGAAGAGTTGAAAAACCGGATCCGTAGTGCCATAACATCCGTGACGAAGGACATGCTTGCCCGAGTATGGGAGGAATTTGCGTATCGATGTGATATTGTTCGTGTCGCTGATGAAGGACATATTGAACATCTGTAATCTTAACTTGAGAGGTTTGTAAATATGTGTGTAAAGTTTCATATTCGTATGTTTTAAAGTTTAATAAATATATGCATTCGAAACACGTATACTCTTTTTGAAACACCCTGTATAATAATAATATCATCAGTAATATTAAAAGAAAGTTTTATCACTTGATGCTTACCAATTAAAGAAATATGTATACAAGTACAAATCAATGAAAAATACATAAAGTAAGACAGGTACATAGCATTAAAAATTTAAAAAGTGAACCATGAGAAACAATAAACTAAAAAAATAATTGCAGTTGATTAATAAAAGCAAAAGAAATCCCTATGTATCAGCAGTGTACCATATTCATCCAAGACGAAAACTACGCAGCAGAAAATTGGTATTGAGATAAGATAAAGGTAGGGCAGAGGTGAAAATATGAACGGGACATACAAAAATTAATAGAGGAATGGGATTTTGGAGAGTTGGTAGGCAAAGACCTCATAAAAATCTCGCTTCCTGAATTTGTAGACGATTTTGTGATAATTGTACATCGTGTCATCTTAACAGTGAATTATACTCGATTTCGCGATTCAGATAAGCATCAGTTTTGTAACTTCGATACTTCAAAAAAGAAAAAGAAGAAACCGACATCGAACCTCCTCCAAAGCCAAATGCAAATATACTGGGGCAAGCCTACGGGTCATTTATGGTGTATACTAAGTCAGTACAAAGAACCTTCTTGGGGTTAAGAAAGAAAATAGAATTTTTGAGTGTCTTACTTTAGTATATATGCAAAAACACCACTGGCATAATTATATCAAGATTATATTAAGCGTAATATTTTTTCAGATCTTTCGTATAAACAACACACGATGAAGATGTCAATAAGCCATTAATAAAGAGTCCTCTCAAATGAGATCCTTGTGGAACCCTGGAGAATATTCAAACAAGTAATACACTGTAGTAAAAGTAATTTGTTCTGATCTATAACATCAGAAGCAGGAAAAAAGAAAATCCAAACGCCTGCAAATTATCAAGTTATTGAATTATTCTAGAATTATTTTTAAAAACACATTCCATTTTGTTTCTTGGTACAATAAATTCAGGTGCTTCAATGATTTCTTCATAATTTTCTCTACCTTTCTGTCATGTCCATTTCCACCACTATTTGCATAATCGATATATTTCTAGGGGAGCATTAAACGTCATGGTTAGGAAATTCGACATCGAAAGAAAATAGTTACTACTCCTTCAAAACGGAGTTTAAGAGATATACCAATAGTTCAGAAGCATACTAAATGCAGATCCGGAAATGTGTGGATTGAAACCTACGATGTTAATTTTCGTAAGTCTCGGTCAAATGTAACGATGTTACAAGTGAAACTAGGTGCGGTATTACATTACATTGGAGAAATAAAAAGCTGTGCAGAAGAAATCGAAAAATCAGAAAAACCATTCTCGAAAGTTTTAATTAAAAGAACGAGGCTAGATATCCAATCTAATCTGCACTTGATTAAACTATTGTGCTACCTTGAATTAATCAAATCTAATATAAATTATATTAATACCTTTTAAAATTCCCCATCTAAAATCCAGAAGTGACTGTGGTTTTAGAATACCTGTACCAAAGACCAACTGCTTACGGAAAAAAACTATTAATATGTTGTGTGGTATGGCCAATAAATGGAAAAAGGAAGAAATATTTAATTAATTGTATTTCATTAATGATTTTGTTAGCTTCATTTTTTCAGTTAAAGAAATAACTAGTTTCACTAATGTAACTACTTTTTTTTATTAACTTTATTTCTATCTATTGTATTACTAGTTATTGTCCTATAATTAGGTTTCGACTTGATGGGCAATAAAATTCCTATTATTGTTGTTCACTATTTTTGCTGGAATGTCAGTGGTCCATTGCTTTTTCCGTTAAAAGTATAATGGGAGCTTATTGATAGCAAGATTAATCGATTTCTCATCTTACATATTTAGTCCTATATTACATCTTCAGATTAATGATATGTAGCACTGCTGTCACTATGAAAAGTCAATAAAACAAAACGAAGTCGTATCCAAAGTGAGTGTAATTAGTAAAACATCTGATGCAGATTCATCTTCCTTTAATATGATCTGCTTACTTATACACTACAAAACCTTTCTGAATTTAATTCAGTAATTTTAAATGAATCAACGTATCATTAAATACATAATCATTAAATTTATTGTAATTAATAACTAACTAAATCATTATTCTCATTCTTTTCTCAATACCTAAACGTACATTTGGGATGATAAAAAAGTAAATTTAAATAAATGTTCCATCAATAATCGATGAAATAAAGACATACAAGATAATGGCATTAATTGCGTTATTAATTACGATTGTCCATTTTAGTTAACCTTATATTTATTTTTATTTCACCTCTAAATGGAATAGCGAAGTCCTCTATGATTACTCCCTAATACTCTCCGCCATATGGGGTCCAGTCTCCCCTCTGAGACTCTTGTCAAAAGTGATGTAGGTGTTCTGTATAGTAGGTGTTGGAACGTCTTAAGAAATATACTGCCGGACTGATATTAATTTAACGAGCATTGGTGGCATATTTTAAATTTTTATAAGCATGTGTAAGTGTATAAATGCTGCAAATGTTTACAGTGATACCTTACACTGCTACAGTACAATTTCAACACTGTAACTGTTTTTAATATCAAATACATACGACTGCCTACAAAATATATATAAATTAAATAGATCATACATACAGCCGACAGAAATAATAACTGAAATTTGTGTTCATGTATACTACAGAAATATTTGGTGTTACGATATTCAGTTTACATATCTTTAGACGTTTGTATTTCAAACGAGTTTGCTGAATATAATAAAGACAGCTATTAATAACATGATAGTTTTGCAAAATAATTAAAATATAATTGTCTATTAATACATTAAACACCTATATACATACAGGTACATTATACTACACAGCTGACAACAACAAAGAAGACACAAAAACTTTGGAAAGAAATATAAATATTTTTCAACATAATCTCCTTTCAGCTCTATACACTCTTCCCAGCGATATTCAATAAGTTCGAGAACCTTTTTATAATAAGAACTGTTTTGCTCTTCAAAATAGCCATTAACTGCGGACATCACTTCTTCTTCGAATCTTTGACCACTGATCCATATTTTCAAGTTTGGGAACAGAAAATTATCCGAAAGGGCTTAACCTGGCGAATAGGATGCACGAGATAGCAATTCTAACTTTAATTCATTAATTTTGGCCATTGCAGCAACGGATTTGTGAGCTGGTGCATTGTCTTGATGAAACAACATTTTTTCCTTAGCCAAATGCGAAAGTTTTTGCTTGATTTCTTCGTTCAAACGTTGCAATAAGTTCGCGTAATACTCGCCCTTGATAGTTTTTCCTTTTTCAAGATAGTCAATGAAAATTATTCTACGCGCATCCTAAAACACCGATGCCATGACCTCGCCTGCAGACGAAGCGGCCTTCACCTTCTTTGGAGCTAGTTCCCCTTTTAAGTCCATTGTTTTGTCCTTTTGTTTTGGATGTGAAGTGATGGACCAATGTTTAATCAATGGTTATGAAACGGCGCAAAAATTCTGCTTTGTTGCTGCGAAACTTCGCTAAACACTGAATTGAAACATCTTCACGACACTCGAGTATGCGCAAACGCGGCACCCATCTTGCACACAACGCTCTCATGTCCAAATTTTCAGATAATATGCGATGTACCGCACTTTTTGAAATGCCTACTACGTCTGCTAGCTCGCACACTTTCAGTAGACGATCATCCAGTACCGCTGTGTGGATTTTCTTCACCATTTCTAGAGTCGTCACCTCATTTGGTCGACTACTGTGATGCTCGTCTTGGCAGCTCGTACGGTTTCGTTTAAACTCTTCTACCCAATATTTCACTATTGTAAACGAATCCAGTTCAGCTTCTATATCGGTTGGACTGAGGCCTTTCAAATAAAAGTATTGTATCACGTAACGATGACCAATTTTCTCCATTTTTACAAATTCACTGAAAACGTTCACTATTGACGGCTGCCAAGCAAATACTAAACAACGTGGCGTCTTCAAACTTGAAACATATGCTTTCTAGATTGTGTACTTTTTAACACAATAATATTTTTCAAACAACTACCGCCATCTCTACGTCAGGCCGGGCCACTTATGGGACCACCCTCGTAAATACTATTTATTACTTTTTTCCTGATAATGGAAGTAAGTGAAATATATCGTGATAAAATGTTTCTTTTTGGTAGTTAAGAACGCAGTGTTGGATGGTCAAATTTATATTGTATATACCGATTGAAAATTAACGTCTTTGAAATGTATGGCACTGTTGTAAGAGAGTTGATAGTTGTAAGAATAGCTAAAGTATATTCACACTGGTTTTCTGGGCGATTGTGTCCCATGCTACATCATTGTTTAATAAATTAGGTATAGCCACAATACATATATCGGAAAATAAATCCTTTTTCTACCGTATTGAAAGTTGTATCTCATCGATCTATCCAAGTACCTTTGGCGCCTGCGCAATTCGAATCATTTCTTTCTCAGTTCGATATCAATCGTTGGTAATTTCGTATCAAGATACGCGTGTTATGTTATATCAAAAATGCATTATTATATGCCAGAAAAAGAATTACTTGTGATTAAGCATTTTTACGGTGGCAAGTCAACGGAAGGAACCAGTTATCTAGAAAGACCTATTCCTAGAGCAAAAACGATCGTAATACGGTCCGATATTTAGAAACAACATTTGCTTTAGTACATAGTAAAAATAAAAATGTCTCCGATCAAAATGTTAGCGATTTAGAAATGCGAATTTGTGCTTTGGTAGAACTAATTCCTAGTATGTCGTCTTGACAGATTGCTTGTAAATTTGATATTAGTGCCACAACAGTTCAAAAGATTTAAAAAAGAATAACTACCAGTCTTACAAAACATCAACACAAGAACTTACCCCAATTATTAATGTTATTATTTCTATCATAAATTACATAATTCTTTAATTAAGACATACTTACAATGTAAACTTCTCTATCGTTATGAAAACTCGAAGTATAACTCTGTCTTATTACAACTGGTAGTATAGCATAACGTGACTGTGCCTTATTATAACTCGAGGTGTATCATAACGTAAC
This sequence comes from Dermolepida albohirtum, assembly GCA_031893035.1. Lineage (NCBI taxonomy): Eukaryota > Metazoa > Arthropoda > Insecta > Coleoptera > Scarabaeidae > Dermolepida > Dermolepida albohirtum. The sequence continues at coordinate 384,242 of JAVIWB010004172.1, read as the reverse complement.
CCTGCCTTTTACAATCGACCACCTATGTTACTTCGAAATTGTCTATCCCCTGATTAGAACTCTTCACTTTGTATATATGTAAGGTCGTCAAAACAGTCTTTCTAAGAACGGGCAAGATATACGATATGATATCAAAAAAGATCGATTCATATACATACATATGTATGTAAATATGTGTATTATATACGTGAGTCTTGCCGGTATTTGTATAGAATATAATTAATAATTAATTAATAGTATATATTTTACAGTTAGTTAAGCATATAAATATGTGTGTAACAAAATTATTCGTTTTTGATATGAATTTTTATTTCTTGAAATTACCTACCCTCCAACCTTTGAAATAGTGCTGCGGAATTTTGATGGACTTCTCCCAAGCGGCAAAGGACACGACCTTTTGATGACTGTTTAATATTGACACCGTGTAAATAAGTTTAATCGATTTTTAAGACATGAATAACAAGATAGTTGCAATTTTTTAAATATCGGTTTAATAAAACTTTTTCTATACACAAAATAAAAATATAAACACATAACGTATCAAAAATATACCAAATGTTTAACAATTTTTTAACATTTCAAAAACTAGCAATTAAGACTCAAAATTTCAAATAATCTGCAAAAAAGTAAATGACCAGCTCTCTATAGAAATCTATCGATTCATTTAATATGTGTGATTCTAAATCAAACTGCTTTTTGCAGCTCTCATCACTATTTTCCTTCACTTTTTTATATCCTTTATATTTTTCTCTAGTTTTTGACTACCATAGTATCTAATTTCTCTGACCCTTCCATCTGAGTTTGAGTCTTTTCGGTCTATTTATCACAGGTTTCTACTCGTTTAACCGTTTGATGATGTCTATATTATTTATTCTATTCTACGTATGTATGTACATGCCCAAACAAACGCTGAGCTTGAATGAAATTTACAATATCTTTCAAAAGGTTTAACAATTTGTTATTTCATAATACATGAGCGATATTATATTATAGAGTATTTTTCCTCTTTTCAAAAATACGCAATACCTATCCATATCTCTTTACCAAACACAAACTTGTTGTGTTACAGATCTTTATTTTTGTACGCTTGCGCAATTGTAATTAAATTTCTTTCACATTTACAATACTCTTTTTATTCTTCCAAAGGAAATATTTTGTGGAATACTTATTGTGTTTCTTTCTACAGTGAATATAGCCTTTTATTTGATTTAAGAAACATAGTCAAAAACAGTGTACACTGCACCCATTATTTTGTTTAGATTTAAATGTATGCAATAGATTGTCATGGTTAGGAGCAATTCTTTCAAGATCTCATTGTTTCAATAAGAAATAAGTACTTAAGAAAGATCACTTGAAATAGATTAGAATAACTATGTGTTTGATTTCAGCCCCATTAAACTTTGTGTATATTGTTTGTGATTGTAAATAAATGTACAAAAGCCTTTATTCAAAATTTTTATGTCCTGAAAATGGAAAGTAATTTGATTGATAAAAGCATTATCGAAAAATAAGTTTTATTGGTATTTTATCTAAATAGATTTTATAAATACTAAGAAGGAAATCGTCTCCTTACTTTTATTTTGAAATTTTATAGTACAAGTTCATTGTTAATTATTCAGTACAGTTTAACACAACGCTGTTATACAAAATTCACTTGACCATTAAGGAATTTTATAACTCATTTTCTTACACATAAAAGTAACAATTCTTATTGAATAATATGTATGTTAATAGAGAGGCAGGAAATATTTTTGTTAGTAAATTACCTTGAAAAAGCACTGTGGAGGTAATATTCATACTGTAATTAAACGAAGTTTTTTTTTATCTTCGAATGATTAGTAAGTCCTTCAATAAAATATATCCATAAACATACATTCTGCATTAGCGAGGAGCCTTGCACCGCAAATCTAGCTGAAGCTATCAATGTATCTACAGTATGAAAAAGCACTTGCAGGGAAGTTGTTGATTCCAGATAAAATTCTCTGGCAAGCATCTTTCATGCCTTCTTTTTTTAAAATAGTCAATTAATTCCGCAATATTTATAATTGCAATATATAATTCAAATTATATAAGGATTTACTAAGTATATATATATATATATATATATATATATATATATATATATATATATATCATAGATGGACTCTTTTGGAAACGGTTATCATGTTTTAATTCCACGAATATCGGAAAGATGAACATCGAACTATATTACACATTTTCAATTAACATTTTGTAAAACTGTTGAATAGTGCTAACCGCAAAAAATTTAGAACGCAATCGAAAGTAAGTTATGTACACATTTTAAAGAGTATTTTCGATGAAAAATTGTGTATAATAATACAGTTCAAAATTTATTAGTCTAAATTTATTAAAATATATATATTTACTTACATAGAAGTATTTTGTATTTTCTTTGGTAATCTTTAAAGAAATTTTCATCGTAACAGCCATATGATTTTATACAATATTGTGCAATGAGTTGTTCTACAAAAGCCTGTGAAACTGGGTGTTTATAAAGTTTTTAACAAAAAAGGGTCAAAGACCAAACCAAAGTAAACAATATTTAAATTGCCTATATGTATGTGTCCTCGCATTTCACAGGAAAAATATTTGCAAAGAAATTACTAGTAACATCCAGCCTTTGGGATACAATTATTCGTAATGCGCTTTGTGATTACCTAAAATTCGATGAATACCAAAACTTCTGCCCGATGTGAGAAAGCAAGACAAATTGACTATCTCTTTTGTTCTTATGTTAAATGTACGTCAGACGATATAGAAGACTCAAAAGATAGAGAATGGTGAGCTAGTGAATTTATGATTCATAACTATCGATATTTTTCCTTCCGTTTTTCGTTGGCTACATCCGGCAAAATATTGAAAAATTAAAGAAGAGCAGTGTATAACAAATTAGACAAGATTTCTTGAAATAATCAAAGAGCCTATTACACTACCATCTTTCCAGTGGTTATCTCGTTAGAGAACGTTCTCTATTTTCATTCTTTTAAATAACTCTAGCAGTTTCCAGAGCGGTGTTCTTTATAGATATCTGCTTCAAGATATTCATCTGGTATTTGTAGAAATTGCGTTTTCATCAAATTTTCACATTGGAATTGTGCTTGAATAGCGGTTTCCTATTCTCTCTATAAATTAAACTTTTCTTTCTCTTTTTTAATTTTAGGTATTTCTTATCATTGTTTCCGCATATTCAAAACATTCTACTGCTCAACTACGACTTCTGTTTCTTCAACTTTTATTCATATTATCCATATGTTATTATAATCGTTATAATCCACCTAGATAGAAGTAAATACGCAAAGCTTAACAGCAATATAAAGCACCTATCAAAAAAGGCCCATATTTAAATGGATTCCTTTTATGGTCCTAATGTCTTTATGGTGTCTTTGACTTATTAGTAGATGTCTCTTTCTGCCTTTGATTGGCTCTTTCAGTCTTTGACAACAGATCAACTTCACCCACAGCTTTATTGTCGTAACTTTTGTAGATAACCCTCATTCATCCTCGCCTTCCTCGCTCGTTTTTCCCATGCAAGACCCTTACCTTACAACTTTCGAACATGTTTTTTTTTGAGGATTTATTCTATACTTTTTACATACTATTCCCACGAGCAGCAAGGAAAATAACAATCCATCCGATAAGAACCCTGTTCCATCGGATAATACTAAATAAGAAGGGATGGCGCCTGGTGTCTCCAAAGGAATCTTCACAGTTGTGCATTTCTACGGCCAGTTAACTCTTGACATGTTAATTTATGACATATAAATTTCGGTTCAACTCGGGTTCCTCGGGAGCACTAATTAGAGAATAAAGCAAAGTATAAGGGAAAGTTCAAAATGTGGAGATATAAGAGCATAACCAGCAAACGATCATCAGTAATCGAATGAGGAAAAATGATTGTGGGGAGACGTAAGACCGGAATATCAATGGAAGGTGTATTCCTTCCTTCTTCATAATATGCTAAATAACCTTGTTACAATGGGACATGTAGATTGCATCCATCACCTATTGCCTTTCACTATCAGTTGGCGCAAGGATGGATGTCCTACAAACAGATAAAAAGAAATACCCATGGTACCATAAATTGATGGTCTGAAAATAAATACCTGAACAACCTGAACACAAAAAAATGCCCATTACCTCAGATCATAAAACGCATGAGTGTTGCATTTTTCATCGAACCAAGATTCTACCATATTACAAAAGGCACATAAATTTGAATTTAGAAGCACCTTGGTGTGCGTCATATTTATCTGTAACGTCAAGTCATGATATGTAATGACAGCTCATACATGTAACGTCTTGTAGTACAGTAAACGACAACAAATCAACGAGCTATAGATGCACAGATATGTTACATCGATAAGACAAAGCACATCCACATGTGATGCATATTGCAATAACTTTCTTTGGAAGTCAGCGCACCACAACCTTAGTCTGATCATTCACCGGTCTATATCTAATCGAGTACGTCTAAGATTTAGTCGGCACCTTTGGCGCTAAGTAGGACAAGTTCACCAACCATTGGCAGTCTTTGCAGCACTTAATCAAGCCTTTGCTTCGTCAAGTCGCCAAGATAATCGCTATTCGAAGATCATACTCTCGGTACTAATCGTTTGCCTTCCAGATGATCCACTCACATATCATAGTCAGTATTATCTGTGTTTGATACTTGCACATCAGTAATTTTACATTACAACTATGTGACACAAAATACATGTCCAATTGTTTGTTAAAAGTAAATTAACTGACTGGTATATAAAAGATTTGTTCTGACCATAATGTGTATATTATTGCCGATAGACTACAGTAATGATTAAAAAACTCTTTAACTTTTTATGTATATAAAAAAATAAACACGCTCCTCACTCATATTGTTGTCCGAAAACAATAATGTCACAAAAAACTCAATGCAAAAGGCGATCCTACTTCTAATTTTCTTTATAAAAGCTTAACAAAATCGTATATTGTTACGGTATTCTTTAAAAAGGAGAGAATGCTGTCTGATTTATAAAGCATTTGAAATAATTACAAGGAAATTAATTACGAAGTATCTATTCCTACATTATAACTATGTAGTTCGAATAGTATTAGAAACTAGACAATAGTTTTACAATCACCTAGCGCTCTATTACCAAGAAGCTAATTAATTTATGTTTATTATAATACTTTGCTTCGTGTTAAATTCATTAACGGAACAATAATAATATTAATAGCAAGTTATTTTCGTCTTCATCTAGTCAATCACCTCAATTCAAAACAGACAGGTTAAGTCGGATTACAAAGAAAAAAGAGAAATATAGCGAGACGTACTCATAAAAAGTATTCAGGATGTGTCTTTAATAAATAGTACGTGTACTTGAGGCGTGTCTGATCGATAAGAGCTTTTAGTTTTAAAACTGTTTGTATTATGATATGAGTATTAGTATGTAAGTACATATATACACATTTATATATATATATATATATATATATATATATATATATATATACACTTTTCCATGTGTTACATGTACATACAAGCTATGTATTAACTCATTGCTTTCTACCTAAGGAGATGATAACAAATAATTTACAATAATTAAGCCTATTAAGTAGAAAATTATTCCATTATGGATTCAACGCCTTTCTTTAACGAACAATTAATGAATCAGCAAGATTTTAAGATATTTAATAAGCGCACTAACTAGAAAATATTATGGTCCCGTAAAATATTTAATAATTAAAGCTATTATAATAGGTTTTGTATTCTCCTTTTCTCTTCATTTAACATTCAGCCAATAATGTAGTTCTCTCCTTTATTTACAAATTATTTTAATAAGATTAATAAGAGTGGAGGCGATTATGTTCATGTACAAAACACATCGATATATGAATAAAAACTATTAGAAATATCATAAATAGACTGGATTTAATATAATAATAGGTATACGTATTTAAAATAGAGTAAATATATGTATGGCGTAATCACCACATGAGGAGCTTATAAATCGAGGATATATTGTACTTGTGGTTCATTATTGCTATTTATTAGGTCGAATGTTTCACGAAATGGAAAATATTAAAAGACTAAAACTTGTTACTTATTATTTTATTAATCCTTCAACATTTTATAGCTAACACATGGATCAATAAGTCCCGAGACTAACAATGAAAACAACATTTTTTTTGCAAAATTTTTTTTTATTCATCAACATAATCACCTTTTAGGGTGATACAATGGTTCCAACGCTTTTCCAATTTTTCAATACCATGTTTATAAAAAAATTTATCTTTCGCTTCAAAATAAGCTTCAGTTTCAGCGATGACCTCCTCATTTGAGCCAAATCTTTTTCCCTGGAGCATTTTTTTAAGATCAGCAAAGAGCCAGTAGTCACTGGGGGCTAAATCTGGCGAATATGGGGGGTGGGGAAGCAGATCAAAACCCAATTCGTTCAATTTTACCATTGTTTTCATCGACTTGTGGCAGGGTGCATTGTCTTGGTGAAAAAGGATTTTTTTTCTCTGCATGTGCGGTCGTTTTTTTGCGATTTCCTCCTTCAAACGCACCAGTAAGTCAATATAATAATCACTGTTGATCGATTTACCTTTTTCGAGGTAGTCAATGAAAATCACGCCATGTGTATCCCAAAAAACTGACGCCAGGACTTTGCCAGCTGACTGCTGCGTTTTCGGACGTTTCGGACGGCTTTCGCCAGCTGTGCGCCACTCAGATGACTGCCGCTTCGACTCTTGAGTGTAGTGATGTATCCATGTTTCGTCCATGGTCACGTAACGACGCAAGAAATCTTTCTTGTTGCGAGTAAATAGCGATAAACAGCTTTCTGAATCATCGACTCGTTGCTGTTTTTGTTCCATCGAAAGCAATCGCGGCACCCACTTGGAAAAAACCTTTTTCATGCTCAATTTTTCATGAAGGATAGTAAATACACTTCCATATGATATCTGTGTCATCTCAGCAATCTCACGGAGCTTCACTTTACGATCTTTCATTATAATTTTTGTCACTTCACTCACATTTTCCGGTGTAACGGCTTCCACAGGTCTACCCGAGCGTTCCGCGTCATTTGTGTCGGTACGACCACGTTTAAACTCGGCAAACCACCGACAAATCGTTGCTTTTGATGGACAAGAGTCCGGGTAACATTTTTCAATCCATTGTTTTGCTTGCGTGGTGTTTTTATGTTTTATCAGAACACGAAACTCGGTTTTTTCCATTGTTTAAACAAACTACAAAACGACTTTACTCCAACTTCGATAACTCAGCTGTTTCTGGTCCGATCGACTTAAAATTTTGACACGTTTCAAGCAAAGGTTAGTACTCTAGAAAGACGTGGTTACTGGTTTACTACGAGCACCATCTATGGGTTAGTCTCGGGATTTATTGATCCATGTGTTAGATACCTACTTACACGCTGTACTTCTTCGATATTACAGAATCGCTTACCAGAAATTGTCCACAAATAAATAAATATAGACTATTTCTTTTATTTCGACGTCTTGTTTGATTGTCACACACAATAATATAACATATTTATGAGATGTAAAAAAAAAGAGTATTTTAAGCGAAATCATCGGATGTTTATCTAATTGTAAAGTGGAGGGTATGCTATTAATAATGGAAAACAATATCAGCCAAATGGCCGCTACGGCTGCGCTTCCAGGACCATATTCTTTTCATGAAATTTTCAATTACCAATTAGCACATTTGCGGCTGTATATTCTCGATAACTTCAGGAATTCCATCTTTGAGGCCTTGAACCGATTGTGGGGCTATTGGCTTAGACCTTATCTTTCACGTAGCCCCAAAGGAAAAAGTCTAAAGGTGTTAAATCACAAGATCTCGGTGGCCATTTGTGATCGATTCAAATTTTTATGAAAATTCGACATAAGAAGTAGTAACACATTAATTAGAGAAATCTGTCCTAGATACGGTGTCCTCGTTCGCACTTTAATGAGGAGAATGCAATCAAGAAATTTAGGCCTCATAATTATAATGTGGATAGAAAACAAGTTACCTCTTGAATTCTGTCCCAAATTCAAGAGGTATTCAAAACTCGCAAAGTTCAAGGAATATCTATAACTCGAGCCAAAGGCATGTGCAAAGATGAATGCGAACGTACTGTGATCTCTTACGAGAAGTTTTAATCAAAAACCCTAGAAAAATTTTAAATGTTGACGAAACTGAAATGCGTCTTAATAATAAACCAGTTGATGTCACTGAAGGCGCAAAAACTGTGAACTATTTACGGTGTGCCGAAAAGAGTAAAACTATCTCTATAGTAGCCTGTGTTAATGTGAAAGATATTTTTTTACTACTCTACTGCATTTTTGATAAAACCAAAAAAAAGGAAATTCAAACATGCTTGCCACCTGATAGTAAAGTTGTAATAAGTCAAAAATCGGACTCTATCACAGCTGATACTTTTGCTTCGTGAACACTTTGTTTCACAAAAGGAACCAAGAAAAGTATTATTAATTGTAGACGGTCACTCCTCACATTGTTCAGACGTTCAATTATTAGATTTTGCTGTAGATGATGAGATAATCTTATCGTATTCACTATACCACACATTGGTTAGAGCCATTGATCGTTTTTTTGACATCTGAAAAATTATTGGGCACAAGGATACCAAACGTAGATACATCACCAATCCTGATTGCAAAATAAGCAGATTGTAATTTGCGATAGCTTTAAGTAATGCCTACTCCAAAACAGCTACTCTATAAAAATCATGTTTTTGGTTTCAGAATGTGTAATATTTTCCCTTATGACTGATCACGAATTCCCAAACACGCTTATATTATCGATACAGTTGTACCAATTAGTAGAAATGTTTCAAGACAAATTGCCAATAAGGATTCATAGAGTGAACAATTTTAATAATGAAAATAATCTCGAAAAAAATTTAGCTATCTTACGTATCACTGGCCCAAGTGGGTGTTAGAAATTAAAGCAACATGCACAAATACTGACATCTCCGGAGAACATTGCATGGAAGCACAAAAAAATAAGGAAATGAAAGTAACGAAAGAGGCTAAAAAACTAGAGCACCAACAAGAAAAACAGTAAAAAGTGATTGATAAAATGAACAAGACAAAAATGAATAAACCAATTATTGGTAAGGACAAAAAGAAAAAAAAATAACTCCAAAATTTCAATTCTTTGAAAACATTGTGTTTACTTTTTCTGTCAATATGTATATTCATATTTTTGCTCTAATTAATTTTTATTTCGTAAGGAGTTAACGACCAACATTTAAAAGAATAAATATTTATTTTCAGTTCAATTGAGTTGTTTATTTATGAGGATTACATATTGCTACATATATTGTCCACCAATTTTTGCCATAATACTTCAGGACAGGAGAAATATGGCGAATATGCTTCACTTTTAACTTTTGCTACCTACCCTCTTGTCAATAAATTTATGGGCAAACGTGTATTTTTTCCACGTGCCTACACATTTTAAGTATTGTATGCAACCACAGTATCGCTGCTGAAATCACCATTAACGAGTTATGCCGACTTAAAGAACAAATTGACGTATTATCCCAGTTTACTCTAGATCTACATCAAAAACTTGAAATTTCAAGAATTTCTGTAGATTAGAAACACTGGGAAATATAAACTCTTTGGGATGTAGTTATCAATGAATTTTATGATCTATGCATTTCACCTTAATTGTAAAATCGTAAATTAAATTCAAAGTAAAGAATGTAAATCACTATCAATTCATAACAGTAAATCGTCATAAAACATCGTTTAAACTGACAATAATTTTTTTGTAAATCGATGTGTGGATGATATGCTTGATGACACTAGTATGTTGTTAATTAAAAAGTCATGTAACGCAGGCGATCGTTAAAACGTCAAAAATCAAATCGCTTTAAAGTGATTCCGACGAAAGAGCACCGCATCGGACGGCGGCAACACACAAAGTTTCGGCAAAACAGAAATTCATTCGAAAAAACGCTCTCTTACAACAGTTGTGTTTGCTGTCGTAAAAACAAACATCTTAAACTTCTAACTAAATATTGACACGAGCTCATTATGGCAGTGCGCCTGTTTAAACAACAATCGTTTCAACTTATGTATGTATCAAATAACAGTTCGAGTTATTGATTTATTGACATATGTAACTGTTCGGACAGTTGGTTGACAAATGATTTCCAGACTTTGTCGATGAGGTTCTTGGCGATAATAATTTTGCTATTGCAACTTTCTAGCGTCTGTCTAAAATAAGAAATAGTCTGTTATATATAATTCTTTTTGAAATTATTATTAAAAAATCTGGTAATAACTGCAGACATACAGATATGAATAAGCAATTTAATTGCGCAATTATAAAATTTTACTAATTTTCCAATAATATGTGTAAATATCCTAAGTATCAAATTTTTACATAAAATTCATTCTTATATCTCATTTTTGTATGAACTCAAAAATGTCAAAAATACATATGCTAATAATCACACGGCATTTCCATCACGTATCCTACTCTACTAAATGATTGTATTGAAAAAATTAATACTGGCAAACGAACAAATAGAAAACTAAGACATTACACAATAATCCGGTGTCAGTATGTATTATATATATATATATATATATATATATATATATATATATATATATATATATACATATAAATATATATATGAATATATACGCTTACATATAACATAAAACAAAAGTAGTTGTTACTAGGCTTTTTTTCATTTGTCCCGGCATATGAAATATGTAAGTGCCAATGCAGCTACATACTTAGATAAAGTGAATATTCCCATCGGTACTTTGCTTAGCGATGGCATTTGTTTTGTGTTGTATACAAACATATAATTGTGTCGAACGTGTGGAAGGAAAAGGCGATCATTGGTTGATGCGGTCAAGAAGTATATCAGTGTATTTTCTGATCTACTTTATAATACTTCTGCGATAATATGAAAAGTTTGCTGAGAAAAATCCATCTGTTAATAGTAAGAAGCCTAGAAATAAAAAAAAATGACGCGCCATCAACGTCTGAATTCTTGCCAAATTTACTTTTAATGCGGTTTACATACTACTAAACTTACTGAATAAAAAACAGTTTCGATCCTTCTAGCATAAATACAATTCCAACTGGAAGCTACCATCCCGGACTGCAAATGTTTCCCAGATATGGATACATTAATAGCAAATACTCAAACCGTCGTGTTCCTGAACCACTACAGTCAAAGCTTACACGTTGGTGAACATGGTTGAAAGCGCTTTTTATATTCTGATTATTTCTAACTAATTAAATCTTTGATTTTACAATTCAAATCTGACGAAGCCGCAACTATTAAAGAAAGTCAAATATGATTTCAAGATACTTTCTGTGAAACAGATTTAAAAACTATTTACGACAATTATAGCGGATTATTTTACGCAATAGATAGATTGCAAAATACCGTGCTGTCGTTAATAGAAATAGTGCAAATAATTAACTATATGCAATCACTTCTATGTGCTATAAGTAGGTAAATATGGGGGTTTTAAAAAGCTTCGAAAGTGTTATAAACAAAGATTTTGATTTTACTAGATTAAGACAAATTTGTGATGGTGCGTGTATAGATTTGTTATCTATTTATAAAGATTATTTCAATTATGCGTGTCTTATACCAGTAGTTGTTGAACGATCTTTCTCAAGATATGGTAAACATTTTTCCATCACATACGCGAATTGTTGGTCAAGATAAATGTGGAAACATACCTAATGGTGCAACTTTTCATCAAAGTTATTTACTTTGCACTATATGATATCGTAATAAGGAAAGTATTTCAGAAATTTTAAAATTATTTACTTTTCTTTAATTAGTAGTATTTATTTATTTAATTACTATTACCTGATCCATATATACGGGAGTTATTGTCTGGAAGTGAAACTTGAAATTAAATAAGTGAGCTAGGCCATTCAATTTTTATTATTTTTCAATGTATCTCCCTTTAACTTCAACGAACTGGAACCAACTATGCTAAAGTGTCATTATGCCATTCTTGAAATATAAATTTATCTATAATCTTCAAAACACTACTCTGTTACTGGAATAAGTTCTTCACTCGATTGAAGCTTGTTTTCTGCAGGAAAACGTTTGACTTTGAAAAGTAAATGGAAGTCATTTAAGATTAGATTAGGCGAATAGAATGGATGAGGCACAACCTCAAATTACAATTGATTCAATTCTTCGCAAACAACTTCTTTGGCCAGAAAGAGTATCGTCGTGATAACTTTTTTATGTACTACTTCAGGCTGTCTTTCAGAAATTGCTTTCAGCAGTTGCATAATACGATTCATTAACGATTTGAACTTCTGCAGAATAGTCATGAAAATTAATCTTTGCAGTTCCAAGAAATTATAGCCAAAAATTTTCCGCTGACGGAAACAATAACTACAATGTGGCCACTGTTGAAATTACTGTTTTGATTTAAGAACATAATGGGGAAGCCAGGTATCACCAATGATAACAAACCTTTTAAAAAAAATTCTTGTTAAACAACTTTCCAATTTTTATCACGATTTTAATCATAATTCAAAATACATGGCACCCGCTTTGCTAATAACTTAGACATGCCCATTTCTATACATAAAATATAAGGTATGCTTTCTATCGATACACCCGCGATGTTCCGTAGTTGCTGTAGGTTTTGGCGGTCCTAGTTACACTTCATCTTCAATGCTCATATCGTTACGGTTAATTTTCATGTTTTCAATCCTTTAAAATGTAAATATTGGGTTACACCAGGAATTGCGAGTATATATATTTAAGAATTTTCCATTTAGGCACTTTATTCACACTTTCAAACCAAGTTTCATCTGTCGTCATAAAAAATATGTCCAAAAGATTGAGCCAATGGTCAAGTTTCATCATCATCCCAAATAATCTTCGAACATATTTTAATACGTAATTAAACTAAATATTACTAAACTAAATGAATTTGATAGGAAATACAAAAATGTACCTTAACATTTCAAAATATGTATTCGCAGTCGAGATGACAATTGCCGACAATTTAAGAGATTTACAAAATAATTGGAATAAAGTGATTAGATGAAAAACTAGATAATAACAAGGTTTTTATAGTCAGATATTCATTAGGGTATAAAACGAGGGAGTTTCTTTCTACACCTTACAATTAGTACTACAATGTAGTACTAAATTGAATTTCTGAATTTTTGAAACGAATTATTTCCATGATGCTGAAGAAGAGAAAAGCTTTCTCAATCAATTCAGTGTGTGTGTGTATGTATACATGTACGTATTAAAATTTTAAAAATTACTCTAAACTACTACTGTAATGTTGGTAAATAATTTATGTTAATATCAAAATAAGTAACTTTTTGGCACATATGCAAATGTGTGAGAGATTAGCTTTCCTTGAAGTCGAAATCAACTTTGAATATCTTAAGCTATTAATGAAAAGTAATACACAGTGTTGCCTCTTTATCAATATGTCTTGTGTTGTATAATTATTATACTATATATTAAATGTTTTTATATACGTATTTTAAATATTTATCGCTATATATCACAGAAACAAATTCCTTTATATTTACTGAAGTATGTATTAATATTTTCCATTAAGCGAATTTGAATCGAATGTTGAAACACTTGACCCATTCCTACGTAGTACATCGTCTGTGAATGACTTTTCTTAATAACATCATGATTATTATTTGAGTTCTTAAAGTATTAACAGCATACATTCATCTTAACTATATCGTTAGTATGCAATATAATGTTGAATAAGTCTGGGTATACGTTAGCATTTCGTGTCGTAAGTACATTTTTATAATAGCGTCATTAAAATTTTAAGAAAATAACCCAACGTGGAAAAATTGCATACTCACTCTTTTTGTTATGTCTACAATGAATAATAAAATAAAATTGCCAAGTGGAACGTGTACTCCCATAAGTGTACAGTCACGGAAAAATCCATATTTTCTCAAACCTTGAATGTGTGCAATGCATAAAGTTTTCTCTGTAACTTCTTCGTTGTTCGATAACCTTGAAAAAATATTTTTATCAACTTAAAAATAGTTAGCATTTTTATTTATTTGTATACTACCCTCAGTATGACTAATTTAACATATGTTTAATGTGTACATACATATGTATGTATGTGTACTGTGTATTAATCTAGACAATTTTAATTTTGAATTGTGGTCAATTTTCACAATATATTTGAAAATAATTCTATTATGTCAGTGTTTCTTTTATTTGGTATATACGAAAACAAATTCGAATACTTACGGTTTTATGAGAAATTGAATACCATACCTAGGTTAGTCAATCAATAGACATCTTTTAAGCGTGGAGTTAAAAATTACTTATCGAACGCGTAACTTATATGTATTTTCGTTGTTATTTCAGATTTTAATGAAAATTTTGGAAAATAAAATTTAACATTTTAAAGAAAGTACTTTATAATATTGTATATTATTACTATATTTGAGGGTAAATAGTTCAATATACATAAAGCAAGATATGGTCTATAATAATTCAAAAAGCTGCCTGCAAAACAATATCTGGTTCATTGACGTTCATGTTCTTTTCAGTCATCTGTGCCTATTAGGTAAAAACGCACAAATTAGAAGAAAAGGATTGTCTAAATTTATAACTTATAGTTAACTTCCTCTCATCTTTTCTAGATTTTATTTCTATTTGATGATTTTCTCTTCACCGTGATATTTTGTCTTTCTTTTCTAGTCATTTTTGGTTTTTTTTAGTTTCATATTTAGGTATATTAATTTTTTGCAAAAATTGTCCATTTATTTCTTTTTATTTTCGGGCGTTGGTAGGAAAGCAAATTAATACTATGTGAAAGCAGGCATTTTTGGATTTTTTTAGCTAAGCCGTTCAATTAATTGAAACCAAATTCTAAATTTGAGCATTTTAGAAAACTGTAAAACACTTTTGCATTTTTTTTCTATCCTCAAACAAAAGGGATGGTCAAAACTCGATTTTCCCAAAAACTATTACAACGATTTTGTTTAAATATCAGAAATGAAGAAAAGATAGCTGACTCGTAGGGTAAAGCTGAAAAATACGGTTTTGTTAAAAACGGTTCCAATGATTTTATTTAATTTTTTTTAATAAATAGATCATAGATAACGTTATGATATTTTCGTTCGTTTTTGTGGAAGAAATTTAAAAAGAATAGTTTACTAGTGAGATAAAATTGAAAAATGTATACGATTTTCTAAAAACTAAAAAATATGATTTTCTCAAAAATAATTTTGTTTAACTTTCATAAATGGATAAAAACTATTTATTTTTCTGTAAAAATCAAATAAGGGTAGTTTACAGGTGGTACAGAAATAAACAGACAAGTTTTTCATAAGCGACTGCTTCAATTTTGTACATAAATAGTCCATAGGATACCTACAAGACGGTACATTTATAGATGATCTTAGAGTGACCGATCGAAATTGTATCAAATCCAAACGTCAAAAAGTATAAAGTGAAACTTAAATGCAAATGCAGTCAATTAAATATCCGACAAGCCTGCTTTGTGAAACAACAAATACGAATAGCTTTAGCCAATTGAACAAACTTTTGAAAAAGAAAATATTAATCCAAACTTTGAATATAAATCTAGGTATGTTATCTAGATAAGCCCAAGGAATACCTAACTTTATTCAAAGACTATTCTTTAGTACTCTTCAATAAGATGTATGACGTAAGACGTATGTATTTATGCAATTTCTTGTGAGAGTGCAGTTCGAGATGCAAATAGCTACCCCGATTGAGCCACCTCGAGTTCATTTTTTCAAAACACGCCCCCGAACTTCTTGTTTCTGATTGAAGTGCTAAGAATTTAAAATGCAATAGTGTGGAGAAACATTTTACTCGACAAATATTTAAAACTAGATAAGAATCGCATAACATTTTTGTACGTGTGCTTTTTTTGATTACTTGTTTGGATTAGTAATATTGAAATATAAATATATAAAAATAAATTTTGTAGTATTTATGCAATATTGCTTCGAAGAAACTGACGCTAACAAGAAGTGAAGACCGACAGAAAAATTAGACATGGAAATGGAGTTGCATCCTTCGAAGATCACAAAATAATTATTACTCGCTAGACATTATAAGAGAACTCGCGAAGCCAATACGCGGTAGAAAACCAAACCTTATCTTGGAAAAAATCATAATGAAAAAACAATGAGGGAGTAAGAACTAAAAGTTTTAGTAGCAAGAAAGGTTAAATTGAAATTCTTAAATACTTGTGGGTCTTTCAAGAATGTTATTATCAATGTGTTTCATTGAGATATATGTATACTGAACTCCTGTATATAGAAAACTTTTACCCACATTGCTTCTTCATGTACTATGTATACAGTTTAATTGAATTCTTAAATTTTATTTTATTAAGTTATAATAAAAACTTTATTAATCGATATGAAGGAATTACGAATTAAGGACACACTAGGCTTCTAATTTATTATTTATAATTTTAAGTAAAAATTTGAACTACGATACTTGCTCGGTAAAAATCTCTAATTTTTACTGCTTTTTTTACAATTTACTGGTCTCCAGTAGAGTTGGAACTCATGGCAACTTATGGAAAGATATTTGCTTTCGTAATGCAATTTATGTCGTTTTAATAGGTTCGAATACCATCGTGCTCTGTGGTAGAGTGGTTTGGACGCGTGTCCGGTAAACATGGGATAAGTTCCAATCTTACCAGAGTACGAAATTTTGTAAAAAATTTCATTGTCCGGTAAACATGAGATCGTAAGTTGTAATCTTAGCAGAGAGCACAAAATTTTTTCAAAAATTTTTGCAACGTAAATATGATTTAAGAAAGCAGCAAAAATTAGAATTTTTCAGCTTCAAACGTAAAGCGCAATAATTATATGGAATACTTTCTCAATGTTTGAAGAAAATGACGTTGTGGTAGAGTCTTATATTCAATATTTCTAAGCGAAAAAATGTTGTGAATTTTGAAAGAGACCTGTCAAGTCATGCTTCTGGGACTTCTCCAAAACGAATACGTGATGAATATTCTTTCAAAGGTATAATGCAAAGATTTGAGAGCGTGGTCCAATGCTTACGGACATTATTATTAATGAAACGCAGAAGAAATTAATTTAAAACTGTGTAGAATTTTTATTTGCGATGGTGAATTATTAAAGCATTCCAAAAATACAAATTAATAAAGTTGTTTTTCTACGCAACAATTGCAATGATAATAATAATAAACCATGTGCTGGCATCTCTCGACACCTTAACATTATTGGAAAGGTCTTTAGCAGATTATGAGTTATTATTACATAAGATTAAGATCTTTGTCTGTATTCCTTTAAATGGGAACAGCAAGAGCGTCCTGGTACCTCTACCGACCATTTAAATCTCTTAGAGGTCTAAACAATTGACAATCACATGGTGATAAGTCGGAACTACATGGTGAGTGTGGCAACATGAGTTTCAGTAAAAAGGGTACCTCTTGGAAATTCGAATTCGTTAGTAATGACAACTTAAGCACTGCCATATCTAATTCCGACCAGAAGTAATTTCAGCAACAGTTCATCGATGATCAATCTCGGAATATAACGAACATTCAGAATGTTTTCATCAGTCACGCTAATTTTCTGGTGACGCGAATGAACCTAATTTTCTACACTTTCCTGTTCTCCAAAAAATGTTATGCCACTCGTACTTTTTAATAGCACCATTTTAAGAGTGTTGTCCTCAAACTTTTCGTAAAGTCTTCTCAGAATTCAGACGGTTTCATACTCTTTGAGATATTTTATTATAATGCGTTGCGCAACGGACGACGTACCCTTTCCCTGACATCATAATACAGACTGAAGAGATTACTGATGATGTTATGGTCTCCACACATCCCTACCTACTACACAGAAAAGACGCGTTCCAATATATTCATTACAAGGCGTTTATATTTGATTCATTCTCGTAAATATAATTGTATACAAATAGTTTTTCAAAGACGGAACAAACATTGGAAGAATTCTCAGTGCACATTTTTTACCGAACAATCAAGCATTTGCAGCAAATCGTCGCTTTCGATTAAACACAAAAGGAAAAATCTAACTAAGTGGAAAAATACCGTGAATCAATTAAGCATTGCAAACAATGAATCTCCCATAAACCAAATAAAGTAGGAGCGGAACACATAAAAGTATTAATGAATCATTTGCCGTAGTGCAATTCTCTCTAGTCGCTATCGCTACTGCCCCCTACTATCGGACACGTCATCCTATATAGCAAGACTGTAAGTATCACACTGACTGACGATACGAATTGGCAAAACAAGAGCAAGAGATAGTCGAAGTAGAGAGTCAGCTTTCTGTTGAACTGTTATTGCCACGATCCATTTCCTAGTTAATCACAAGTGTTTGGATTGATTTTAGTGGGATAGGAAACGGCAAACCCAATAACAGTTTAAATTGAGTTCGGTTTTAAATTTCTTGTTTGGTTCGAATTTAATTTCGAGTACATCTAGTTTGTTTTATGTTATCGTTCATTATAGAAGCCGTGCGCGTCCGATGCGATCTGCCCGACGCTGATCGTCCGAACGGAATAGGCGATATATTTTAATCAGAAGGCGTAAAAATTTAAATTGAATTTCTTATTTGTTTAACGAAATAACAAACGGACGCAAAAGAATTTGTTTTCAAATAGTATTAAATAGTAATCACAATTGCAGTGAATTATATCTGTATTACATATATTGTGCAGAATTTACTTAACTTAAAACGTAATTGATCTAAATCTAATTAGATTTCTATAAAGTAATCCACAACAGCACTCTAAAGCGATTGAAACTATTGAAACATTGATAAAATATATATTTGTTAAATATAAAAAACTTTATCAGTATTCAAAAACATCCCAGCTGATATTGATTCACAGAAATCATTATCCATCGTTCTATTAATTTATTATTTTAAGGTAAAACGGAACGACGTAAATCTTTTTGAAATTAAAAAATATCCATAAAACACACATTTCGTGATCAAATGAGAATGAGTGTTTGATCATTTCGACATTAACTTTCACCAATCTCGACTTGAGAAGAGCACGTATGTACATTTTTTTATCGAATATTGTCTTTTCGCAATGTTTGAAATATCAAGTCGACTAATGGGTCGACTTCAAAAACACACATTCTACTCCTGATTTATTGATGCAACGTAAAGAATATTTAGATTTTATAATAATAGAAATGACACTATGGTTATTAGATAATTCTAAAACTTATTTGTTGATTCTCATACACTCAAATTTTCGCTATTCCGCTGAAATATTTAGCATTCAACTGTTCAGCACATTTTATAGAATACCTACCAAAGCGGAACTCGACATATTTTCGCTTTTATGTGGCAAACTATACCACCTGCAAAATTACTTAAACTGCTGAGGATAATGCTTGATTTCCTAAACCATCCCAAGCCGTTGCATAAAGTACAGCATGATGGTCTAGCTCACAAAATGAAAATGCTCCTATTAATTTCTGCTTCTTCTTCTAGAGTCATTTATTCCTCTAAATAAGGCAAAAAGTCTGATCGGAGTTAAAAGAAATCAAAGCTGGGTTGCCGTAAGGACGCGTACCGGACCCGGTTGTGTAACTTATATATAGTCTATATACCTTATAGACTTACGATATTTTCAAATTAGAAACTAATATCTTAGTTACTTTTGCTAACGACTCTATCAATTCTAAGCAATAAGAAAATAAAAAAAATAAACAAGTTATTAACGGAATTTGTAAATGGACTAGAAAGGATAAGGAAAATCAAATTGAACGACATGACATACAATCAGTATGCATCGACTTCCTAAGCAAGAAAATTCAGCACATACAGCGGTATACATTGAGAGTAAAATAATATCGTACAGGACATACACAAAAACGTGCAAAACAGTGCAATCGCTCCCGTAGAACACGTAAGAACTTTATTTATCGGATTTCTGTCGTATTTATATTTGATTGCATTGGAACAAACTCAGGAGAGTAAGGCGGATCACATCCCAACCACAATCAATAATTTTTAACGAACAATGAAACTTGTGTCTTGCCACACGCTGTTGGTCTGAAATAACACCCTTTTACCGATAACGAGCTCTGAGCTTTTCTAGAAGATGGATTCGTTTAAAATGGGTAAATATCGTAAGCTTACACTTAACTTAATTGTTTCTTTCCTTTGTAGGAATCCGAATAACACGACGCCTTTAAAATTCCACCACAATGAGAGCACAACCTTCCTCTCATGAATGTTGGCTTTCAGTGGCTTTCGAGGTGAATTTTCAAGTTGGGACCAACCATTTTTATACCACGCAGCTGTAAATAATCCAATTGTTATTACCATTTACCATTTGCTTTAAGAAATGACAGCCCCTCTCTCCTTGAACATATCGCACCAGATGTTTAAACGAACTTCCTTGAGTTCATGAAAAACCCAAATATCCTGCTGACGTATTTTTACCTGTAACTTTTTCATGTGGCTGTGAGCGAACGAAAGACGGATGTTTAATATTTTTGCAATTTCTCGTGTCATATGCCATGAGTTTGACTCCACCAATGCTTTTATTTTGTCGTCGTCATCATCAGCAGTCCTCCCTGACCTAGGATTAAAACTACCAACAAGGAATTTTGTGAACCACTGTTGGCATGGATGTTCTTATAAATCACTCTCACCGTAAACTACATAACTTTTCAAAAGTTTGACGGCCATTTTAAAGGTTTCATTAAATTACAAATATTCAACTAAATAGCTCAATTTTTTTCCAAAATGAAACTAGAGCTGTTAGCTATCATATTGTACAGCATAAAGATAGATGGCAGTACCATCTGTTGCTAAAATATGTCACAACTTTCTCCACAAGCTACTAAAATAATTTAATGGAAATCTCGTGCTGGAAGAGAGTATTGCAAAGGTTTTCGAGCCTTCAATTTATTAAAAAATACTTCGAGAATTAACCTTGATGAAATATATATATGACATATTATGGAGGCATTCTCGTATCACACTAAAAGTACATAGTTTGCTTTAAAAATTTTGCGGACGATACAGAAAGAAAACAACTATTTTAAACAATTTTTTTACTGTATTTCAAAATCTTCGCCTTTATGATCTATACACTTCTGCATTTGGTGGAACCAGTTCTTAAAACATTGTTCTTCAGTCACTACAGATACAAGTTTTCATATGCTTCCATAGTCGCTTCCGAGGTATTAAATTTCAATGCACGCACTTTGTCTTCTATGTATGAGAATAAAATGAAGTTACAAGGTGCTAGGTCGGGACAATAAGGTGGACGAGACATCAATTCCGATCGTGAAACGGTTAAAAACTCTGATGTTTGTGATGTGTTGTGTGATGATTAAGGCTGTGTTGTTGCTATAGGGTGGTGCAAAAATTCGCGTAGTATTGTGTCATTAGAATACCTTCCAGTGCTGACTCAGTCATACTCCTACGGTGAGGCGAAAATATATTGGTGTATTTAGAAAAGAAGCATTCTGCATCTAATGATGTGATGTTCGCTAATTTAAAAAGGATGTTGGCATCATATTCGCACTTAGTTAAACCCTTGTCTATACGCACTACAGTTTGAAAATAATAATTCTTATTTACAACCGCACACAATATATCGGTTGTTAATCTCCCTAGACTCTCTGTTAGATTTTCTAACGAAGCCTTGAGGTAATATACTATATTTAGAGCTTCATGTAATAACAGCTTGGTGTTCTCTAATTTGGAAATAATATCTTGAATAATTTTCGAAAATTTTCTCTATTCGAATATGGATTCCGGTATCTGAAACCAGCCGCTGACTTACTGAAATTGCTTGAGCATCTTACGGATTTAAATTTAATATACAATGTTTAATAATGTGTAAAAATTTCTCAAAATATAAAACAGCTTTAAGCCATCTTCCCCATTTCGTCATTACTGGCTGTGGTGGCTGAGGAATGTACGGAAAAATCTGTTTAAACTCACGAATATATCTCTTGTTGGCAATCTCCATTCCGGAACGTATTCACCCACAAGTTTCGAAATTCCTCATAGTCTACAATATTTTGTGAAATGTTGCACAAATTTAGCATAAAAATAAAGTTATATAGAAATTTATAATATGGTACATCAGTAGGTACAGAAGAAACTTTTTATGAATGTACTGACTTTTTTTCAAAATTACAGAATATTAACGAAAAAAAAACACTTGATATTATATATGGAAGATATGTTAAAATAATAGTACGATAGATATATAAGATAGTTATAATGATCATCATATGCTGATTCAAAAGCATTGCCATAATATGTTTAACTGCAGAAAACGTTCAGAACTTAGCAAAGACTATACAAATACATATTGGAGTTTAAACAGAAAATAGTATTCTTGAATGAGAGTAAGTTCAATACGTCTAGATCAGTATAGATTGGTGATAAAAAAAAAGAAATGCTTCAACAATAGAAAATATGAATTTCGCGATTGAAGTTAGTGCGGGCTTCAAAATTGTGAATTCTTCATAAAAATATAGTGAATGTAATTGATAATATAGTTGTGTTTAAGTAAATAGAATAAAAGGAAATCTAACAGAGAAAGTACAGAAGTACAATTTAATTAGACTTTTCAGTTCGTTTATTTTCAAGAGGGAAACAATTTGAAGGACGCTGTTACTCTATTTAAAAAGCGGTTACTTTATAACATTTCACACTTATTAAGCAGTCTTCTTCAATTTAAATATAATAAAATTTTCTTTGCACTCAATCAAGTAAAAGTAAGCACTTTATTTGATCAAAATTATATGCGTGAAGTTTTCTCTACGGCTATCGTAATATTATATATATATATATATATATATATATATATATATATATATATTCTAAAAGAATAAACCATGTCATGGATGCAGCGTTTAAATTCTCAAGTATCGTCATAGAACGAGTTACTGACTATTTGAAGCGGCGATTTCTAAGCTTCGAATGGCTACTACAATGGCGCTGTAGATACGCCAATCCCATAGCACCGCTCAGTTGTTTGTTTACATTTAATAAGGTAAGTCGACAGCAGAAGATTATCTGTGTGTCCGAATTCGCGGAAACAAATTCAGTTGTTACGGTGCAGCATACCTTTCAAAGGCTATTCGACATTATACCGCGCGCATTGAAAATCAACATACGGCGGTGGCTTAGACAATTCGCGAAGAGTGGGTGTCTGTGCAAAGGGAAAAATTCGGATCGACCGCGAGAGTCGGAGAAACAAATGGAAAGAATCCTATTACTTTTGAACGAAATCCGAGACAATTCATAAAGTCATGTTTCAACATAAAGAAGTACCGTCCCATTGACATCTGATGGTTCAACCTTTTTTGAATGAAAAAGAGAGTAGAAGAAGCCCCAAGATCTTGCTGCTCGTTCGTGACCTCCGGGAGCCTAAGCCTCATCGTATGTAATTTTTTCTTACGGAGACGTAAAAAATTAAGTTTGTTTCTCCATTATCCAGTAATGTATGTAGATGACAAACATCGAATAACAACAGCAGTCAACTCAGTGGATTGATATACCAGTACGCGCCTAAGAGGAATTCTGATACCGCAAAAATATATGAAATATAGTTTTGTTATGAGTAGAACACTTCTGACTTTCTTAGAATTTTGTACCACTTTCCCTTAATAAAATATTGTGCTATGAAATTAATTTATTCTTTTAGAATATCCTTCTATATTACCACGGTAACAAAGTTAGGGGTATAAAAACGTATTGACAATTTAAAAATGTTTGTATTAATGTGTATTTACTATAGAGTATTTTTTATTATTTATGGTGCTTCTTAATCGGCGAAATATTGGGTGAACCAATTTACGGTCACCACGAGTTCAATTTTTGCAATTTTACTAACCGTAAACTTTGAATTGATTTTTGTAACCTTATTTCAAATTAAACCTACGAATACGAAACACCAATGGAGTCAAGTGATGGAGGTGGAGAAGATAAAGTATGTACGATATTATAAACGGCCCATTCGATTCCCATGAACTATGCTTCGGATCATTATAATATTGTGAAGAATAAACCAAGGTTTAAATTTTGTGTGCTTTTCTATTCAAAATATTTAAAAATATATAATAATAATATTGTTTATAAATATAAACTTACTAATGCGTAATGAAGCCATACATTCCCACATTCTAACGCAACCACTAATAGGTATTGCATTTACTTTCATCAGACTATAATACTAAATCCCAAAAGTTTAAATCGTTGCCTTGGTATTCATGAACAAATTGCTTTATTTTCTTTTGATTAATACTGCTAATGTAGGGCATCGAATCTTGACTTCTAGACTTCATGTGTAATTTTTCTCTTTTCAGTCTTTATTTCTTATCGTCGAGGTTTTTTCATTTATACTTAATTTAATACAAAAAGTTAAAATACAATATATAGAATGCCAATACATTACTTCGGCATATACATACATATAGGTATGTATATGTACCATTTTACTTTTTTATTACTTTTCCTAGCACATAGTCCACTTTTCTTATATTATAATAATTATTAATTTTTGTATTTTACATCACGAAATACAAAAGGTTCTCTAGTCTAATTCATTCCGATCTTTCTTTACATTCCACTTCCTACGTACATACATAAAACTAAAATACTATACTATATGAGCGATTGATATTTTGTCATTCTTAAAATATTTCAAATACTGATGGTACCGATCAATCGAGCAAAATAAGTATAAACGTCACATAAATCACAAATTATAATTTCCATTAAAGCGGAAATTAAGTATGACATAATTAAGTGTTCGTACCACGTATACATAAATTTTTAGAAATACATTATTGCAATATGCGGAACTAGATCCCGCACAGAATCTAATCTAAATAATTCGTAATGAAGTCATCGTCTTACGTCAGCGACTGATATTTCTTTTCACTGATAAATTCGAATGCGTACACGCTAATTATGCAAATTTATTAATCAATTTCACAATGTAATATCTTCGCTAGTAATCGCAACATTACTAGAGTACACTATTTAATATCGCCAGCCAGATAGCCTTCTATTCTCTGTCGTGTTTGCCGTTGTATATATTTGATAATGTTATCAGTGTAGTGATATGATGTTAATGAACCAATTAGTAATTTATCAACTGAGAATATACATATAAGAGTTGCACATATTTATTCTTTCATAACACCCTATTCATTAATGAATTTTAGTGGAATTATTGTTAATTAATAGAAGTTTATTTAAATTACAATATGTGATAACGATATATCTTTCTAATTAAGGAAGTTGATTCTTTAAATAAACTTATATACCAATTTCTAAATCTAATAAACTAGTAAGCTTCTTTATCTATTTACAATATATATGTACATACATACATACCATATTTTAATCGCTGTTGCCCAACAGGAAACAATTATTAGACAATATTACACTATTCAAATATAAAATAATACTGCATAAAACAATTAACGGATATTTCATAAAAATGATAATAATTTATAAAAAAAAAGTTAAAAAAATTGTTTTAACATCAATTTCAGTACATCTGAACATATTATTACATTTTAACTTGCTTAGACAAATTTAAACATGATACCGTTTAGAGCATAAAATGTTGCATTTTTAGTATGTGAAAGATACAAAAATACCAACTTTTATAGAAGTGTTATTCTAATAATTTTTTACAAAAAAAGGTAGAGAGTAATAATGTGTATGATCTCCAGGAAAGCTTGACTTAGACTAATATAGACGGGATTAACATGAAGGTTTTTAGAAATCATATCCCATTCTTCCCTAATAGTAATTAATAGCGCCCGAAGCAGAATATTTCGTACAGCAACAAGTCTTCCCTTGACATCCCAAGTGTGTTCTATTGGATTACCATCTTGACAATTACCTAGCCACTCCATTCTCTTTATACTAATTACATAGTCCAGTTATTCACACTGTTTCCTCAATGGGGACGACCATTATCGTCCATAAAAATGAAAGAATATTAGGTTGTAGAATCTCGTCTAGTTATTTTTGGACAGTCAGATCATCATTTTCTGTGAAATAAAGACCGGTATTGAAGCTTTTTCAAGAAAAATTGTGTTATTGGGTGTGTAACATCTGATCGCCGCTGAATAATACCCCCAATCATTGCAATAGGCATAATGCAAACCAATGGTCTTCGGACATATAACCCAAATGTATGCAAATGATTCCTTATTGCCTGCGTTGGTAATAACTCTCCAATTGCAGCAGCAAAGTTACTTCAAGTCTAGGTTGCGTTCATCGAACCTCCCCGGTTTCTATAAAGCGATTCCAAAGATTACGCTTTGGTTCATTCCAAGTAACATTTCGTTGTGTCTTCCACTTTCCAGTTGACTATGTCGTGTTTTCATTTCGAGTGGCACTTAAAATTGCAAATCTTCTCTACTAATCAGAGTTGAACTTTTGGATACTGACCGACGAGAATGTTAAAACGCGTGTGACAACGAACTAGAATGATATCAATTTATAAAAAAAAGGGCGACAAAATGCTTACGTTACTCTATTGTAGAAACCAATATCTATTTCTCCATTTTTGTTTATCTCTATTTGTGGACATACTATATAGGTAATTCCTCTTTTTTAGTTATGGATTGATTGTATTCTCACTGTGTTCAAATATTATATTATGTATTTCAATATAATTTCTGACAAATCCTAAATTAATAATGAAAACTATAAATGGTATTTACAATAGCATATTTCAAGATGTTAAATTAATATAGATTATACAGAGCGCATTAGCATTAGTACATATCATATATCGTATTGGCTTTAGTTGGTGAATTGCTTTGTAAGGAATAAGTTGTACTGTTGCTGTTGCTGGGCATATCCATCTTTTGTTATTATTCATCGTTCGAATTTATTTTGTTCATTTTTTCTGTATAATTTTAAAATTTTTTCAAATGACATCAATAAACTACTACTGTTAAATCTACTCTTGTATGTATATATATCGCAGTTGAACAACAATATTATTTAGATGTTATACGTATTACATATTTATGTACGAGGTGTATCAAATTTTATTTATTGTAGATAAACTTATATTTAACTTTTATCCCCTTCTTCTCCTATCTATACACCGCTGTAGAGGTGTCAGCCATTGATCAAAACAATGCTGTAGTTCACCAGTTGTCAGCCTGTTTAACAACTCTGGCGCTTTTGTTTCTACATGTTGAACAGACTGACAATGTGTTCCCTTTAGTGCACTTTTCACTTTTGGGAAACAGGTAGAAATCGCATGGTGCGTGATCTGGCGAATACGGAAGATGATCAAGCACAGCAATGCGCTTGTCCGCTAAAAACTGCTTCGCAGATAGCCACCATGTTTGCACAAACTTTTGTCATGTTTAATTCATCATGCAAAATGTGTCTTACTGTTTCTTTGTTAATGTTTACCAAATCGGCAATCGTCCGAATGCTCAGACTGCGGATTTTGCGCACAATTTCATTAATTTTCTGAAAGTTCCCTTCAGTTCTTGCAGTCACAGATTGCGCACAATTTCATTAATTTTCTGAAAATTCCCTTCAGTTCTTGCAGTTACAGATTGACCAGGACGTTCATCATCTTCGACCTCTTCTCGACCTTCAGAAAACTGTTTGTGTCATTCAAAAACTTGCGCACGTGACATAACATTATCACCAAACATCTCCTTTAACATTTGTAAACATTCTGTTGGCGATGTTTTAATTTGACAAGGAGTTTCAGGTTAATTCCTTGCGCGATTTTGATGTCAGCTATTATCACAGCACTACTGAGTAACAGTGTCCTCTACAATTAAAGCTCGAAAGTAATCTAAAATGGACAGAGAGGCGAAATTACGGGTTCTTACTTGGGAAGTATCAACGTCAATGACATACTAATTACAGCCTTGCCCGACCATCCCTCGTATTTAATTACATCCCTCGAGTATATGGTTCACCACCAGATGAGCAGCCTATTTGTCGAATTATTCTACACTCACTATAGTAAAATTTGATTTGTATTAATAACCACTTAGTAAATAGAATTTTACTTCCTAATACGGATTTTTTTAATATATTGAACAAAATAAAGCATTTTTAAGGCCTTCCTTCTTAATTAAATTTAATTCAAATTTGTTAGTATTCAAAATATATAATAAATAGAAAATATTGTTTATATAAATTAACTTTAGTTGTAACATCCGTCTTTAAAGTATGGAGTTGCATTTCCCATTAGAAATCGGATTATCTAATAAGATTATGAAGGTTGAATTCACATTATTAAATAAATGATAATTATTAGGAACGGTAGACTATCTATACCGATTTGACCTTGAAAACAACGGAATTTAGACAATTAATTTTTTTGCTTGTGAAATAATTAAAAATCATTCAAGAAACACACAGGTGCGTATTATATTTCAATACAATAGAATTGACGGTGTCTCGACAAAGAATCAGAAATAAATCTAATGACCTTAAAAGATACATAATACAATAATAAAATGAAATCAATTGTATTTACTTTTATACAGTAACAGAGTCGAACGATTGCATTAGGCTCTTGTATGAAGCAATAATATTTACCAACAGGCGAGTCTGATCACAGGAAAAATATGAATATAAGGACATAATTTATTGTTTTTTTTTACTTGTTACTAACCTACAGAAAATTAATTGACAGGACAAATACGTACAATGTAAATTTTGCAATATATCGCTAGGTTAATACACACACTATATATCTTTACAAAGTTAATGTTCAAATTTGATTATATTTTTGTACTGTTGCTAAATATTGTTCTCACTATCGCTGAAAACATAAAAGAAGAGACCAAGTATATTTTGTATTGTATTTTATCGCCTTATGCCCAAACTGATAGGCTATACTTCCAAAATGCAAATAGTTAGCATATGCAAATACGCACAACCAGAGATAAGCAGAAATACGTGTATGTACGAGGGTAGCCGTTTATATTTCGGGAATAGGAAACAAAACAAAATTTTTTATTATCGAAAATAGATTTACTGCTTTTCAAAATATTCTCCTTGAAAATCGATGCACTTTTGCATCCGTTTAAACCAATCCGAAAAGCATTGCTGCCACTGTGAAGGCGGTATCTCCAAAATATGAGTTTTGAATCTCTCAACTGCCTCTTCCGGCGTAGAAAACCGTTGACCCCGAAGGTTATTCTTCACGTGTGGGAACAAAAAGTAATCACAGGGTGCTAGATTAGGGCTGTACGGCGGATGGCTCATCAAAATGATCTGTCGTTTTCGGTTTGCTTTCCTTATTTGTTCAAAAACTTTTGTCAAACAAATAGTTGTGTACCATTCGGAATTGACCGTTCTACAACTCACTAAAGACACGGTTGCAACGTGATCGGTTTTTCCGAAAAAACAGGCGACCATTTGTTTTGATGTCCTTCGAGCGCGAACAACTTTTGTTGGGTTTGACTCATCTTGGAACACCCACACAGTCGGCTGCTGTTTACTATCGGGCTCATACGTATAGATCCAAGATTCATCACCAGCGACGACTTTATAAATGTTCTTTGAGGCACCGCCATTCTATTTTTTGGGCATTTCTTGGCACCAATCGACGAGAACCCTTTTTTGAGCGGTTGTCAAATAATGTGGTACCCAACACGAACATAGTTTCTTAACGGCTAAATGTTCATGCAGGATCTTATGCGCGCTGGTGTTACTAATACCTAGAGATGCCTCGATCTCACGGTATGTCACACACGACGGTCTTGTATTGTCAATCCAGACACTGCATTAATGTTTTCCGACACAACAACATTTGTTTTCACCAAATTCATCGTCCAAAGAACGATATGCTGTAATTTTCGATGGTGCTTCATCACCATATATAGAATTGAGCTCCTCGATGTATTCTTGTTGAGATAATCCACGCCGAAAATTATGAAAAATAATTGCACGAAAATGTTCGCGAGATAATTCCATTTTTTCGCTTACATAAAATTTTCACGTTACTGTAAACAATAGAAATAGCGACCGGATAATAAAACTGTCAAGGTAAATATATTGTCAAAAACGACAAACTTCACGATGCAATCATCAGATCGGAAGCAACACTAACAGTGTTGCCAGTTCCCTAAATATAAACGGCCACCCTCGTATTATGTACTCGCCATTATTAGTGAGATGAAATTGATTGGAGATAATCTGAGCAAAGAATGCGATTTTATAATGATCTCGAATAACCTGAATAAATAGAAGGAATCTGTTTTTCTAGACTAACCAAACAGTATTTTCAATTTATCAAAAATATTATTGTTTATTTTATAAGAGTACACATTTTTACAAATAAATACATTATTATATATTTAGAATTTGGTTACTTAAAACGCTTAAAATAACAATTCACATATATTATATTAAGTTACTATTCTTTATCTGAATGGACTTCTTTCCTCATGGTTTCAATCAATAGAAGTGCTCAACATAAGCCTGGTATTAGGCAGGTATATTCAATTTATTGCAGAGAAAAAGGAGATGGCCGTACCTGATTTTAGTAATATTCACTGCGTTTTGGTTCAACTGCTTCATTGTGTAATCGCATTTTCCGATTGCCTTTTTTTGCATAGTATTTTATTATGTTCTTTTTGTTTACATTCATATTTAAACAAAAGTTTATTCGGATATTCTGGGGTTATTTTCTATAATTTTTATCTTCTGCCACATCACTTTATTGTTATTAATTTCTTTCCCGTTTAGTGATGTTTTTTGTTGCATAACTTTTAAATTAAATATTATTTCCATTTAGCATATCTTTTTTTAGAATTTCGAATAAACCTTCTTTGATGCGCCTTCTATTACACTATGGATTGGGTCATCTTCGTTCTGTATATGGCCTTTGCCAAAATAATTATGTGACGTGACAATTCTGATTTGCTTTTTTAATAAATAGTTGTATTAAGTACACAATTTATTTCTTCTTGTCCTGAGATAAAGAATAGCAGGTAGCAAGTTCTTTTTTTAAACTAATTAAAAATTATAAAGTTGCAAGTGGATAAACCTCTACTTATAGTAGGCCAAATCAATTTATTTGATTTCCAATAGCTAATCAGATACGCGTGCACAAAAATTTGTATAATTTTAGCCTTTCCTTTATCTTTATTATTTAAGCCTCTTGCTAAATTTTAGCCCTCGATATGAAAACTATACTCAGACTTATGATCTATTGTTTCTTTGCTTTTTTGATCTATTATTGAGATATCGAATCTATGACAACACTCATCCTTTTTAGGCACAATATCTAAAGACATGTCGGCAGATTGAGCAACTTGCAATATAAGCAGCGTTGTTATTTGTGCAATATTCTTTATAAAGGTTATACATTTCAGTTACATTTAAAGTTGATGGAAACAATAAACGAGTACTGTCCTTACGATAATACTGATAAAACGGACACTAATACTACACTATAACTCTTGTAACAATATGTATTGCTGTTAGTCATGGTTCATCTGCTATATTTTTAACTCCAAATAAAAATTAAGGTAAGAATGAGCTTTCTGTTTACAAAACTACCAAGAATAATGTATACAAATCTTGTGCACATAAAAAGAGAAAGATTTTAAAATAATAACTTCGATATAACTTTTTAGTTACTTGTCAAAAATGATCTTGTATTTAGACCATGCGTTCGTGTAAATATTAAAGATCAAAATTTCATAAAAACGAAGAACTGGCAGCGAAGTGACACCTATTTCTCACATGCTGTACTTCATTCTCAACGTGAAACGAAGTATGGAAGAAATAGACAGAATTAAAGGACTAAGAGACAAATGAATTACATTGAAAATTAATGGTAGTCGAATTAGTAATTTTATTAATTAATAAATATTAAAAAGTATGGAAATGTGTAAGTACAGCTACTATTATACAAAGATAGCAAAATCTTCTTTACCTGGCTTCAAATTTTTCTTTTACAACGAAGAATATTGAAAAGTTGTAGCGAGGTCCGGAAGTTTAAGTTGTACATATTGCTGCTGAAATGTATAAACACTGCTTAGAAGAATAGTCTGTCACACTTTGCTAGAGGACATGAGCAACACACATATGGGAAAATTAATATTATATACTTAAAGAAACGATAATGCAATGTAATAAGAGAACTATATGTTCATCTTTTGGATACTCACTCATAGAGAGCGATGCGTGTATATAAATAGAAATTGTCATGTACAACGTAAATAATTAAGACAGCTACTGCCAAACAAAGCAATGAGCTCTGAATTGAGCGAAACAACCGTCGTAATCATTACTTTGTATGGCAGTAGTTCTCATTATTTTCGATACATACTTAACATCAGAACTTGGCTTCATTTAATAAATATAATGAATACTTATTCCAAAACATTTTATAAAATAAAAGAGAACATAGCAATAGGATTTTATTGTTCAACAAATGATTTATTTAAAGTTTATATACGAGACCGGATCAATAACTAGTGAGCCTAACAAAAAAGACAGCCCTAATAATAAATCTTGTTTGTATTTCAACGTCGCAATTTTTCAAAGCAACTGTCGAAATTTGCGTACATGCCGATCGTAAGGACACGTTATTTGAACAGAAAGCGAACTTTTTTGGCCTGGATCAGAGAATAAGTTCATATTTCTAAACAACAGGTCAAGTGATGAAATCAAGGGTGAGCCTAAGTCTATTTACGGGAACTAATCTCCATATATTTTATGAATAATGCAATGGACACCCAAAATGCGTGTGTACTCCAGAAACTATAAAAAAAACTTCATGACATGGTGTTAAATGGCGAATGAAATTATGTGAAGTAGTGGATGCTCTAGACATATGGATCAATGATTTCGATTTTCGACCATAAACAGTCTTCAATTTAAGTTAAGACATGATCTAATAAACTTTTGACACCAAACAATAATGGGTAATTAAACTTGGATACGCCGCTAAATCAGAAGTGAATCAATAAGCAAAACACTGGGTTGAAACTGGAACAAGTACTTTGAGAAAGGTAAAGCCTGTACACTTCAGAGGCGATGGCTCCTGTCTTTTAGAACTGCGGTGGAATTTTCTTTATTGATTATTTTCACAAAAGTAAAACGACAACAAGCGAATACTGTGCATCTTTTTTAAGTCAATTACATAATTCAATGCAAGGCAAAAAGTTAAACTTAAGAAAGAAACGAGTGCTTTTTCTTTAGGCTAATAAGACACATGTTTGAGTGTTTTAATGGCAAAAATTCATGAATTATTTTTCGAAATGCTTTCGCGTCCACCCTATTCTCCAGACTTTTTTTCCAATCTGAAACCTTAGCTCGGTGGCAAAAATTTGGGTCGAACGAGGAGGTAATCACTGAAACTAACGTATGTTTCGAACAGTTTGATAAAGCTTACTTTGAGAACATATTTAAAAATAAAATAATTTTTTTCTAAAAAGTTTCGTGTTTTCTTATTTTCTTATCTAATTTCACTAATTACTGATTCATCCCCGTGTTATCCCGTCATACTTCCAGACATCAAAAGTGCATCGCAAACATGCGCCTTGTTAAAATTAAACCTGCGCCATGTTAACTGCATCTGAGCGGGGTCATGGACGGGCACACAATTATTAAATAACGTCAGCAATTTAATATTGAATATAGATTTAAAAGCGTCGCACATTTTTAAATTACAGTAAGCAGTACTTACGTGTAACATCGATTATGTCCATATAATTAGCTACGTGATTTCTGTAATACTGCAATTGTTAAATATAATTTTAATAAATAACTAATTGTTTAGAATACTAATATTTTATATGCAATCGTTACTCTTAGTTAAAATTATTGAATAACTTATAAGGCGGACAGGTCAAATACATTCACGTCATCAGCAAACACGGAATTTACAAAATTTGATACTTATGAGCAGACCACAGGCTAGAAAGAAAACCTAAATGTTTAATACTCCATGTACCGATGCATGCATCGTGGGAGTAGGCATTTCATAAGTAAATGCAGTGTAGGACAAGCTACAGAAGATACTGTCAATATTAATATATATTTCCATATTTCGTAAATATCTAATAAAATTCATTCGGGTATTGGAAAGAAATTTATAGAAGCTATGCATACATGTACATGTATAAGCGTCCCTTAATTTTTGTCTTAACAGACCTAGTAGCAAAGGAGAACTATGTAAATTATATAACTATCATATAAAAAAGAATAATTCAGCTGTGAAATATAAATTCCTACCAAAGAAAATTTTATCGTAAAACAAGTAATAAACGATAACATGAAAAACTAAAAATATCATCTTTGGGAATATCAAGTAGTCAACTAACAAAATAATGAAAAAAAGAAAGTCGATTTAAAAATTACAAAACAATTCATGTGTGCCGGCAAAATCAAATGTGCGTCTATACCTTAGAACTAACAACAAATGATAATTGTATGTCTCAAGTGTATAGTGCATGTGAATTTGACGGACAGCCGAACTTGAACTGGGTGATCTAGTGTTTACATTCATCATGGAAATACGATATTAATAAAATGCCTGAATACTTATAACAAAATAATAAAGTGATACGTATTAGTGAAAAAGATGATTAAAAAAAAGTTGCCCATATAATTATAAGAATTCATGTTATTCAAAAATATGATCGAATTTTATTTTTTTTAATTCTTTTTAAGTTTTATATCAGCTACTTTATGAATTTCTAATCCATTAATAAGAAAATTAGTGGATTAGAAATTCTAAGGTATTATATATGTTGATTCCTCCTGGTTTGAAGGAATATTGTTGTTGTACTTTCAAGTTGCAGAAAGTACGGCTGCGGATTGTTTCACCACGGGTGTAAGACCGTGGTACTATGTTAATATAAAAGAAAAGTCGTAATTAGTCACGAACTGTTTTATTCGAACCGAACTTAACTTTAAAACTGCTATTTTAACCGCACTAATCTATATGATAATTACAACTATATAATAAACGCACTGGTTGTGAATCGTCGTGAAGAATATAGAATCTTGTGTATTGAGTAAAAAATGATAAGTGATAAGGCAATTTACCTTTTATACCAACGAATATCTCCACTGTACCCTGGTCGGCATGTACTGCAAAGAAGACATCATAAAACCCAATCAAAATGCCTTTCAGGAGTAAATGGCACTAAAACCTTAAGAAATGCCTCCTGAATTTACCGATGTTAAGGAGTGTCAATTAGTCAAACTGTAATGGTAAATCCCATAGTACCTAGAATTCCAGATTTACCAAACTGGTAGTTCTATTATATCGATTTTGTACATGCGAATCTCTTAACAATAGTAACTTTTAAAATCTTTCGTTAAGGTAAATTGATATACTTAAATAATATGCTAATTAAAAAAAACTTAAAGCTTAAATAATGTTTAAGCCGGCTACGAATGAATATAATTTTAAATTACTAAAACTATGTTCCTACGCTATGAATAATATTCTAGCATAAAATAAAGATTAAAATATATAAAATTATTTATGTTAAATACCTAACACTGTCCTGAACAATGTATTTGAACATAGTTAAAATAATTCTAGAGTGGATTATGAAAAACTTTCTTAATTAAGGTATTCATTCGTTCATAAATCAAGTTCATTTTGTCTTTTTCGTCATTTACCATTTTTGATCTTCTTTTTAAGTTTTTTTCAATTTTGCTAACTTCTAAACTTTTTAGTTAACCTGGTAGTTGGTACTCTACATATGCCCGACCATCTCAGAACATTTTCCTTTATTTTTTGAACTACAATGAAATATAAATAAGAAAACAATTAAACAATTAGAATAAGATATGTGTATGAAGAAACTACGAATTACGTAAAAACAGAAGAACAGAATATCAGAAAGATTTTTGTTTTCAGGAGTGAGACAGAGGGGTCTGTTAAATCCTTACCTGTTCACGATTATAATAGATGAGATAAAGAAAGGCTATATCAACAAACTATAGAGAACAACTATTTTTCACTATATAGACTACTATACTATAGACTGTATAGAGTACTTAGACACTTTTACTGATCATCTAACATTAATGACAAAAAAGAGGAAGATCTACAGTACAATTAAAGTATATTTCAAATAATTACATTACGTCATAGGAAAACATCATTATAAATTAAGCAAATGTATCACAAGTTTACTTAATCATTATTTCATTTATTTATAAAAAGAACAGCTAATTGAATATGTAATTAACACTATCGTATAATTTTGTAATTTTCAGGTTCTCTTCTATACTTATAAAAGAATAAATTCCCCAAAAACAAACAATCGCACACAACCATTGAGAGTGTGTGCGCGTGAAGTAATTTCAAATTTTATATAGTCTCTCCCTTTCCATGAAATGTTTCATTTATAAAACAATGTCGAATTTAATAAACTAATGCGAAACCATAGTGAATGGGTTGAGATGAAATGAAACGGGAACTGTGTACACCCTCCGGACGTAAGGGGTGAACAGAGAGCGCACTCAGCCCCTTCTTCTTTCATTATGTCGTCCCCGAGTATACCACCCAAACACCATCCTCTTCTACACCCTTCTCAGTCCCGCATTATCCTCGACGTACCCCTTTCAAGACTATAATTAATAGATTTTTCGGGCAAGATAGCTTATTAAAAATACTTGAAATTTAGAAAAATTTTATTTATTGATATTTAAAAACTTGCTACAAAAAATTGTTTTTTAAATTTGAATGTTGATTGGCAACTGCCATACATTGTAAAAATATAAATGGTTGTGGTAATTATACTTGCGCTGATAAAAGGTTCGCTTTGTAAATTCACTAACAGATTGTCCGACAAACGAGAATTTTTTTTTGGAAACCTTTCTCTTTGTAATATTCATTTAGAATATTAAGAGGTACCACAAGTCTTCAAAACAGGAAGGGGCTAGAAGTTTGCTTCGACATTAAGTTGTCGTCCATACCAAAAACGCATATAATTGATTTACAATAAAATTCGATACAGGTCTTGTTCGTATAATCGCCCTATTGTATTGCTAGGTTGTTCTTTTATTTGATATTTTTCTTTTTAAAACTTTTAATCCCACATCTTGTTTTAATTTTAATTGCATAAGATTGCCCTACCTGGAGAGGTTTTATCAACAATTGACAATTTCTTTTTGTACAGACAACAAATCTTTTTTTCATAGTTCTCATACGGAGTTTGAGTTGGTCTACCTTTTCGTACCAACACCTACAGTTTTCGGTATTTTTGTCAAGCATCCCTACCTTTAATTTTGATTTTTAATATTTATAATAAATAATACAGGATAACAGCAACCAATATAAAAATCATATCAACACTAGCATGTCTTTTTCATTACTCAAGCTTTACATATGATGATTAAAATATTAAAATTTTATGAAATTTTAATAAATTTCTTAGAATCTGATTTTCTATATTTCATTATATTGACTAAAAAACTTTTAAAGTCTATAATATTTTGTTGTTTGAAATTCGAACCAACTTCATTGCATAAAAGTGCTGGACATTTTCAACATTTAATCCATTGTTATTATAAATTTTTAAGGTTGTATTATTCAAAAATTATTCGAATTTCAAAAATAATAATATGATTATAAACCTCAAAATCAAGTATCGTTTAACCCTTATTTTCATTTAAAGGTATTGAGGTGAAAGTCACCCCTACTTATAGGTTGATGTAACTTGAGTGAAAATAGTTAAATCAATGCCACATTTAAAATAAAAATTGAAGTGTTCGAGCATTTATTTATAAATTAATTATTAAGCCAAATATCTAGCAGGACTATTTTGGGGGACCTTCTATGTGTTTACATATACAATAACGGAAAAAATAATAGACACTGAATCATATATTTAAAAAAAATCACGATATCATTCTATATCTAAAATCAGTAACAAAATAGACATTTATTTACGAGAGAGCTTACTATTTTTAGTGACAATGCTATATTTTAAAATAGTTTATTTTCCGAAAGCTTACTCCTGTTTTTTATTAAAAAAATTTAACTGACAGAAGTAATAAGTGTTTATCACTATTATTTAACAATACTCTTATTTTAGTAAATACATAAACAGAAATTGACAAAAAATTAAATATTAAAACTATAACGAAACTTGATTAACAATAAGTATTTGAAGGAGATTATTGACAACGAAAATAGGAATAATGGTATCATTTTTGTCATTCATTTAAGTAAAAATTGTTCTGAAAATTAAAAAAGTGGAGAAGTACAGTGTTGTCTGATAAAACAAATGTTAATATATTTATGCAACTACCCACTGTTAAACTCGGTGATTACTCTATTATGGTGTGGAGTTATTTTTCATGGCATAGTGTAGGGTCGCTGTATTGGGTAAGAATGCTATGACTATCAACGTATATCTAGATAATATGTTACCATATACAAAAAAAAGTGACTTAAACTTGACGATAAGAAATCTAAACACATCGCGAGAATTTTGAAAACGTGATTTGTTAAAAAAGACATTACTAATCAGACTCAAACATCCACTCAGTTACCAGATTTGAATCCAATGGAGGTGTACAATAAAATTAAATACAACTAATGGGCGCAACTCAATTAAAGAAGAACTACGGGTAACTACTAGAACAGCTTGATAAGATCTGTCGACAATTGGTAGAGTAAATGCCAAGACAATTAAAGATCATTAAGAAAAAAGAGTCTGCTTTGAAATATTGTGAGGGAAACTAGAAAAAATCTACCCTTAGATAGAAACAACTAATCGTGCTCTATCTAATAATGTTTAACACTACTTATGTATCAAATCTTCCTCTAATGTGTTCATTAAAGTTTGAGACCAGTATTATTCCAAAACTATTACCGAACGAATGATGTCCGTCATATTTTAAAGTGAAATATTGGCCAAAAGTGATTCCATTGGGTTGTAAATCCATTGAAGATGAGTCAATAGATAATAAAAAGAGGACTTCGATAACAGCAGTTACTTACAGTAGTATGTTAACAAAGTAAAGTTGCGTCCTCCTTTGTTATGACAATATATGAGTTCATATGATAAGTCCAATCCATTCTCCGCAAATATAACTTCTCTGAGCTAGAGCACCCACCATATAACTAGTTGAAGGAGTAGATTTATGTCTATTTTGAAGAACAATGGAGATCTTTTTTTATGATGCAATAATGCCTTGCAAGGCAGGGGAAAACTTTTCTACTTCTTCGCGTAGATCTTGTTTTTTTTGCTATCATGATGAATACTTCTATTATTTTTTTCACTCGATAGAATAACATTACATTCTATTGTATGAATCTCATCTTCGATTACATTTTATACCTCTTCTACATTTCTCGATAAATAACACAAACAGAATGACTATAAAGTATACATCCATTCATACACGTAGTTATAAATAATATCTTCAGATACCTATTATCTTTCTCACTACTGTATGTTGCATACGAAGAAGGGATGTATATTAATTAATAAAAATTCACAAGACATTAATTTTATCAATATCTAGCAAAACCAGACATTGAAGGCAATATTAATTTATAATTTCTAAATATATGTCTTTCAGACACGAAAAAGTGATAAAAAAATTATTTAAAATTAATATAAGCAAGCAGACAACTCGCATGTTCGAATGAAATTGATATGCATAAGCCAACAATTGCTTCCGTTAACTTTTATGACTGTTATCATAAGGAATTATTGATTTACAAGAGCTTATTAAAGTGTCATCAATAAAAAAAAATGAAATTGACTTAAATAAATGCCTGTATGTGTTGGGTGTTTTTAAGCTAGCCTGTTAGTGCAGAAGTACCGAAAGGTGTTTGTATGCGCTGTTGCCTTATGTAAAGCAGTTGGCGCTGTCGTGGCAATTACATACACCGACCATATGGTAAAAGGTCGGTGCGATCATAACCGGTTTTCATAAGAATAAGAAATTTGTGTCCAACCAATCAAGCATTAATAATTGCATAAAATCCCAAATATATAATAGATTTACGAACAGCATTTAGTTAATTTTCTCCTTGCTTTCGAGACATATTTTTAATGATGCTATGATGTTTGGTTAGCAAAGATTAAAATATTATTTAATAGTAATTAAAATACTGATCTTATTTCGTGCTTCATTCGTTCTATTACACTTTCATCTTACTAATGATGTAGCAATATTTTTAAATTGAATATCTAACATCTATTAATTAATTAGTATGTATACATGGATTCAAGTCTTTAAAGCATTTCAACTTAATTACATTTAGAGTATATAGTCCTTTCGAAGTTGAAGCGTTAATGTCCTAAAAGCTATTTGAGTTGATAGCTTTTCCCATTTATCTAACAATCACGAAAATATCGTTGCAAAAGTTATTACTTTATCAACTATCTTGTAAAGCCCTATTTATGCTAAAGTTAACGTATACTGAAATATATTTCAACAAAATAAACTTGCGAAATATTTTACTTAAACTTTCAAACTTTCCGTTGTATGTATTACACGAAATTCTTCTTCTCGGAACTGTCTTTCTCAATTTTTAGTTTAGCTCGTAAAATAATTTTTAAATTGTAATAAAATATCAATAATATAGCGTGTCTTCTCGCTTGAAAACTATTCTTGGCAAAATCAGTTAATCGTATTTTATTTCCAATCAAATCTAAAATGCTGAATATATTCCAAAAGAATATAGCAATCCATATATAGTACTCACGAACAATTCAGGAATAAGTGTGTTTATACAATATATTAGAGCGAGAGAGATAAATTTGCTTCACAATATATTACACTGACAGATACATTTAGTTCAGAGGAGTTATCCACATTTATTTACACAAAAGCACAAGATTCAATTCATCGCATTTTGACACAGCATTTGGGACTGGGAAAGATTTGTGCCAGATTTGTACCACACAAGCTAACCGATGAATAAAAATTGCTCCGAATTGAACATTGTACAGGCTTGATTAATGGCTTAAAAAACGACGAAAACTTAAGGTATTCTACTGTAATTGGCGATGAGACGTGCTGTTTTCAATATGACTCAGAGACCAAGCGCCGAAGCTCTGAATGGAAGCATCCAAACGAAAGAAGACCGAAAAAAAGCCGATTGGAGAAATCAAAAGTAAAGACAATGTTGATTTGTTTTTATGATTCGAAAGACATTATCTTGGTGTTATGAGCGCCTTTTGATCATGCACCATCTCCTCGCTCGACGCTTATCACGCTACTACAAATGGCAATTTAACCATCAACCATTCACCGTATTCAATTGATTTCCCCCTGTGGTTTCTATATATTTTCCAAACCACATTTGCCGATGAAAGGACAGCGTTATGCCGACGTCGACGCCATTAAAAAGGCATCGACAGAACGCTGTATTGAAGCCGAAAGTGACTGCTTTGACTAAAAATAAATGACTGTGTAGTAAGGCATGGAACGAAAAGAAAAGGAAAAATAATATCGTTATATTCAATCCATTAGAAGCTGCAGACACAGTTTGCTCAGGTGTCTGCTAATGACACGAATGTGAAGAAAGATTTCCTCGCCTGGATATTACTTTGGAATCAGCTTTCCTAACGAGTCCAGAATTCGCAAGCAACTTGCAAAACAAAACTTTAGCACAAATTAGCGACGATATATTGTAAACGACAATTTGAAAGATTCTATCGTTCCGACAGATGGAATCTTTGACTTGAAGTGCCTAGACTAATTAAATTGCTTAAATATTGCTTAAAATATTTAGGAGAAATATGGTTTTTACGAACTCATAGATTGTACTTCCATTACAATAATATGGCCGCTATCATGTCCAGACTTATATTCCTGTTTTGATAATAATAATAATAATAATTTCACTAGATTACCCTACCAATAAAATAAACATAAAATAGTGAAACATAAACAGTATAACAGTATAAAAGCACATCATTCCGCCTTCACTCATAGATCGTGCACATCACAGTCACAGAAGATTTTCTTATTAAATTTGTTCCAGTTCTAGGAGTAACTATGTCTACTAGCAGACCGAAACATAAAATAGTAGTTCAGGTAAGAAAATTAAATTATTTCTGTTATAAAGTACGAGTAACTCACGTAAAGACTTTTGTTGAATTCGCTCAAGAGACAAACTGATGAACGAGGCGTGGCTATAAAAAAAGTCCGCACGGTACACGACCGTGTCATGTGTCATCTCTTTACCTCTTCTGTTGTCGTTAAGATTGCGCGTCGAACAGTTACAGTGTAAGCGTTCGAAGTAGATATTACATCTATGCTGTCGAGAAAATGTTAAATGTTCAAGAAGAGCAACGCGTCAACGTAAAATTCAGAAAATCTACCATGGAAATTTATGTTTTATTGAAAGAAGGGTTGTCCAGAACAACTTTCCACGTTAAAAATGAACACAATCATTAAAACGGTTGGCGAGTGGTTCACAAAAAAAAACAGCGGTTAAGTATTAACGCTGTTGTTGAATTTCGGAATCGAAAAAGAAAATGTTGAAGAGATTTAACAAGAAATAAGTGCTAAATAATACCACTCGAACAAAAGTAATTGAAAATGGAAATTTGCGTTAACAGTTGATCATTCAAATCCCAAATTCTTAGAGAATGCGACAGCTTGTGATAAATTCTATTTTTTTAACATACTACTTGAAACTTAGCACCAACCAATGTATTAGAACAGTCCCAGTTCACCAATGTAAAAGAATACTCGAATGAGAAAACCAAAATTCAAAGTAATGAAGATATTTTTTTGACATCCTTAGAATTGTGACTATTAATTGGATTCCTTAAGGCTAAACTGAACCAACGTTGCTATAGTAAGCTCCTGATTAACGTTTTTGACCAAGTAAGATGGCGTGACCTGAATTATGGAAAAAAAACAGTCATAGTTTTTTCATCAGAACGATTCTTCGGCTCATGCTGTATTATCTATCAAAAAGTTTTTCACCTTATTCATCGAATCTCGCTCTCATGCGATTCTTTTCTTGTTCCCAAGCTCAAATCAGAACCAAAAGTAGCCAAATTTGAGAAAGTAAGTAGAAGCTGTGAAATAACAAGCCTCGGAGATGATTTATACCACTGCTTTAACCAATGAAAAATGCTCATGGAGCGGAGTAGAGATCTTAGAGAGGAGTATATTGATCTCAGAAATACTTGTATTGGTAAGTCAAAAACGAAAATTGCAAGCAGTAGAAATCTTTATAACGGAAGACACGATTAGTAATGGGATGTATCTAAAAGAGTGTATTACTAAGAGAAACTAAACCAGCCAATTGCCTTCAATTGGCAGATTTAATGTTAATACATTACATTACATACTTCCCAAAGATTTTACTTTAGATGGTACGAGGGAGCGTTTTTATATTCGCGGAATGAGCGGGTTGTAGAGGGGCGTGGCACTTATCCAAAAAGTTGAACAAATTGTACTCGAAGATGCTCGACTAAAGAAGAAACAACTCGCAGAAATGGTTGGAGTATCCAATACAACAATTTTTAAAATCCTACACGATCATCTCTAACATGTCTAAGGTCAGCGCAAGATGGGTGCCGAGAATGCTCACGCCGCCGCAAAAACAACAGCGCGTAGAGTGTTCGCGTGCATTTTTGGACCTCTGTAATGAAGACAAGGATGGTGTATTGAGTGGAATTGTTACTGGAGACGAAACTTGGGTTCATCATTATGAACCTGAGTCCAAACAAGACTCCACGCAGTGGCATAAAAAGGGCACAGCACCTCCCAAGAAATTTAAAGTGTCACAATCAGCTGGGAAACTCATGGCAACGGTATTTTGGGACTCGGAAGGAATATTGTTGATTGATTATAAAGATAAATGTGTTTCTATAACCGGAGAATATTACGCTTCAATATTAGAGCGACTAAAAGAAGCCATTAAAGAGAAAAGACGGGGAAAATTGACAAAAGGTGTTCTGCTTTTGCACGACAACGCGCCCGTCCACAAGAGTCGCGGCCTACAGCCCAGACCTGGCCCCGAGTGATTATTACCTGTTTCCGAAAATGAAAAAAGAGCTGCGGGGTAAAAAATTTACTGCCGATGATGAAGTCAAGGAGGCAGTTTCGGCGTATTTTGCAGATAAAGAGAGATCATTTTTTTATGAGGGCATAAATAAATTAATTGAAAGATGTGAAAAATGTATCCGTCTTGCAGGTGAATATATTGAAAAAGAAAAATAATTTGGTTTTTTTATTTCCACCCCTTGTCCCCCATTCCGCGAATATAAAAACGCTCCCTCGTATGTATGAACAAATTTTCTGAAATAAAGAAACCCCTAGGGAGTTTGGTGTTTTTCGATTCAATTAGAAAAAACACCATGGAGATTTAGAAAAACATGGAAAAATGTATGTCAAGAAAATGTTAAATAGGATTGGGAATCCTATTTAATAACATTCGAAGCGAAGGCATCAATGGAATTAATATATGTAATATGTAATAATATATATACAGAATTTAAACAATATAATTAGAATTGCGAGTACAAGAGCCTTACTACTAGAATTGCTCGAAATACTATTAGCAGGAAAGATAATTAATATCAGAAGTTAATAACAATTTTTACACAATAAAACCTTTCAATGGTGTGTTAAATATTTAATTAATTATCTATATGTATTTGTTATGTTTGCAAATTGACGTTTTGCGGTGTATGTACATATTATGCAAAGTGTCGATTTGCCATTGAATTAGCAAATATTTACGTGCAATTATGATG
Source organism: Dermolepida albohirtum (assembly GCA_031893035.1). Taxonomy (NCBI): domain Eukaryota; kingdom Metazoa; phylum Arthropoda; class Insecta; order Coleoptera; family Scarabaeidae; genus Dermolepida; species Dermolepida albohirtum. The sequence continues at coordinate 339,476 of JAVIWB010004172.1, read as the reverse complement.
TTTGAACACCGTCATTCATATCATTACTGGCATACGCGGAATTTCATATACATATATATATATATATATATATATATCTACCGATCGGTTCTTCATATCCCAAATTTAACGATGTATATAATGATACTTAATATTAATATTAATATGTCTAGACACGAAATCATAAACACGATTAATAATAAATACAAAGATATATAAAAAAAGTTATTTAGAATTGCAATTAATTATTTCACGAAATTACTCTCAAATAATTGTATATAATAATAATATAATTGTAAATAACTAAATATTCTCTCTATTGTACATATTATTTTTATTAGTATAACGGGTGTTTCAAAAAGAATATACGTTTTTCGAATGCATATATTTATTAAACTTTAAGACGTACGAATATGAAACTTTACACACATATTTACGAACCTCTTAAGTTCAGATTACAGATGTTCAATATGTCCTCCATCAGCCACATGAACAATATCACATCGATACTGAAATTCCTCCCATACTCGGGCAAGCATGTCCTTCGTCACCGATGTTATGGCAGTACGGATTCGGTTCTTCAACTCTTCCAGGTCCTGGGGGAGTGGTGGTACATAAGCGTTGTCTTTAACGAAATCCCACAGGAAGAAGTTACAGGGTGAAAAATCCGATGACCGTGGAGCCCAGCTGAGACATGCTAAGTCGCCAGCTCATTGACGACCAATCCAACGGTTCGGTAGAATTTCATTCAGATATTCACGCACTTGGCGACTCCAGTGAGGGGGTGCTCCGTCTTGTTGAGAAATGAAGTTGTTTTCGTGCAGCCTCGGAAACAACCAGTTTTGTAACATAGCGAGATACTGCTGACCGTTAACCGTGTTTCCATCAAAGAAGAATAGGCCGTCGATAGATGGTCGGGATATCGTACAAAACCCATTGATTTTAGGCGAATCTCGTACATGCTCAATGGCCGCATGTGGGTTCTGTAGACCCCAAATTCGAACATTGTGTGTGTTTACGACTACTAACAAAAAAAGTCGCTTCATCACTGAACACGATGCGTTGTGAGAAAGTGTTATCATTTTCAATAGCATCATTAATCTCGTTACAAAATGCCACACGTTTCCGTTTGTCATTAGGACGCAGAGCTTGTAACAACTGTAACTTATATAGCTTCATAACCAACCGACGTCTCAAAACACGCCAAATTGTTGTTGTAGGCAGTTGTAACTCCCGACTGGAACGACGAGTTGATTTTGAAGGAATACGTTGGAAAACAGTTTGAATTCGTGCAACATTTCCTTCAGAAACACGAGTGCGGCCAGGACTCTTTCCTTTACATACAAATCCTGTATCTACAAATTATCGATACCATCTGCGAATGTTCCACCCATTCGGAGGATCAATTTGGCAGCTCAACCTGAAACGTCTTTGCACTGTAATCACGAAATTGCACTTCGCAAACTCGAGAACACAAACTGATTTCTGCTGCGGATTAGCCATTTTAAACATATTACGGTTACCAAGAAAAACAGAAGACAACTGACATCTAGCTGCTATTAAATAAACTAAACTATGTATTCATTTCTCCAATAGCCGAACCGATGCGCAGCGATCGATAGTTTGGACAAAATAATACTTTGTAATACGTATATTCTTTTTGAAACATGCTGTATCTCACCATGTTTTAATACTGTCTTTCGTTTATTGTCTCAGTAATACCTTGGCCAACAAAAGAATTGTGTACAACGGCTATAAACCTTACAGAATATCTGCACGTCTCATAATACATACTGTATTGCTTCCTTGTATTATTCTTTATTGACATATGCGAACCTCTTAAAAATCTTCCATAATATTGTCTCAGAAACGATAATTCTTATAAAACAATATGTTACCTAAATGGAATCTACAAAACTACGCTTTGTAAACCGATAACAAATCTCTAAACATATCTTGTTGTGTTTCACTGTATATTTTACAAAACGACCAAACTATTAACATTCTTCTTATATTATTAATAGAATTATATCATCTGAGAAAATAATAAAGATCTTATTATTACAGTTGATTCGAAGATTACTATTAGCTATTAAATTATTAGGAATTGTCATAAAAGCAACCAAACAACTTTAATGGGACTATATCTATGAAGTATTTACAATAGCTTTTCAGAATGCTTCAGCGTGTATATATTTTACATTCCCAAACGCGACCGAAATTAGTTTAACAAAATCCATTGCAACAGTTACCTATCAATCGAAGCCGGAAAAACTCTCCGAACAATACTTGCTAATCATTAATAATTAATATTAATTAATAATTGATTTAACAGCGTTAGTTACGAGTGTTGTGTTAAATTAACATTAATAATAGTGGCAACTCGCTGTTCAAATATCTAATCAAATAACTATTTTAAATTTTAAATTTCGTGCAAAATTACGCTCTAACAAAAAATAAAAACAAATATAATACTTGTTATAATTCGACACATTTGGAAACAGAACTAATAAATGAGGTTAAGTAGTGATTAAGTAATTTTAATCGTTTATATATGTATCTATTGCCTTTTGTAGCAATAAAATTCAAGGATCCAACCAGATTTATACTGACCTTCAAATTTCACCTAATTGTTATCGAGAAATTTATTAATAGTTTCAAAAACTTACATATTTACATTATTTTTTACATAATCACAATATAATAAGAAATACTTATGATACCGTGAAAGAAACTTCTTCACATCTTCTGCATTAAATTCCACCGCCTAATAAATTAGCCGTTTTCGAATTTTTGAAGAAATGGGGAATTGAAAAAAAAAACAGAAATATAAGGTGGATTAAAACAAATCTCTCATCCCAATTTAAATTGTTTCGTAGTGCGCGCAGCTATGTGCTGACGTGTATTATGAAGGAAAACAAGTCCTAGACTCAGCATTCTCTGTCGTCTTGTTTTTAGTAGCACGATGCAGTTTAGAATTTATTTCACAAAACACTTGCGATAATGGTTGTTTCAGATTTCATAAAATCAATCAAAGGTCCACCCTTTTGGTCCCAGAATTCTATTGTCATGAATTACCTTTAAGATTGAATTTGTTTGAATCTTTTCTCTTTAGGTAAACCGGAATGACGTCACTGCACAGGTTGTTGTTTCGTTTCAGTATTGACGCCTCCAGTAGCGATATGGGGAAAGAAATTTTACTCTCTCTTATTTAAAGCGTTCGAGAAAAGCGCCTAAGAAGCCATTTCCTGAGCATTTTCGGTACTCATCGTGCATATAGTTTCGGATAGCTCAAAGTTTCAATTACAACATCCTATAAACTTTCTTTATCTGTTGCTGATGGTTCGTCTCCTTTTGTCACGGGTCAATGCAGCGTTGCAGTTGTTTGGAGATACTGTATTTCCAGACGTTGTGTAGTGGGTAACCATCATCACGGTTTAGGTTACTAGGATATTTTGAAATCTCTATAGATTCATGGATTTTTCGGCCATAGTAATGATCAGTTCGGGACAAAATTTTAGTAGAATTGAATTGAATATAATGGCCTGATTTTTATTTAATATTTTATGCTTTAACTTATCATCTCTTAGGCTTTGGAAATTATATCACAATTTTGTCATTATCCAGGTCTAAGTATTTGTATAGTAGTAGTAATAGTATTTAAGTATAGTGTTCTTCATAAAACACAAGTATCCATTATTTAAGAATTATCTGGAATCAATATATAAGCGTCTTAAACTTTTGAAAGGTCTTACATTTCACAATCCCCAAACAACACTTTACCAAATGATAGCGAAATTTATTCACTAAAAGATCACTGAAATAAAATTTACAGTTTAAACTTTACACTATACTATAAACATTCAAGATCAAATCTTACATATCATCTCTTTCTATGGTTCTCCCTAACGTAAATACCGAACATCCTTATTCTTCCACTTCTATATCGTCATCTAAATCTAACATAACGGAACTCTAATTAGGCCCTCGCTGCCCTATCTCCGTCACATTTTTTCTCACTGTACCAGAGTTTATCTCGCGCGCGCGAAAATCAATATAACCGTGTTAATTCATCCGTATGGCAATTTATTTCGCCCAATAAAAGAACCCTCCAACAGAGGAAATTGATTCTCTTAAGAGCTGTGTTAATTTCGAATTCCCGAAAAATCATCCACACCAAACAGCGTAACAGTAACAACCACCAAAATGAAATGATCCTATACACTCTTCTCTTCCCGTCTGTCTGTTTTTAAATGCGAATAATCTAAACGGTGAAGTGATGGTAAATTTTGGAATATAAAAATGTCAAATCGTGTGATCTGATATGATTGAGAACACCTGTTAGAGTTTCAAATTTTTAAATCGGAAAATATCGTATTTAGACTGAGAGATCGAGCGCTGAAAGATAAAAAATTAATAAATAGAAATTGATATATATTTAGAAAACGTTATTTAAAAATTTTGTAAAAAATAAACAGGAGCAAATACGACACCCAACTGACTTGAAAAATAGGGCTTAACTTACTAGTTCGTTTTTAAAAAATCAAATTTAATAAGCTATCTGCCAAATTCTCTAGCTTAAAGGGTTGTCCAGGAGCCTTCTTGGGTCATTGCAAAATAGTTTCTTAGGAAACGGTCGCCCGAATTTATATTAGACCTATTGAGTAGAGTCAAAACGTCTGTTACGATGATAGTGGGTCTACTAACAGTGCACTGCAAGCTTAATAAACATATGAATATATTATATTAAGGCCATCGCATGTTTTTGATATCAAATTATCTGTTGTTCCCTTCCTAAGGCCAGTGATGCTTCATTCCACTTGTCTATATACGAAGTATTTTGGGATAGTTATATTTCTTAGTTTTTCAAATCGATTAGTATTTAAATTTTCTGAAATTAGTGTAATTATTTTACAGTTTCGACTTTCATATACATCGCAAAAAAATATTTTCCTTTGAGTCGCAGCCCTTTTCGTTTCAGCTTATAAGGTGATAATATAATATCCAGCAAAACCCATGAAATCTTAGTATAGCTGTACTGTATGCACGATCAATTGATTAAACTAAACACCCCATTCCACTGAAGCTTATCCAACCCTTTCACCCTTACCGGCGGGATGCCTTTAGTTAGTCGAAGGGTTGAGTTATGAGCATATTTGGGGTGTCATAAATATCCGTAAATTGTTTCCCATTCGCATAACACGGTGAATATATACATACATAGTTTCGTTGATGTTTCAATAAAGCAACATGCAACGGTACCGTTTTGGTTAGTTTTTGTCACATATTAAATGTAACATATAAGTGTGTATATAGACGGTTTTAGAAAACTTTGAAGAAGACAACTGAAAGGACAAAAACAATAGACATAAAAGTTAATTTATTTAATTCTCTGGAACATTTATCTCCTGAAATTGCTTGCTGTAAGAATGCGACAAATACGCGGTACTCTTAATACTGTTATTATCTATTAAGCTTTAACTTCTTCTTTGAATGAAGCTCCGAGATTTTTCAGAAAAAAGTAAAATTTGTTTCGACCCTTTTCAATGCTTTTCATTTAGAAAATCTTGGCGAAACATTTGAAATCTCGATTCAGCGAACTGAAATATATTTTTCAAAACCATATATTTACTTTGGTATTAATTTTTCGGTTAAATTCCATTTTCCAAACAATTCAGAAACAATTAAAATGCAGATCATAGTTGCTTTACAGCATCCGAGCTAAAACCAGACCTTCCATCTATATTATAGAGAAACTGATTAGAGATTTCCCATTCGGATGCAATAAACTTTAACGTTTATAGAAGGCTCTTCAAATGCATCTTTTTTATAAAGGTTAAGTTCGTTTTAAGTATTTAAATATAATCAAGTATTTTTAAAAATTAATTATTCTTATTTCTTATTTCTAATTAAATGTCAACAAACGCAACATACATATATTAGGCCGTCGTTGTCTACTTAGGTGTTTATATGTAGAATACTAGAAGACTTTGGTTATATGTGGGGAAATGTAAGCAAAACACAACGGAAGAAAGCGTTAATATGTATCTAGAGAATAAATTCTCTAATAAAAATTTCACCGTATCTAAATTAAATACGAAAGGGAGAAATGAATCGTTCAAAATAGGAGCGGATATGATATTGAAGGACGAACTGTATAATCCGATAAATTGGCCAGTTAATATTTTGGTAAAGAAATTTAGGTTTTTTCGAGAGACAGCTACCTTCGATAAATTGCCCGGTCGACAAGCTACTGTCTCGCATTAAATACTTAAATATATATAACATAAACATACAATCCATATCAAATAAAATTGATGAGTTAAACATTTATCTATTTGAACACAAACCGGATATAATGTGTATAACAGAACATTGGCTCACCGATTCATCGGTAAGCAACTTGAAGTTAAATGGTTATAATGTAGCTTCGGCATACTGCAGAAAAGAAAAAACCCATGGTGGTGTTCTAATCTTGACGCGAGAAAATATAATTTTTCACAAAATAGACAAAATAGATTGTTTTTCTGTTGAGTTTGACATAGAGATCCCAAGCCTTTATTTGGTAAATGAGAACGTAGTGGTAATTTGTGTATATCGATCTCCGTCGGGCAGATTGGAAAATTTCTTAGGAAATATAAATGATACGATATACGAAATATCTGAATATTATCCTGATGCCAACATAGTGATAGCGGGTGACTTTAATGTAAATTTTCTTGAAGGAACTAAGGATTCAGTGGATGTAACCAATTTGCTTTCTTCCTATGGTCTGCGGAAAATATTCAGCGAGCCTTCTAGAATCACTGATCATTCGAAAACATGTATAGACAATATATTCGTACCGGAGAAAATTACTATTGATTTATGTGAAACGTCAAACCCTCATTTATCTGATCATTTGGGTCAGAGATTACTTCTGTCAAGTAAATATTGTACGGGGCCAATGAAACAAATTTATCGAAAAATAAGACATATAAATGATGCCAACACCCTTATGTTCATTAACAATCTGACAAATGTGGATTGGATTGCACTCCAATCAATTGATGATATACAAGAACGTTTTAAGTGTTTTTTCGATCTTTATCTGGATGAGTTTGATGGAGCTTTTCCGGAAACAATGAAAAAGATAGGCCATGGACGTGATAATATGTCGTGGTATACGGAGAATGTAAGAGCCCTCAGAAATCTTATGGATGGGGTCGAAGTAGTATGTAGGGTGACAGGTGATGGAGAGTACAAAGAATTATGTAGAAAATTAAAAAAGGAATACAAAGATCGGGTGACCCAGAGTAAGAAGGAATGGAACTCTGATTACATACATGGAGCCGAGAACAAAATTAAGGCCACATGGGAAGTGATTAGGGGCGAAGTAGCAGGAAATAAACGTAATCAGGATATTCTGCATGAGGTGACTGCTGATGATTTTAACCATTATTTTGTTGGGGTAGGGAGAGAAGCAATCAAGTTAGTACAGAGGACCAACTGGAGTCCGCACGATATGATGAGGCGGGGCATAGGAATTGTAGAGAAAACTATCTTCCTCCACCCTACGACAGAAGAGGAAGTAAGAGAAGTTGTTTTTGGCTTCGGGAGTCAGCGGACTACTGATATATATATGGAATGAACGTAAGCATATTAAAAAAGAGTATCGATTATATAGCTGCCCCAGTAACAGACATTTTCAATGAGTGTTTGGCCCGGGGGGTATTCCCGGACCCTCTGAAAATAGCAAAAGTGCTTCCGATACACAAGGGAGGATCGACTGACAAAACGAATTTTAGACCAATCTCCATTCTACCCGTGATGTCTAAAATCTTGGAAACCATTGTCAAAAAAGGATTAATCCAGTTCTTTGAGACACACAGACTCATAAATGTGAGTCAGCATGGTTATCGGAGGGGCAAGTCCACGACTACCGCGATTGCGGAGGTCCTGGAATATATAGCGGATGCTCTCGATGCTAAAGATGTGGTAATTCTGGGATGTTGCGACCTGAGTAAGGCTTTTGATAGAATGGACCACGGGATACTTCTGGGAAAGTTAAACATGTATGGAGTGAGAGGACAAGCAAATGAGCTGATCGGTTCGTATTTGGCAAACAGAAGACAGAAGGTATACTGGAATGATCGACTCTCGGATGCAGCCCCTATTGATCGGGGGTTCCACAGGGGTCAATATTGGGGCCTCTTCTGCTTCTAATCTATGTCAATGATATGCCCCATAATATCACCGTGGGTAGAGTCACCCAGTTTGCAGATAATACGTCCATAATAGTGCGTGCCCAGTGTAAGGAAGTTGCAGAAGTTTATATGGAGACTGCATTGGGAGAAGCAAGCGAGTGGTTTAGTAGCAATCTTATGAAATTAAATCAGAACAAAACCCAACAGCTGGCAATAACAACAAGAGGAGTGGCGGGCGAGCCCAAAGCGAATATTAAGTTTCTGGGCCTGCTGATTGCGAGCAACCTGACTTGGGAGTGCCACATTGATAACTTGTGTCGCAATTTGGCATCGGCAATATACTCTATACGAAGAGTGAAACTGGTGGCTACACCCGAGGCGGCTAGGACTGTGTACTATGCAAATTTTCAGGGTTTTGTATGGCCTATTGATGTGGGGAGCGTCTGGCGGGGCTGAGGCGGTTTTCAGGATGCAAAAGAGTGCAGTCAGAGCCCCTAGTAGTGTATCCAATACCACAAGTTGTGCAAACCTATTCAGAAAACACAAAATACTGGCCCTCCCATCCTTGTACATACTTGCTTGCCTGGAATTTGTTCATAAGTCGCCAGATAAGTTCTGCAAAAATGGTGATTTTCACGAATATGAAACACGAAACCAGAGCAGTTTGGTGATACCGTATCATCGCATTGGGAAAAGTCAGCTAAGTTCGAATTACGTGGCCATGAAGACATATAATGCTTTGCCTTATAGGTTTAGGAACCTACCATGGATTAATCTCAAAATATTAATAAAAATGGTGCTGATGGAGAACGTTTTTTATTCAGTAAATGACTTCCTGAAGCATAAATTTTGACATTGCCCTTTTCTGGTGTTTTTATGTTTTAATTGGTACTTTAACGTGTATTTTAATGTGTTTGGTGGCGCACTAATTGTGAGCGCATTAATTGTGTTTTTATTTATATATGATTATTCTATGACGTGTATATGTACACATATATTAATAAATTATTATTATTATTATTATTATTACGAGATTCGTTTGACGATACCGTGACTTTTAGATGAAAAGCGTAGGTACGTATAGTACGTAGTAATGTTATGTACAAAATTTAAAGTAAATATATATATATATATATATATATATATATATATATATATTAGTGTGTGTGTGTATGTGTAGTCAGATAATTATATAATAATTACACCCCATTTCCATGAAAATGGAGAAGTTTAATCAGTGTACACACACACACACACGCATATATAGTATATATATGTGTATGTGTGTGTGTGTGTGTGGGCGCGTGTAAGTGTAATTAGAAAAACAGGTATTGACAAAAACTTTTCATTTAAAAGCGAAGAAAAAGAATTATTGATATATGTTAAATATAGAAATCTAATGTAGAATTTAATTCCTTATCAATTATATATATATATATATATATATATATATATATATATATATATATAAAAAAAAATGTGTGTGCGTGTGCGTGTAAGTGTAATAGAAAAACAGGAATCGACAAAAACTTTTCATTTAAAAGTGAAGAAAAAAAATTATTGATATATATTAAATATAGAAATCTAATGTAGAATTTAATTCCATATCAATTTAAGGACACCCAAGTAATTACAAAAATAAATCCTCAGTCAGATGACAGCAAGACGCAGAGATTTTACTTACGCTGCCACATCAAGTCTGACAGCTGCAATTTTTATGAGTTTTTCGCCCACGCTTGCCCAACAGATCACACGGCTTACATAAAAGAGGAAACTCGGACGATCCAAGAGAAGAACACATTGTCATTTCGTAAAAGGCGCTTGATATTGAATTTCACCAAAGGTCAAGGCTTATAATGTTTAATATCAGGAGATCGTAGACATGTGATGGTATTTGAATATCATAATAGTTTCAATTTCGTTTTTGTTTTTCAATTTTAATTTTAAAATTAATTGATTTCTTGTTTCAGTTTTTAGTGTTTAAATTAATTATTTGGACAAAGATACAGAAATCGGAATAGCAAAACAAACTGGGTGGATGATAACCAAGTAATTTGATCTATTCTAGATTTTTGTGTAATACCGCATTAAAGCTAAATTTCTATTTTATTTTTAAAATTCATTTATACATCACACTACGTAAGTACTCTATCAGTCCTAATTTTATTGTAAGTATGAATATTTAAGACAACATGCTACAATTTCGCATCGGTTCACATATGTTCAATACATTGGTTGCACAAAAAGATGTTTTGATATAATCGCTATATCCTTTCTTTTTCACGTATAGATATTTTACAAGGTTCCACTTTTGGTTTTTCTAATAGTTATTGAACATTGCTAAAAGCTGGATGCTAGTTGATTAATAGAATTTACACCCAACCTACAATTTTGAACAACAGAAAAGTTTTTAAATAAAAATCTCTAATTAAAAATATTGTGCTGCGAGAAGTATGTGACATTCACGTACCAGAGTCGCGGAAATAATAGATTGTATTTGTACACAGTTCTATGTATTTATTATTGTTATTAGAGCTCATCTGGGTACATTTTATGCACGCAAAAACTCTTGTACCACAAGTGAAAAGTTCAACAACTAATAAAAACCACATCAATTCATTCTCAGTTAAATAGTATTAATAAAATATTAAATTTAATTGAATAAAACAAGATGCCTTGGCAAATAAATTAAAAAATTGTTAAAAAAAATAACTGTAGCAACTAATATTTAAAAAAGAGAACATAACAAGACTGTTAACATCGCAATCAATGGCTAGAACTTAAAGACGATAAGTTAGAGGTAGTAATTGTTCCTAATGAACAATTTACCGATGTGCTGTACATGTATGTGTGTGTCTATGTGTATGCGTGGGTGTGTATATGTGTGTGTGTGCACTCCTCATTCGAGTATAAATAAAGGAAGCGTTTGACGGGGAGTTAATGAACGTCGTAATCAATTTATACGTGCCCATAAATCCTCAATCCAAATCGAGTTATCTGTGCGCTAGGTGCACTATTGTCACATTACAATGGCTTAATCTGTCTTGATGTAGCGTTCCCGATTGATCACCGAACCCTGAACTGATTAATGACTCGGTAATTGTAAGAATTAGTGAGACGTGTATCTTCCAATTCTAATTGCACGACAGCTAAACGTTATATTACTAAAGTCTTTCCGAACTTGTTTCTTTTTCTAATAAAACAATGAATTTTATTATATTCACAATTTATCAGCGAAATAACAATTATTTATTTCCAAAACCTTTTTTATTTAAAAAAAATGTAATTAATTCTATAAATGACGGGATTAAATTTTCGAATTTGAAAGACATGTAACAATGTAATAACAGTTACGTAGAAATTCTTATTATATTAACCTCGGTGGAATATATCCAAGAAGCTAAACTTGTTTAAATATCTTAGCGACAAATACAGAAAACTGACAATAGATAAACAAAAGATTAGTCCTATTTACTAAAGTATATGCACTTTACGCGTTTTGTTATTAGTGAATTCAACCAACGACTCTTAAGTTAATGTTAATTATTTTTGTATATTTAACTCTCCTTAAAATTTTCGCCACTGACTTTCACTTATCATTCATTTATATACACACAAGGTATAATAATTTAGTTCTCAGAAGGCTACGTAAGAATCACCCGTAATTGTATCGAAAACAGAAGAGTATTTGTATTTGAACATATTTGAACAATTGTCTAAATTCAAAGTTGACAAAACCAGTTTCTAATGAACTAGAGGAATAATAACAGATATGCGTTTGTATATTTTAGTATACAAAATGGGCAATTGAATTTAAAATATCATATTGATAATAAAGATCGGTTTAATAACTTAGTGAAACATTACAGCTGTTGCAAATTACACAAGAGATTCAAAAATGGTTGCAAAAAAAAATGTGACCAGTGATAGTAACGAGGGCTCAGAAGCAGCAATGACAGACATTTACACTAACAAAGTATTAGTCGAAAGTGCTAGTCAGAGTGTGACATGACAGACAATTCAGTTATGAGATTGCTATCTGAAAAATAGCAGATTAAACAAGAGATAGGTTCATCTCAAATGAAGAGTTAGATATGACAGAGGATTCTGTTATATTTGGACTTGTAATTTAAAAAAAAAGAATAAAAACAGCATTAGCATAACGTTCAACTGGTCCGTTGCCTAATATGCTATTTTCGAAAGTAATTTCAGGTGTTAAACTAGTACAACCCAGTTTTCTCGATTCAGTAACGTGACAAAAAAAAGAACAATATCGCCTTCTTTTCGGAAACTAAAGCCAGAAGATCCACTTTTTAATATTTTGCACGCAATACCAACTCAAATAAATTGGTTACTTTTTCACGGAGAACTGTTTCTCTATTTACAGGACAAAAAGAATGAAAACTATTAGAAATTATAAATACACACAAAGATGCGGATGCAAACTACGTTTCTTGCAATGCAAAAATCACGTGTTCTAAATTAAAATGGCAAGCAGTCAAGTTATAGACAGGGTTTATTTCGGCGTTTCCCGACCAAATGACTTTACTGAAGTTGATAGTTGTCGATTAACTACGAATGATCCACGTTTCAAATTTCCCCTTAATTGCTATTTTATTGGCAGCTCAGCTGAGTTACGTTTGAAATGCGTCGAGATGAATCTTGATTAGAATACTTGCATTATATTATGAAAACTGAAAATTAAATAAATTTTAATATATGGCAGAAATGAAAAGAAGAATCAACAAATTATATTGTTTAACCTTATCACAATGAAATTGTTCACCAATAATTGTTGAAAAGAACCACATCAGCAAAACCACTTAGGTGATAAAAAAATTTCGAGATTCGCTTTTACGAATAAATAACTTTACGTGTTTGATATCAAACTATATCAAGAACCGGCTGATAGCTCAATGATAAGTTAAGTTAAGCCTACTGTCCGGAAAAGTTTTTCTTGGTTCCGTAGTTATCCTTTAAATGACTCCGTCTGTTGAATAATAAAGACTATTACTGTTATTATTATTATTATTAGAACATGAAGCATGTGCTTGGTAAGCAATCATTAACACACATAAATCTTTTTATTTTAATTTGTAATTAATTTTACAAAATGTAAACAGATTTACGCTATTATTATTTCCTTATTACATTTTGTTTAATTGTTTCTAAATACATGATTTTTATACAATTGCTTGACATTGTCATATTATTTTCGGAAGCTTAAATTCTCACTTACAATATTTTCCTATGGTTTCATAAAACGATAAGGGCCTGTTAGATTTCTTAATTGAATCATAATAATATTGGTTGTAGTAATGATTAGTGTTAATAATTAACATCAAGCACGATTATTTGGTGCATAACATCATTATTATAATACAGTGCAACTGTATATAAATAGAATTAAAAATTGAATTAATCTTAATAAACACTTCCAGAAAACAATTGATGAGAAAAATATACAATCTATATATGGCCAAGTCGTTTTCTTTCCAACACACATTAAATAAATTGAATGGTTTTAATATGTAAATAGGTCTTCAAGATTTTTTAATTACAGCGTCCGGAAAATCAATAGAATTTCTCGTTACTATTGATAGTTAAGCATCTAAATGCAATATAATGGTATGTACAAATGAAATTTGATTAATACGTTAAATTTATTTTAAAGCACTTGTTATTTTAACAGAAATGTATAATGCAATACTTACGAGTCGTGCAGTGGAAAATGCCTCGAATTCCAAGACTTGGTGAACTGTCATCATACTTCTACCCGTTTTGTCAAATTTTAAAAAGTTATTCATCTGAAAGTGCCCTGAATATCAGTCAACAGCTTCAGTTCAAATTTCATCAAGAACACGCGACGATCAGGTGCACAGGGTAGTGAATATTATAAATAATTCTTTTGAAAGTAAAAAAATATTGTTCTGCTGCATTTATGGATATTACATAAGCTTTTATAGGGTAAGGCACCCAGATCAATTATTCAAATTAAAATCGAAATTTATGTTTAAATATAAAGACATATCTACCCGATACAATAAGGAGTCTCTCAAGGCAGTGTTCTGGATCCTATACTTTTTCAAATGTTCACTGCTGACTTGCTAACTACATTGAACACATTCACTGCCACCTCCGCGATAATGCCACGGTTATTTCATTCAATAAGGTGCCAAGATGTGCCTCCGAAAACTCTTCGATAGCATGAATGGCGCCTACACTGATGGATATCAGTCATAATTTTTTTTTTTTGTGATAATTCATACTTTCATCAGCGTCTTGGATAACAACCAAAAGGCGTAGCGACAAAAACTCTACATTCTCACTCTGCGATTCCTTAGTGATAAGCTAAAGGTTTTTAGATGGTTTAAAAAATTTTTTTGTCTATTCTAAGTATATATATTAATTAAGAAACAACTACAAGTTCATTTACATGTTAAGCCTTTAACGTAAAAGCCTGGGTAACTGTTGCCTACCGCCTGGGTAAATAGAGTAGATTCTACAGGAGATTAAAAAAATTATCATAATTATTAGTGAACATTTTCACATTGAAAAAGTAACTAGATTAGACATCAATTTCCTGCAAATGTTTAATTGGTTATAAGGACTCACAATAGATAAAGAAAAAAAATTATTTTAGATTGCTGGGAACTATAAATTAAGTTGAATTTGATGGAGCCTGTGGTTGATTGACTTGATCAATAAGGTTGATATATAACCCCTTTCCACATTAACTTTTGTAAATTCTGTATACGCATTTCGACAACCAAGTTGTCGTCATCAGCAGATAATTTCAAAGTGTCGCACCTGGTAAAACACGGCGAAAAACAACCGCACGAAAATCAAACTCCGTACGCGATCCACACCGTTCAAAACCAAGATTTACACTAAGTGTACATCTTGGTTTTGAAGGGTGTGGATCGCGTACGGAGTTTGATTTTCGTGCGGTTGTTTTTCGCCGTGTTTTACCAGGTGCGACACTTTGAAATTATCTGCTGATGATGACAACTTGGTTGTCGAAATGCGTATACAGAATTTACAAAAGTTAATGTGGAAAGGGGTTATATATCAACCTTATTGATCAAAACTATAAATTAAGTCAATTATTAAACCAGACGTGACTGAATGTATTAGTCAAGCCTAGCACCTTCTAATCAGTATATTTATTATTTAAAATAATACAACCATGCTCAAATGTATTAGACACCTTACGAATTTATGTATATACATACATACGTATATACGTATATAGTTTATATAGTTTAGTCAAAAGAGAGGTGAGGAAAATAAAACTGTTGTGAAAATTATGTACAAAGTGTTATTTAGTAATATAGTACAATTTATCAATATTTTGTCGCTCCGCCCTTGGTCTTAATGACAGCTCGCACTCGTCGAGGCATACTTGCTACTAAATTGTAACACTCTGCGGGTGGTATTGCAGCCCATATTTCGCGAATTTTGGTTGATAATTCTGCTTTTGAAAGGCATTTATGTTCCGTGATCTTAGATTTTAAGATACGCCACAAATTTTCAATGGGCGACAAATCGGGACTTTGTGGCGGCCAATCCAATACCTCCACTGTGTTTTCCTCGAACCAACGCATTACAGCTCCCGATTTGTGGCACGGCGCATTATCTTGCTGAAAAATGTATTGTGGAATATCCTGGTCGAATAGTTTTAGCACAGACGGTTCTAATACTTCCTTCAACATGGCTAAATAGCGTTGGCTATTCATCCGTCCATCGCACAGGTACACTTCTCCAACACCGTATGCAGACATACAACCCCAAACCATGATACTACCACCTCCAAATTTTACTGTGGGAATGATACATTGTGGTTCATAAGCTTCCCCTTGCCTACGCCGAACGTATAGCGTCCCAGGTAGTCCCCAAAGCTGCCAGGCAAAAGAAGAAAGTTAGCACTTAGACAGGATTAATTTTGTTTTATGTTACATGTAGACTGAATTGCATACAACGATAAGAATATTAGTCATGAAGATGTACTTACATACCTCGATATTCGATTCATCAGACCAAAGAATCTTCGACCACTTCTCGATTGTCCAATTTTCATGTTGTCCCATAAATACCGCTTCTTTTTATGAGCGTCAGTTAAAAGCGGTTTACGTCGCGCTTTACACCCTCGTAAACCAGCACGCTGGAGACGCCTTTTCACTGTTTGCGCAGAAACTGTTACGCGATAACGCTGTTTCAGCTCACTGGCGAGCTGTTTCGACGATTTTTTCCTATCACTGAGAGCCAGTCTTTGTAAAATTCTGTCTTCTCTAATCGAGGTACAGGGTTTTCTGCCACTTTTTGGTCTGTTAACAAACGACCCACTCTCCTGATAGCGACTAATGGTTGTACGGACTGCAAATCGCGAACATTTTTTTTTGCAATTGCAGCTATTGATAACTTCTGGGAATGCAGTAGCACTATTTGGGCGCGTTCCTCTACCGACAACTCGCGTGTTTTAGGCATTTTTCTTCAACAAATAACTGACACAACGTGAAAAAATAGGATAATCTAATTGATCTCTATCACAAACTCACAAACACACGTTGCTCACGCACTACTAGAATGACACTAAATTTCTAAAATCCACAATATCCCCTTTCCACCTATTCTTTTCAATAGGGGATTAACTAGGATATTGAAAAACGCATTTCTGTAAATACCATTAACTATTTTTACGGTTAATTTCCGTCAGACTTGGATAATACCCAGAATAAGGATTTTTACCTGGGGTGTCTAATACATCTAAGCATGGTTGTATTAGTTTCAAGTAGAGCAATAATCTTACAGCTATTATTGTTTTACATGATTTAATTCAAACTCCTGCTACATAATATAATAAATAAGGGCATGTTTTGTTGTTATTATTATAAACCGTCCCAACCCCTGTCTAGGATTAAAGGCGTTCTATGGACAATTGTAACGCCTCTCTGCTCTTAGTAGGGTAATAAATAAACACCCGTATTCTTAAGTTCGATCACTTTGTTCGACCTCCAAGGTATCAAAACTAACTCAGAAAAAATCTCAGAGAGAAGGGGGGGCTATGAATGAGATCTAATAGGACGCCACAGTATTGTTACCCATAAAATACATTCGTTATTTAGTTTAAGCAATATTATAGGGTCATTGTGCTTCTTACGAATATCTTGCTATACACTGTATTTGGAAGTATAAGTAGCCTAAATAGGTACTAAAAAAAGAGAAACGTCTAAGTTACAGTTTGGAACACTAGTTAATCATCCCCACCTATACGTATAGTTGTTTTTCGTTAATCATACAAAATATTCTTTATATAAGCGCCACTTAATAAGCATCTCCTAACAACGAAAAAACAATAAAATTACATAAAAAATAATGTTCAGTTTACTACTGAATCAATAACAACATTAAACCATTAAATGTGTGTAGTATAGCTGACAGTGGTCTATGAAGCAAAAGATTATGAAAACGAACTATTGCAAATAGTGGACGGTTTACTAATTAATAGTCAACTAGCAAAAATAATTAAACAAGGCTAACCGTGTAACAAGCCGTTAATTAAATCAAAGCTATTATATATATGAAGGTAATATTTGAATACCGAACAATTAATTAAATTATAGCTAGCAAATTTATGAAGGTAATGTTTAAATAATGAACAAGTTGTTAACGAGCCCTTAATTAAAGTAAAGCTGTAAATTAAGTGCCCAAGTTTAATAATAAACGACTGGCTAACGAGTCAATAATTAGTTAAAGCAATTAAATATGTATAATATTTGAATAAATGTTTATATAATTACCTTCTGTTTAACCAGCTAACCATAAAATTAAAATTGTAGTGTGAAAGTTAACTAACTGCTCTCAAACTAACCTGTAATTAGACTGAGCGGTTGCTTATAAACTAAATAATTATCTTATAAACCAAATACAAATAATGACAAACTATTTAAATGATATAATTACGAAAATTTCTGGATCTTTGGCTAAACTACAATCTCCTGGTACCTTTGAACGAGGAACAGGTGCCACACAACTTCGCTTAAACCTTAAGGCAATAAAGTGGATGCATTCAAGCAGATTAAACTCCGTCTTATTTATTAAATGAAAGCGTGATCTTCATAAAGTCACGGATCTAGTCCATTCAGTAATTTATATACAACCAAAAGTAGGAAGAAAATCCTGAAGTAAAGTCAACGTAGCATAAAAGGCAAAGAAGAGAATTAGATCACTATGTAATGCAAAGGTTTAGAAATTACGTACCTCACGGTTGGATTCGAAGCTTAATTAGTGAGATAAATCGTCCTTCCATTAAGAAGCCAGTGTAAAGCCAAGATGGAACCTTATCAACTCATCTGACACAATCCAACTATAAGTCGATAAATTAATCAGTCAGCATAGTATTTTCAAACACAATCGTTGCTAAGTAATATCTCTACTTTAGTAATTATGTACAATATACATACATCCAAATTGGACCTTTTACTGCATTACAGACGACAAACTTCAACAGAACAATGTTAGGTGCTCCATAGAGGATGTAAGCCTCGAGGCCACTGCCTTTTATGCTTCTAGTAGCATGATGTCACAAGAGAAAAAAGCAAGGTACCGACTCATTATTACAGCAATTAATCACAAAGTACTAGCAATAACTTCAAATAAATATTACAATAATAATAATAATACAAATCTAACAATTAGAATAAAAATAAAACATCGAAGAGATAGATCTATAATCCTTCAATAGTATTGACTAAAACCTTATTATTCCTAAAACATTGCAATTCTACATGTATAGCGGTATCCGCAAAATACGAACACAAGATAAATTGTGCATGTAACATAATTTAAAATGTATATTTAATACACTTTAGTTCATCATATTTCAAGTTGCTAAGCCTTTAATATAAATGCCTGAGTAAATAATTAGATTATATAAGAGAAAGAAATAACACAATTACCTGCTTCCATAATTACTAATTAATGAATGCAAGTAAAGTAGTGTACGTTCATTGCTTCACAAAACAAAATGAAAAATAGAAACGCTTTCTGTTTATTCAAAATACACATTAAAACGTAATTAGAAAATTACGAAACTACTCAGAATGAAGTTGTAAAAACAAACTGAATATAAAAACGAAAAATGTAGTAAAGCAAATATACCACTTCTTAATACCCGGCAGAAAAAAAGTGCGGATTCTGAAGACGGAAACTGCCAAGTATAAATAACGAATATCTTGTCCTGTAATCCACGAATTGAATCGTTGTGCCCCATCCGTACCACGAGGTAATTTCAATATTTTAAGACACCCAGCTAAAAAAAAATCCGCGTCTTTACAACACCGAGACTACAAACCACAAGCAGAAACAATAAAAAATACAAATACAATTTAATAAAAGATAATGCACCATACATATTCATAGAGGAATTAAGTTGGCGTTGCAGCGAATGATAGCAGTGGAACGGCATTGAGTGGAAAACGGCGGATTGAAACGATAGGTATATATATATATATATATATATATATATATCTTCTTATTACACGAGATTTGGAAATGGGAAAAGTTTAAAATGGATATCGAACCACCGAAATAACAGACACATGTGACCGTGCGGCTTAAGTAAAAGATTATTTAATAAATTTAGTTGTAAATTAAAATAATTTCGACATTATGACTATTGAATAACAGATATTATTGAAATTAATATCTAATAAATTACAAGAATTGTTATATTCAAGCATTACATAAAATAACTGGTGGATTTCTATTTTGAAAAAATTAAGTAAATCTAAATTGGCATATGAGTAATCTATTTATAGTATTTGAAGTATTTAGTTATGTCGACATATGTATATCAATAATATTAGTACTTGCACAATTTTAATTCATTTTTAATTCGCCTCGTTAGTCGACAGAAATTAACAACATTCTTCCGTTCATAAATTGACTTTTATTTTTATACGTTAAAAATAAAGAAAATTGCTTGCCATCTCTCTATTTCCAAACTTTATGGAATTTAATATTATATGTAATTGTAATCATAAGATAGGTAAAAATCCAAAAAAACAGCCTTATAAACCTCTTACCATTATTCTAGGAAATATTCTAAAAATCTCAATAAAAAAAAATTAAAAGATTTTACAGAAAATTATCCCAAAATGCCAGCTCTACCTCAGATTTAAACTGGGATTATAAACAATAAATAGAAGCTTTGAAACAAAAAGATACTGTTCGGCGACCTTCGTAGACAAATTGCAAAGCCTTGGATAAGGTATTTTATGAAAACATCCTACTCCATCCTGCCTAACAACTTTTACAATATTACTATATATTTCTTTATGAAACAGAATAACACATTGCTGTTATCTGATGTCCGACACGGAAACCAATCTTATTTTTACTAAAAGCGCCTGACGCTAGACTGACAACCATCATTCTGGTGATACAACAGTTTTTATATCCAACGTCAACCGTAAACACGTTGCAAGGAATTTTCAAATAAACTTAAACAAAATTCATGATTAATTCAAGAAATGGTATATGAGAATTAGTGAATCTAAATTTGCACATTTCCTGCCCACCAGTCAATATCAACGTTTGGTAACTCCCTCAAACTGACACTACAAAATATTTTAATATCCATCTTAATAGATAGATAGATTCACTTCACAAACACTTATTTTTAACAAATGTAAGTAGCTAAGTATTAATAATATAAATTAAATCCAATGTGTTGGGCTCATGGGTCACTCACTAATCACAACTATCTTTCGCAAGTTCTTACTAGATGACAACATTCTTAAGCCTGTACGATTGGAGACCGAGGCTAAATTCCGAAATCGAGATCCTACAAAATAATGCACGTCACAGTGGACGTCCCTATATTAGAGGAAGTAGGACGTTTGAAGAAGACCACATCCTTTGATCCACTAACGAGATTTAAATGATACTGTTGTAATCGTAAACAATTCTTAGCATTATAATAGATATAAAATATTTAGTTTTTAGTATTATGTACAGTGTCAATGGAATCAGTCTACTTAGATGAAAAAAGTTAATAAAGAATCTGTCATACCCACATTTGATCAAGCCTTTTCTCCTATCGGACACCTAAAGTATATGATTTCTTCCACTGAAAATGTTCCACATGCAGTACAATTTCGTAAACAAAAAAATTATCCAATTTAATAGAAACAAATTTACTGATTACTTCAAATAAAAATTAGTTAGGTACGACCCCCGAAAAGCCAAAAATTCATATACCTAGTCCTGCCATAAGTATTGATACAAGTGTAAACGCACCTTTTTTGCACTTGAAAGCACCAAAATTTTATGTTGTCAGTTCTGACATTTGATATATGCTTCACAAAAGTGCCGAACAATTTCACTATAGCGTGAGTCGTCATTATGGAATGGTCGGATAAAGAGAGCCGTATTGCGGTTATTGCACTTCATAAGTGTGGAATAGAAAGAGCCCCGTATTTTTGATTTATTGAAACCGTTAAATAGTTAAAATAAAAATAGTTAAAAGGTTATTCATTATTACTGGAAATGTAATCGACCGTAAAAGATCTGGCAGGCCTCGCATAGTTCGTACACCACAGGCCATCAATGCTGTGAGGTCCCGCATCAGTCGACATCCTGTCCGCAAACAGAAAATCATGGCTCGTGGAATGGGTATTGCTCCGAGAAGTATGAGCCGTATCATTAAACAAGACCTCGGACTTAGAGCTTTCAAACGACAAACAGGACAGCGCCTTAACGTTGAATTAAAAAAGAATAGGAAGAAAAAATGCAGACACCTGATATCGTTGTACGGCAAAGAGCGTTACAAAAAAATTCTGTTTTCTGATGAAAAAATTTTTACTATGGAAGAAACTTTTAACAAGCAGAATAATAGGGTGTATGCACGGTCCTCCAAGGAAGCCAGTGAAGTGGTGCCAAGGATTCAGCGAGGTCATTTTCCTGCTTCAGTGATGGTTTGGTGCGGAGTATCCTATGACGGTGTCACTTCCTTGCATTTTTGTGAAAAAGGCGTTAAAACAGCGGCCAAAAACTATTAACGAGACATTTTAAGCAATGTAGTGGAGCCCCTGAACTACACCATGTTCCAAAACCTACCATGGATATCCCAACAAGACTCTGCGCCCGCTCACAAGGCCAAAACAACTCAGCAATGGCTTGAAAATCATGTACCTGAGTTTATTAGTACGGACTATTGGCCGTCAGCAAGCCCAGACCTAAATCCGCTCGACTACAAACTGTGGTCAATATTAGAGGGCATAGTCTGTAGAAGACCCCATCGCAACCTGGAATCATTGAAGCAAGCGTTAACAGAAGCAGTCGACGATATCCCATGGATATCGTCCGTACAGCGATTGATGAGTGGCCCTGCAGACTTCGGCGTTGTATTAAGGCAAATGGCGGCCATTTCGAGTAATTTGCATTGTATTTTGTAGCTTACTATTGCCAAAATAAACTATCTTGCAGTTTTCTTTTTGTACTTAAAAACCTTTATATCAGTATTTATGGCAGGACTAGGTATATATTGTGTTATCTCACCCACGATATAGTCTAAACTTATTGTCCTGCGTCTACCATCCTTTGGGCCCTTAAGTAGGCCTTGAGGCAAGAAATTAAAGGCGGACGAGGAAGTGGTAAAAGCATTGTATATTTGACTGCACATACAACCCAAAAACTTTTTTTCAGTGGTATTCGAGAGTTTCCTGAAAGTTAGAACAAATGAATAATGAAGCAGGAGCATTATTTTAAAAAATAAAACTTGTTTTGTTCTGTTTTTTGATACTTTTCTTGCTATATAATATAGTCTAAGTCAAATTTATTTTCTCCGCCTACAGTGATTTAAGATCATAAAAGTGGTATTAGGATTTTCTGATTCATGAGTTACTAAATATTGAAAAACCCTTTCAGATGAATATTTTAAAAGGTAATTACGATAACATAGATTATTAAGATATTAGTAAATTTTAACTACTCCAATTACATTAATGTTGAATGCTGTTTTTCGATTTATTTAACTATCCCATGTATTAGAAGAAAAGTGCGAAAAATATTTAATTGTAGGCATTTATATTTAAAAAATGAAAATCGAATACATGTGTGCTGCTTTAAAGTAATTTTACATTTATTTAAATAAGAATATAAATAATATTCGATGATGTTTCTGTTTTGTCTTTTTTCACTTTAATTTTATGACTTCGTATTAGTACATACGGTTAAGTAATTGCTGAACATTTAAACGTTTTATGGAAAAATACACATTTAAGATCTTCACTGCATAAAAATCAGCGCTTTACAAACCATTTTAAAGATATATCTGTGTATAATAATATCATGTCGAAAAACTACTTTAATATTTGGTCTTAATTTTAAACTATACATAAATTAGAATGAAGTAACGTCGAAGTGGCGTACATATTTCACCGTATTTATCCTATAGATTAAAAAAGTACAGAAGTGAACGATATTCATCTTATTACAATTACTGTGCGTTGTTGGTAGGATTGCAAACGGAAGCAGGAGCATACGTTGAGAGGCGTCGGAGACTCCAGGGAGACACATGTGTGCACGGTCCACGGCCTCCTCTTCCTCTGATAAAACGTCGTTAAATAAATAAATTGGGTAGATAAGCCGCATTTAGTAAAACGAATTTATGAACACAATTGGGTCGTAAATTGTGCTCTCTACTACTACGTATGCAAGTCTACATGTAGCTAACATACGGTCACACATACATACAGAAAGGGCGCTGCCTATTTCACTCTTTCGAACATGTAATTACAGTCACCGACGCAAAGATATTACTAGTCGAATGGATTAGAAATTTTAATTGAATTATAATTCACACTTACGTATGTACTATCACATGCTTATATGTACATACATAATGTATGTGGTCAGAAATATGTTTAGTGATGTGTATTTAAAAAGCCTAGTATAGGACTTCTGCTCCTTGATTCTTTATATCAATTTAACATAAAATTAATATTGTATGGATGACTAGCTTACAAAATGTATAAAAATAGCAACACAAGAGATATTCTTAACTGCATAAACTAGCGCGGAGAAACTCAGTATGTTCCTAACAGACCTTTGCGCCTTCAACATTTTTTTAAAAAATTTTTCCATAGAAGGAAAGTGTAACGCAATCTTTTATTTTTGAAAATTATTTAATAGTAGAAATGATAGCTTCTTTTGAAGTAAAAAGATAAATAAATTCTTATTGAATTTCAAAAATAAAAAACAGATATCACCAATTCTACACCTCTACAGGAAGCAATAAACATTTTTTTAGAGAAGAATTGTCTTCAGACGTCCATATTCAACTTTTTGCGTGACTTAAAATTAAAATTTAATGACTATTATTACGCATATCTTTTATATAAGATCCGGAAGAAATATTAAATACACTCTGTGGAAGAATCATTTTTAATATAGTTATTATCATGGCATATATTAATGAGAAGTGACATGCCATGAAGATCAGATTAATAATCTATGGGCAGAAATGTATATTCTATCAACATAATTAATGATCAATAACCAAAACCTTTACGATAATTCTCTCCTTAGGTTATTTTTTTTTTCGGAATATATGATAAAGTTAGAAAATGTACTTGCAATAGTTAGAAATATAAACAGTCTCTAATTATAGGTTAGTTGGTTTTATAATGT
Source organism: Dermolepida albohirtum (assembly GCA_031893035.1). Classification (NCBI taxonomy): domain Eukaryota; kingdom Metazoa; phylum Arthropoda; class Insecta; order Coleoptera; family Scarabaeidae; genus Dermolepida; species Dermolepida albohirtum. Next base: position 314,616 of record JAVIWB010004172.1, on the reverse strand, counting down.
AAATATCATAATCAGTGTAAGAGCCCCTACAGAGTTAGTTTTTAAGATATATTATTGATCACAATGCATTTCATCTGGACGATCCCACTTAATAGGGTTTTTTTTGCAGGTATGCGTTAATATCTGCGCATGTGCGAATATTAACAACTATAGATAGTTCAGTGTTCGAAATTTTGAAGAATAAACTTGTCAACATAATCTATTTTTCAGAAGTTTTTTAAGGAGTAACATAAACGATGATATGATCATGCTGTAAGAGATATTAGACAGAAAGCTGTTTCATAAAAACTCCGAATGGAAATAAATATACGAAATTCTGAATTTGTTCAGAACACTGTATTAAGGATTATATGGTGCATATAATTCATCACTTTGTCCACTGCAAGACATATGCTTCCTCAAGCGTCTTCCTTTCGTCTCCATTCTGAGCAGTTCCAAACCAGTTTGTTGCAATTCTATTCAAGTCAGCGATTCATCGGGTTCGTGGTCTCCCTATACGTCACTTGCTGATCCTGGGTCTACATTTTGTTAGTCTCTTTGTCCATTATCTATCGACTATTCTAGCCATGTGTCTTACCGGTAGCCACTTTACATAACAATAGCTTCTATTATGTCTCAAACTTCAGTTTTCTTATTTAGATCTTAATTTCGGACTGTATCCCTTATAGTCACTCCCAACATTGATCTCTCCATTTTTGCCTGTGCAATTTGCAGTTTTGTTTTGGTCGCTTTGCTCTTGAATACCTTCCTTAGACATTCAAACACAACTCGGCCTAGATGGATTCTTCTTTGATGTACTTGTGATTGATTGTCTCTACTTGTTTCGATCTCTTGTCGAAAATATTTGTATGTAGTTATGTACCCAACTTCCCTCCTCGTCGTCGATCGTTATGTCTTCCTTAAAAACCAGATTTGTCATTACTTTTGTTTAATTGAAATTTATTTTCAGACTTGCATTTTTTGCTATTATACAAAACATAGCTTATCATATTTCAATCGTTATTAGAGAAAATAACGATATTGTCAGCGAATCGGAGATTGTTTATGTTTTCACCATGAACTATTTTCCTTGTTTTCCTATTTCAGAGTTTTATTAACGTATTTTAAGACGATATTAGAAAGTTTTAGTGACATTGCACAACCTTGTCAAATTCCACTTTTTATATATTTGTTGATGTTCGCATGTAACTGTATTGTTGTAATTTCGCTTTTGTGGATGTTGTAGATGAGCCTAGTGTATCCATAATCGATTTAGCATTGTTTTGAGAGCTCTCAAGAGAGACAATTAGATCTCGAAGAACGAAAAACTATCTCAGATAAGAAACCATTCAAATTAGAAGAGGAAGGATTTGAGACGAAGATCTTAAAAGAGAGGAAGGGGTAAAAATGGAAAAAGACGTCGAGAAGACATTACAAAATAATACCCCCTTCAACTGTAGTAGTTAATTTACTGCAATATATGCTCAGTAAAACACAATTTTATGAATACGGTTTTAACCGCAATAGCTACATTTAATTTACCAGTTATTAATAACAAATCAAAGAAAAAAGTTTTCTATGATATTCTTTTACTAGTTTTACTAAATCAGAATAACCTATGTGAAAATTTGTATAAATCGCGATAACATGACCAGTAGCAATTAAAATTCTGTTAATAAATGGTTATTGTTCTTAAGCTGGAAATTTTTTAAAGCTAGTAAGCCTAAGTTCTCTTTGAATATTTTATAAAATTAGAAATTGCTATTAACAGGAGAACGAAATTTTTAAATATAGAAAAAATAGATTAAACTCTTCTTAAAGATGGAATAATCTATAATAATTTCTCATTAAGACGAACTATCTTAACCTATTATTATTTGACAAAATTATGGATTGAAAAAATTTTAATTTTAGAACAACGATATTTTAAGTAGCTTAAATTTTTTCAGATATAATTTGGAAATTAATCCTGACGCAGAAACTGATATTTCTTTTCCAAATAGAAAATATGTACACTCTTACGGATACGAAATTATTTACAGCAATGTGGAAATTTCTCTGAGCACTAACTTTTGATTACCACTGTATGTCTGAAATAAATATGCATAGTAATACGCTAGATGGCTCTGGCAATCTATTCGAATGAACGAACTTGTTCGCGTATATAAGTACATGCATGTGTGTGTGTGTGTGTGTGTGTGTATAATACTTGGCCGTGTATTCGACGCGAGACTAAAATTCTTCACAGTTGTTAATTAAACTTCTAATTCCGCCCTAGACAATGACAGTCATCAAAATAGATTAAATTGGGATGAGTTTTATTAAATTGCCTGTATGTCTGTTTTATATTGGGACTCGGTTGTAATAACTTAGTTCCTCGTCCAGAAATTAATTGAGCGCGTGTGATACAATGACTTTTATCACGTTTCTTTTTTCTCCATTATTTATTATAGCTAAGAAATGGTAGACTAAGACTTTATTGTCCTCGTAACATATTCTGTAGCTGTAATATAATAAAATGAGTATGTTTGTTGTAACAATAGTGGCAATTACATCGATTCAAAAATTATTCAATATTTGTACAAAAATGTGTAATAAATGTAATACATAGATTTAAAAGTACTTCAAGAAGTCCAGATTTGGATTTATTTAGTTCAAGACAATCTTTTTGCCAACTTCCAAATACTACTTAACTTTTTAATACTCTCTTAACGGTCTGTTTCTTTCTTTTTTATACATTTCTTTTGGTTTTATATACAACTCTATACTGGTATAATTTACGGGTTATGTATGTCAGAACATTTCTTTTTCTTAGATTATTACCCTGTAATGAGTACCTCAAAGGCCGTTTGATACTATAGATATATACGAAAATGATGTGGCAGGAGATGAGACTCCACTACTAGTGTCACCTTTCAGAAAAAATGCAAAATCATAAAACGCATAAACACAAACTTCATGGTGTAATTAATAAAGTTCTAAATGGATGTGAAATTTTGGCTGATATGCAACAGAGTCGGGACAACAATGCTTCTTTAAAAACCAAAATTTATCACTGGTTTGCGCAACTTAAACGTGATGATATGATCGCGCGACCAGAACCAATTAAAGAACATAGAATATAATAATAAAGAACAATGCCCTATTTCATTTCCAGCCTCGTTTCTCGTTAAATTATCAAAGTATGGCAAAGACTTTTTAGTAAAAGTAAAAGATAATTCAAAATGTTGCCGTGTGATAGGTCGTGGAGTAAAAAAAAATTTACTTTCTGAGAAGAAGTTCAATTTCTAAATAAATTAGTGCCATTTGTCGCAAATTCAAAATTTTTTATTAAAAAATCCAAATATGCATTAGACAATCAAGCGACGTGGAAACAGCAGAAAAGTCGCTCTGCAAGATGAAAGGACGGAATTTTACGGTAGTTGTTAGGTAATGGGTTGAAGAAAATTTGCAAACCTTTTTAAAAAAAAATTTCGAAGACATCTGCAAGAAGACATCTGGGGAGTGCTTAATATTTTTAAAGCTAGAGTAAACTTAGCAAGTTTTTTGCATCATATTTACAGGGGGATACAATTCGTTAAAACAAATATGGCGACTGTAATTGTATCGCATTAAGTGAAATTGTGTTTGTATGTGTTTTTTTGTATACAACAATAAAAGATACCTGAGTAATTTTGAATGTAAAGAAATAAAACTTAAATGATCACGAGGAATGTATTAACCTACAAAACGCCGATCTTTTTTTTAAGAAGTTTCGATAGCCATTTCTTAATAATATAGAAACCATTTTATTTCATAATTTATAACTTTAAGACGAACAGCACTGACTACAAAATCCATCAATCAGTTTATGCACAGTCTAACGCAGGGAAAACCGAACTTTTTTAAAATAGTAATTCTTAGTGGTGCCATCTTTTAAAAAAAAGGATGCCTTGGTAAGGCAGATCTTTCATCATTTTTATGTCAAAATATCAGGATATTTGCATCATTAGAAGCAGAGAAATTTCGCATAAAGTAACAGTTTGTATTTGACATTGGTCGAAAAATGAATTTTGAACAAAGAGCAAATATCAAGTTCTGTTTTAAACTCGGTAAATCGTTTACTGAAACGTTTAATTTGATGAAACAAGTATATTGTGATGTGTGTTTATCACGTACGAGTGTGTATGAGTGGTATAAACGATTTAAAGACGGCCGTACGGACATAAATGACGACGAACATTCAGGTGTAAAAAAATCACAAGCTAACTGATGCCCAAAAATTGCTCCGAATTCAACATTGTACAGACTTGATTAAAGACTCAAAAAAGAACGATAACTTCGAGTATTCTATTGTCACTGGCGATGAGACATGGTGTTTACAATATAATTTAGAGACAAAGCGTCAAAGCTCTGAATGGAAGCATCCAAGCGAAGAAAGAGCGAAAAAAAGCCGTTTGGAGAAGTCAAAAGTGAAGACAATATTGATTTGTTTTTGTGATTCGAAAGGCATACTGCATAAAGAGTTTGTACAAACTAGTCAAACAGTCATTGCTGTATATTACCTTGCTGTTATGAAGCGTCTTGTGCCGCGTATTCATCGTGTGCGACCTCAATATCGTAAAAATGGTAGCTAGCGTATATTACATGATATTGCACCATCTCATCGCTCGACGCCTATCACTGATTTTCTAACTACAAATGGCATTTTAACCATCGACTATTCGCCATATTCACCGAATTTATCCCCCTGTGACTTCTATCTATTCTCCAAACTACATTTGCCGATGAAAGGCCAGCGTTGTGTCGACGTTGACCCCAATAAAAGGCGTCCACAGAGATCTTGAACTTAAAAATTCATTCGATATGTTAATTGAACGTGCAACACGTTGTACTGAAGCCGAAGGTGACTACTATGAATAAAATAAATAAATTTTACCAAAATAATAAGCTTTTGTTTTTATTTTCATTTTTTCTCTGAGACAGACTGTGTATTAATTACTGGCTAGATATTCAAAAAAGGAATGGACAACACAAACATTCATATAGTAAAAAAAGCATGACGGCTTACAAACGATTCAGTTTCTGCAATGGAATGATAAGTTTATTGCCCCGATTTCAACTCTATTGAAAACATTTGGTAATTCTTGTCAGACGGGTTTACATAGACAATTATCAACAGAGTTACACTAAGAGACTTAAAAACAATTGTCGAATAAAGAAACTTAAAAATTATTAGTCTATAAAAAAAATAGATTTTCGAATTTATAAAAACCAAAGGAGTCAACTACCATATTCTATCGAGTTTTTATTTTATTAATGTTTTATACCACGTTTTTTTAAATATTTTTTTTTGTTATACACGATGTTGGTGATTTTATATGGAAGTCAGTGGCGTACGCTGCGAATCCAAAGTTAATATGTTACTTTTAGACTTGATATCTTGTTCGCAATCAAATACGTTACGGCCCACACTATTTACATTAGGTAAAGCAGTAAATAATAATTTTTTATATCAAGTACAAATATCTCTTTCACAATATTCTTTTAGATTAATTATTAGATTATAGTACAAATATTCTCTCGATGTGTAGTGTTTGTATGAGCGTCGAGTGTTTCGCTATTTTTCTTTGTAAATTTACTATGATTCCAAGTTTCAACATTGTTGATTATTTTTTCTACTGAAGATGGCAGCTTAGTTTTCTATACATATATAGGATACAAATATTAATGTGAAGAGGGATTTTTTACATTTCTGATTAGAGAATGTGTGTATATTTATTAGAAAAAGAATGAGTTTTACTATGCCCTATAACGTTTCAAAATGAATTGCTTGTGTGTCGCAACGCCTGTTTCTCAACACTAGTATGACGCTCTAAGTCATTTATGAAATCACCCAATTTAGTGATAAGTATGAAACGAATTAATGTATTTAAGTCTTGGAATTTTCGAAAAATATATATTTATTGTTTATTTATTGACGTTTTTAAAACATAGTTTTTATCAATATACTTATCTATGTGCCTAAATTATTTATTAAAGTATAAAACACAACGTACTTTGTATAATTTATGGGCGATAATATATTTAATATTCTATTTTTAGACTTCTCAATTTGCGATAAAGAAAAAAAAACTTGAAAAGAAACATGTATTTAGAATGTAATTCAAAAGAAAGGAACATGTCCAATTACCTTCGTTGAAGATTGTAATATATTACCGTAATTTTCAACAATAATTTAAACAGCTTACGACACAAACGGAGTCTAATGAACGTACGACATTTCCTTAATAATATAACTGTATACAAGAAATTTACCGAAATACCTTTGAAGTCGACACCTTTTTTCATATCTATTCATATTTTACTGTCGGTTCGTTAGAGTTGATCAGAGGAAACTGCAGTATTTCTATTTTCGACAAAAATTTATTATTATTATTCCTTACAAATTGACTGTTAAAATTTGCATTATACCATTGAAAACTTGAATTAATTACATCCATAAATTCTCCGTTGATAAATATACTTTTAACAGTCAATTTATAAAATAGAGTTTCTTTCCTTAGATGCATGATTTAGTGCTTAGTGTATCTAAATATAAATGACCTAAATGTTAAATGCAACCAATATATTTCCGTTGAATGTAGGAAATATATACTATGTATACATGTACAGCAGCTTGACGTTAATTAGAAAGCCAATGGTACAATTTTATTTATAACGTGAAAGTACATAAAATAGCATATTTATTGCATTCAAGAAATCAATACATTATGTTTAAAGTTGTCACGTTGTAAGGACATAAAACTTATAATCGACTCTTATATAACAGGAATCCAATCATTTCTAGTCAACGATTATGTAAATGTAACAATTCTCATAAAATTACATTGTTGTTACGTTCAAAACGTGAAGTAACAAATACCATCAATTGTTATGGTTAGTTTTGTTTATTAAACATACTTATATATGTAGTTCATGTTTCCATTGAACAAAAAAACGCCTACATTTTAAAAAACTGTCAAAATAATCTTGATCAAGTATTACACATACGAGGGGAGTTCGATAAATCCGTGCAAAAATACTCCATTTTCCGGAAAAAAGCTATCTTTTTCTCTACAAAATACCTAGCCGAGTGTATGCATTATTCTCGACAATACTATTCGATGATGCTATTAATTTATCCAGATCTTCAAAATAAGTCCTTGTTTCGTCGATTGTATTATTTGGTGTAATTTTCTTTTTCGCAAGCCATTTTCTTTTTCATAGTCGAAAACATATATAAGATCTAAATCTAGTAGGTAAACAGGACGTTGAAAGACTTCGTAATCGTAATTATATTAATTTTTTTATAACAATTGGATGAGAATGGGCTAATAAATTTTTTTACCGTGGTTGTTTTATTTTAAATTTATTCCTCCATTTAAATGGCACAAGGTTGCGTAAAATTGCCTAATCATCGTTTTACTCATCTGTAGACTGTTCCTTAGTTTCAGGTTGGTAAAAATATATCCTAGTTTTGTGTACCTCTATAAAAAGAAATTCTTAAGAATTACGCCCATATAGCACCAGACTATGTTTATAAACTTTATATTTTCACGATTTTGTTGTTTTCATCATCCACTAAAGCTGGCATCCACCTTGATGTCAATTTGCTAATGTGTATATACATATTCGTGGACCTGGTCATTTGAGATTACCTTTCCAATCTCATGTACTTCAAATTATGAATTCTCTCAGTATTATTTGTAGATTTGAAATTTCATCAGGTTCTTTAGAACTCTCGGCGTCATTTATACATATATGGATATTATAGAAATTACTAAATCACTTATACCTCAGTTTCCTGTGCTGATTGACCTTATAAAAAAAATATTTGATTACTACACGAAATTTTCTTTATTTATTTTCCACAAACCAATTCGATTAACTCAAACTACTGCTAGGAACAGAACAATGACCAGATATTATTGAAACCTCAGTAAATTTCTACATGAAGTGCTAGGAACGGAAAATGGTTTTAACACTGTACCATGTGTCCTTTTTCGACTTTGTCTTATCAAAGTCTCTCAAATTATACGTGTATGAATATACATATATGTATATACATACATGCATAAATCGAAAACGAAACAAAAAAGAAAATACTAAATAAAACAAATTCTAAGAAACCAGTTAGTTTATGTAATATATAATTAATAGTACGTAATTAATGATAATATTAATAAAATAATAGATACACAAAAGATTCTTGTACGAGGGTAGCCGTTTATATTTCGGGAACTGGCAACACTGTTAGTGTTGCCTCCGATCTGATGATTGCATCGTGAAGTTTGTCATTTTTGACAATATATTTACCTTGACAGTTATATTATCCGGCCGCTATTTCTATTGTTGACAGTAACTTGAAAATTCAGCGAAAAAATGGAATTAACTCGTTTCGTGCAATTATTTTTCATAACTTTCGGCGTGGATTATTTCAACGAAAATGCATCGACGAGCTTCAGCTCAGAATTCATTCTTTATATGGTGATGAAGCACCATCGAAAACGACAGTATATCGTTGATAAAGTGAATTCAAACTTGGACGGCGTTCTTTGGACGATGAATTTCGTGAAGGTCGTCCCACAAATGTTGTTGTGTCGGAAAGCATTAAGCATTAATGCAGTATCTGAATTGATAATGAAGTCCTTTTCTGAGCGATTGTCAAATTATGTGGTACCTAACTTAACATATCGTGGGATATGTCACATGAGGTATTAGTAACACCAGCGTGCATAAGATCCTGCATGAGCATTTAGACGTTAAGAAGCTATGTTTACGTTGGGTACCACATAATTTGACAATCGCTTAGAAAAGGACTCGCGTCGATTGGTGCCAGATAATGCACAAAAAATACAATGTCGATTCTTCATAGAACATTTATAAAGTCGTCACAGCTGATGAATCTTGGATCTATACATATGAGCCCAATAGTAAACAGCAGTCGACTGTGTGGCTATTCCAAGATGAGGCAAAACCAACAAAAGTTGTAAGCGCTCGAAGCAAATCAAAATAAATGGTCGCCTGTTTTTTCGGAAAATCCGTTCACATTGCAATGGTGCATTTAGAGAATGGTACACAACTATTTGTTTGCCAAAAGTTTTTGAAGAAATAAGAAAAACAAACCGAAAACGACAGATCATTCTCCACCATAACAACGCGAACTCTCACAGGTCGATTCAAACAATTGAATATTTGACTGGACAAAACATTGAATTAATGAGCCATCCGCCATACAGCCCTAATCTAGCACCCTGTGATTTCTTTTTGTTCCCACACGTGAAGAATAAACTTCTTGGTCAACGGTTTTCTACGCCGTAAAAGGCAGTCGAGGCATTCAAAATTTATATTTTGCAGATACCGCCTCACAGTGGCAGCAATGCTTTTTGGACTGGTTTAAACGAATGCAAAAGTGCATTGATTTTCAAAGAGAATATTTTGAAAAGAAATAAAACTATTTTCGGTAATAAAATTTTTTTTTGTTTGCTATTCCCAGAAATATAAACGGCTACCCTCGCATTGAGTAAGATACATGTTGAAATATATTAATTTAATAATTTTTAAGGGACTTAATTAGATCTATAGGTTGTACATTCAGTAGCAAAAAGAACATTTCCTAATTTACGAGGTTATACTCGACGTATCTTATTGCTTTTTTATGTTTATATAATCGAAATAGACGGTTTCCAAATATAATTTTACTAAATTTGTTTTTTTTAATATTAATTTTGGAAAGAAGTGCCAAAAAGTATATGAAAAGCTAGTAATGAAATTTCATTATTTTATTTTTAAATGTTATTGTTTTATAAGTGTATTTTAAGCAACTTTTATCAATATATTTTAAATAAACCGTGTAACATAACAGCATGTTAATTAATATTTTGTTTAGATGATCTGACCCCATTTAGTGCAATACAGTATTTATATACATAACCTTTATATTTGAAATGGTTACTAATAGTATGTTAAATGTCAAAATTTACAAGGTGCATCCCACATATAATATGTATAGACATTATAAAATTATAGAACATACTGTGGAACAAGACTGACGTGACGCTTAATACTAATATTGTGTTCCAATATAATCAATGTTCAAACATAATACACTCTCATTTCACACTTCGTTACTGATTCTCGTTCTCGTTCCATATCTTAATAAAAATCTTAATTCCAACCTTTCCGTCTTATATTACGGGTTTGCCCCTTATCTATGGCCACTATCACGGCCTAACGTTCCCTTATAAATTTAATAAGTCCTCATCTTCAACAATTAATTACGGAATTAATCTTCGCACCATTTCAGTTTAGTAAACGAGAATCTCTTGTGTTTTTGTTTGTATGTGTGTGTGTGTACAAGCTATAATGTAGGATACGATTTACACGAATATATTTAATTGCCTGTGCTATAATGACTAAACGTATTAAATTGTAAATAGGGATAATTTAAGTTTCAATAGAACTTATTTCAGAATAAATAATTGCTAATAATGACAGCGAAATATCTGGACATAATTTAGAAATAGTATAAATAAATGAACATTTAGGGTTCATTAATGTTAAATTAATTATGAATACAGTAACAGTCAAATAATTTATATATACTTAAGAATTATGTAAAATTTAATAAGAGGCATTAACTAGAAGTATTGACGTCGCTAAAATTCAATTTTAACAGCTTTTTGATTGTTTGAGAAACATAATTTCTAATTCCTGTTTGAACTACAAAAAAACCATGTCATAATCGAAACACCTTGAATTGCGTTATTTACATATATCTTATGCTACGGACCGTAGAATTTTATTCTATGAAATATTATAATTCCATTCTACGCTGAAAAATGCAATCACAACCTTATATCCTCCCCCTCTCATGTTTAATTTGGTATACATATTTGGAACATTATTCGTTTTCGGAAAAGTTTGGTTTAACCATTACAGAAGGCGACGCAAAGTAAATATGTATATTGTTTCCCTTGTACTGTCATTGCTTTTTAAACTTAACGTGCTATCTTATTCCTGGTTACTTAATACGTTTCCTGCCCAAAAATTATCTGCTTTATTAAAAAGTAACATTAATAATTAAAATACTATAATGTGGTCGGTAGAAAATTTTATCTAGTTGTTTTTGATATAGTCTGAAAAGTATGTATGTCTTAAATTAAACTTAACTACGCAATCTCCAGAGTTATTAAGGTTTTATATTCTCATAGATGCAATAGTAGGTAACTTAAATTTATTTTATTGACTCAAAATTAACAACAATCAGATAATCCTTGTCCTTCTTAGTCTATACATCTAAAAAAATTTTCTTTCGAAATTTCTAATGACATCTTGCAACATTAATTTCCTTTTATTTATGTTCATTCATATTTAATGCAAGTATTTCACATATGCTTTTTAGAAAAAGCGTTCCAACGTTATATGGTCACCAAAAAATTACTTTAATATAAATAATTATTTTGTTAAAACTATACCTTGAAAAAATATTATCTCAATTATTCGTCTTTGGCTACCTAAATTATTTTCTTCTGAACGAAATAATTCTTTAATAATTGCATAAGCATTTTCAGTACTCCAATCTTTTTAATTTTGTTAATTGCTTCCTTAGTAAAATTACTCTCTTCGAAAATTTTCTGTTGTTTCGCATATTAATAAATCAATTAGAAAATTTCTAACAGTTCTTATGTTGTATCATTAGAAAGGTTAATTTGTTGATTTAATTATCACGCAGATATTTTTACTTCGTTTTTCATTATTTCTTAAACATGACTGATAACTTCTGGTGTACGTTTCTTAAGTGCCTCACTAACTGATTTCTTTAAAAGATATAATTTTGCAACTTCCTCTAGAATGCAATTTACCGCAAAATTTGGAAGCTTAGCTTGAAATTCCTCAATTCGTTCTTGTGTTGAATAAACTCATACATGTCTTTAGCATCAATGCGAAAATAGGCTTAAATTAAAATAGTCTTATGTCCTAAAGTGAAAACCATACTAAAACTCTAATGTAACTGAGAAAAGAAACACAAACCCCTCCGACTGCATTTTTTAACAAATTAGGAAAATTAGATGAACCTCTCAGTTGAAATTATAATATAATTATTACTATATATATTACTATATATCCGTTGTCGATAGAATCAAGAATTTTTCACACTGTCTCTAAAATTTCTTTCTCGAAGGCGAGTCGAAAAGTTAAAACATTGTTTTTCGTCCATGAAAATCATGCTATTCCAAAACGATTCTGCCCTCTTCAAGTATTTTTCGTCACTTGCTATTTTTTGCGCGGTTTCTCTTATTTACCATGCATTTTTTTTTGGCCACTCTTGAACAACGTTCGTACTTTTTGAATGCACTGTTTCAACACTCACATGTTTCCTGTCTGTTTTAATTCTACAAGAATTTCTTTGACTTTTATTAGTATTTTTTGAACATTCTTGATTATCTGCGTTTTATCTTCAGCTAACAGAATTTTTGGACAGCCCGATCTGTGTTTGTTTTCTGACATATTTGCCTTCCTGTATTTCCTTATAATGTGTTTAACAATGGTTCAAGATATTTTCTTTTCTAATTCACTAATTTTTGAACCGAGTTTTGTTTTGCAGAAAACGAAACAATCAATTTTCTTTCTGGTAATATCGTTTGTTTTGTCTTCAGTATTTTCCAATGAATTGTTGATACTTACATTAACATACAAATTATTTGGGACATTTACAAACTACTGTGCAACTATTAGACAGAATGATTAACCCATGAATACGAGATTTCTATGTTTCTCTTACTTTGCATACGGACACTTTTGTGTGTGATGTTTTTATATTGTTCAGTACAAGGTTTTTAAAGTTGTGCAAAGCATAAATTGCTCTATATACTGTGTTTAATTAGGTTATCATAAAAGCTTGTTAAACAAATAACATATTTATCTATTTAAATGCATCATTCTTGTACAAAAAACTAGGTAAGCGGATACTTTTGTGTACGACTGTCTAGCAACATGGAAATATCACCGATTACAATTCATAGATGTAAAGAATAAAGTGCATTAAAGCCGATGAACAATGCAAGACACTAAGATAAACGTTTGGTAGAAACTACAGACTAGCTGTAAAGGATTAAACCAATTCGTAATCTCGACAACCTAATAACACAATTATTTATAAAAACCATAAACGATTCGGAGGACAAGATAAATATTTCGTTTAGATCGAATAAGGAAAGTATTATAATACAATAATATAAATTGGTAGACGAAAGAATAAGACTGAAATTCGTTGAAGTCTCTCATTTAATAATATATCATATTTGACATTATTGGACTATAGTTTGCCAGGTAATTTGAGAAGTAATGGATAGTAATAAAGGCCGTTCAACTACTGTAAATACTTACATGGAAACTAAAACAGAATATTTTGAAAAACTTTTACTTAAATTTCAATTAATTATAACATTTTGTTTTATTTATATAACAATCCACAGAATAAACGATATAAAAGTTGTTTAAATAGTTCTTTAGAGATTTTGTGCATTCTTCGTATATCTGTCTTAATTTGATTGTATTGGAACGCGTTCGAAATATAGGTGTATATAATATAAAATAATTACATACAAAATCCTTTGATTACTATCTCTCACAAGCATGTAATACTTCAAAAACTATTATGTCGTTTTCAGCCAAGCCATACATTCATAATGACTTCACAGATCTATAAAACAGCTATTAGACACTTTGTCTGCTAGTAAAATTATTGTATACGTTATTGTATGTATACACATACCTATGTATGTATGAGTTTACCACAGTAATCATCTTTAATTTGGTCCGACGTCAATTAAATTAAGAATCGAACGTCCATAAACTATTCCTCATTGTGACTTTACGGTAGTCTCTTTCTTTGGGAAGCCACAATGGCATGAAAATATGCAACGTAACCTATGGTTAATTGTTATTAAATACCACGTTTTATGGCGACCATTGTCTAAGCGGACCGGTCGACGAGGCTCGTGTGTATATATATTTATACATATGTACAAATGGACGGCTAAGACAGCCAGTAAGACAAACCAAACCAGTTTGGGAACTACTTCTCGTGCTCTTACGATATGTACCACCTATTCATTGTCACTAAAGAAGATACTGGCCTTAGAAAGAATGACCGCCAGGTTTCTTATATACACTTAACTTATCCTTCTTATTCATCGAAATGTAAGTTTAATATGTGATAAAACTTTAATAAACAATACCGATGTGAGTTTAAAATAATTTGAGCACAACAGACCCACCTTTTATATTGTACATTTGAACTAAATTTCAGTTCATTAACTTAGCTTCTTTGTCATAATTAATGCTAAATTAATAATGATGATTGCCATAAAAGCAATACCAGCCAAATGTCATTTTTCGAATTATATTATAAATATTACGCAAATATTTATTACGTTATGCCGATAGTAGTATTGTTAAACTTCCTTTAACCAAAAGTGTTAAAAAAACTTAATTCCACTTTATGTACTCTAATATATCTTCATTTAGCGCCCACTAATTTCCATGAAATATAAAACAATAAAATAATTAACACTTTCGCCTAAGTGATCGTCACATATAAGATGACGAGGTAGAAAATATTAATAGCAAGTCAAAAACATTAATAATCAGGTGCTGTCTCTTAAACATCATATGGCGAGTTATGATTACGAATGTTCGAAACGGTTTAAGCGGTTCCATTGTACGTACTACGCTATTAACAAGAGAATTTTTTTGACGACCAGTCGACTCGTCCACACTTATCCAGAGGTTTTTATTGTCTAGTTCTGATTTAATGCTGTCTTCAATTTGATCGCGCACTGATACATTTTTTCGTAAAGCTGTCCGACTAGGTAATTTCCACTTCAAATGCTTATGTTTGAAGGAGCAGAATGAATCGATGTTAACCCTAAATCGAATAAATTGGTTATTGAACACAACGCCATTTTTTAAAATTTTGTACTGTGCATTATCTACGTGCTTCTTTCTTTCAAATTTATTCTAAAACAAGAAGGCTTTGTTACAAATTTTTCAAATTATCTGTGTATGTATAATTTATGCAATAAATCTGGAACTTCGTTACTTTGTAAACTAATTGTAGCTTTTTCGAAGTTTGTAATTGCAACATAATTAAACTGAACTGTAGAAAACTCCTAACACAATAAAAACAATCGTACAAACGAGGCATATGCTTGGCCTGAAGAACGATAGCTGAGTGACGGTCCCTCGACTATAACATTTAGTAAACCCTTGCACTTCTTCGAAGCACGCGCTGCTGACCGAACGCTCACAATGCCAAATCTAATCATAGCTAAAATGGATAATTCTATAAGAGAAGCATAGACGTGTTATGAAAGCCAACAAGCAAACGTTAACGT
This sequence comes from Dermolepida albohirtum, assembly GCA_031893035.1. Lineage (NCBI taxonomy): Eukaryota > Metazoa > Arthropoda > Insecta > Coleoptera > Scarabaeidae > Dermolepida > Dermolepida albohirtum. The sequence goes on along the minus strand of JAVIWB010004172.1, from coordinate 299,215 downwards.
TCAGAAAGAAGTCGGCGACTTCCTTGGCAAGCAGTTTATTTTTAAACGCTATTGCGCGTGGTTATACATTGACAAGGTCACGTAAACGAGGACTAATTCTTTTTGTGACGAATATTTGTAAACTAAAAAACAACATATTGAAACCAAATGTTAACAACCCCATTAGAACCATTCCGGAAATTCATAAAGGATTTTTTATGTTGTACGTGTGCAATATTTCTGCACGAACTTTTAACATTAGTTAAATTTATTAAATCAAAATTAGAATTACAATAAACTAAAAATTGATAGATAGATGCCATATATGCTTATAGATATTAACTTAAATTCTTTACATTACATTGTTCATATGATACTAGTGAAAATTTATTCTTTTATAATATTTTAATATTTATACAATTTAAAAACAACAAAATTCTTTCTTGCTAAATACTTTTTCTGGCTGATAGAAGCCTACGGAGCTAATCCTTAGAAAAGCCTTCTGCTGCGAGATGTTCCAATGGCCCCGTTCTCATCTTCTGTTCAAATCGAAGTTTATATAATATAATCCAGAAAAACATTTAGTATACATCGCCCATATAAACATTTAAGACACACAATTTAAAATTAAATAAATTATCTACAAAATAGAAACTATTGAACTAACCTTCTGTTGCCAAAAACGCTAATAATTTTAATTTCATGGTATTCATATATAAAACATTCACTTATACTTTTGATTACAATGGTTTGCAACGGTGCGGATCGCGTACGGAATTTTTCGTACTTCGCCGTGTTTTACAAGGTGCGAATTTGAAATTATCTGCTGATTTTGGTTGTCGAAATGCGTATACAGAATTTACAAATATTAATTGTGGAAAATATATCAACCTTATTGATCAAATTTTGATTACAAACTTTTCAAACAAAATTATAATTCAAAAAATTACTCATAAGTTTGCGACACTTGTTTATACACCTTTTGTTATACAATGCTTCTATTTATATACATATTTATTAATATATACATACAGCAATTATTACATGAAATAAAAATACTTCGAATGATTGCAAATTAAAATCAGTTTTTATCAATCTAAAGGATGAAATGACACACAAGCACAAAGCGTGAAGCGAAAAACATTTGCGCAACGATTTGAACACCGGGGTATCACCTGATAATCACTCTTGTAATTTTAGTAATAGTAAAATGTTAATCAACGAAAATATTTCCGAAATGCTATAAATTAAAAAAGAGTAAGCTAAGTGAAACAAATATAAAAGTTCATAGGAAATCTATAACTCTGCTTTTTCACAGAAATGCAGACACTGTTCTTGATTATCTTGGAATGTTCAGTAATACCTACACACTTCACTTTATATTGGTACTATGCGACACAACAAAACTAATAAGCATATATTTTTAAACCGAATTTTATACAGATGTTTACTGTATTTAGAATAATAAATGATAAAAAGAAGTAGCAAAAGCAATTAACCTTTGTGTAGTTTTTTTGCCGAACTCTAATGAAAAAAATCAGTTTAGTTTAATTAATCAGCTATAACAGTCTATAGTTGTGAGTTTTATATTGAAACGAAATCAACGAAATTGTCGCCAGATACCTAAGACAGGTTTCGCATTTCACGATATCGCTAAACGGATTTAAAAAGTATTACTACAGTTATTCGTTATTGGAGAGATTGGTCTCAAGAAGGTAAGCAACATCGTAGAAGAGATTCTGGAGGATCTAAAAGAACCAACAAGCGGGAAGATAGGAGAATAAAATTCCTTGCCCTGAGGAGTCGGCATAGTACCTCAAGGTCAGTAGGAAATGTTCCTTTGACAAAAATAGGTAATAAAATAACAATGAGTTCCATATATCGCCGTATCCGTTTATTTGGGTTAATTTCCTATCGTCTAAGACTAATATTCCTTTGAATGGACATTGTGGCCCTAGTTTAGAATGATGTAATATACAAGCAGATTGAGGATTGTGGGTCTACGATGATCATAGAGTTGTTAAAGTGGTAAAAAGCGGCTTTAGAATTTTTCCGTTGAACGTGAAATTGCGTTTACTACCACTTAGATTGATGGATTGATGTGAAATTATCACATGAACTAAGATTCCTTTAATATTCTTTCCAGGACAGTTAAATTCTTAAAGGTGCATTTACAAAGTTCTGAAATCCCTCGCTTTACCATACATCCAAATGTTAAATAGAACCACATTCTAGCAAGACGATGCCCATCCTCATACTGCAATTATTACACAAGGACATGTGCAAGAAGGCAACATCAATATTCTCATGGGCTGCGCAGTCGCCACACCTATTGTCCATGGAACATATCTCGGATATGATAGGACGAAGGTTTAGTATACCTTCAAACCCTCAAATAAACTTACTTAGTTGTTTGAAATGAACTTCCACAAAAGTCCATCTTATTAGCAGCATGCCCGGACGAATAGCAGAATGTATGTATTCGTTTGCGTGAAGAGGTAACTAGCAGAATGTATTCGTTTTACGTGGTGAGGTAACTCATTATTATATTTTCTATGTAAAGAGTACGAATTTTTCAATGAAAATTTAATCATTTGTTATTCGGAACACAATAAACACCTGTACAAAAGTAAATATATGTGCTTCCACTAAGTGATTAATTTTTTTGTGGCATAGTATGGATAAGTATATAAATATACACTCTCTCGAAATCAATCATCACATTTTAACTATTATCATTTTTACAATTTCTTTTGCTATTAGTAAATTCTAAGACAAAAAATTCTTTACACTACTAATTCAATATTTTTACATGATTTTCGGCACTACCAAAAAAGAAATGATTTTTTTTTAATTAATTGAAGAAGTACATTGAAGTACATTCAAAAATTACATTGTTTTTCATAACTTTCTTTTTTGATATAAAATTGATAAATAATTTCAAATAATCCAAAAAAAAAAGAAAAAATAATTACTACAGTGTACTCTGGGAACTTGTAAAGCCTTAGAAAAAACTCTTAAGTAGATATGGAAAGTTAAAATAGATATGAAATTTTTAAATCAATAATCACATTAACAAAAGGGCTTGTTGCATGCATATATTATAAATACATATACTATGCATATATTATAAATATATATACTATAATTGTGTATAGCATTGTGTTTTATATCAACTTAGAAAAGTATATTGATTTCTCAGGAAAAAAAATGCTTTAAAAAAATACTCTGAGAAAAGCCTACAATCTCCTCCACATGTACTCATATAACATAGTTTTTTTCTTAAGATACAAAATATCGAAGCCTTCTTATAGTGTTTCATATGCTCTTTACATAACCATACGAATATTAAATTCTTTTGTTTTATCTATTCAAGTCAAAGGTAGATATTTAAAATATCTCTCGCATTTTAATTTTAAAAATTTGGTATCTAGAATAAATTAGTTTCTTAAATTTAATATTTCTGCAAATGAATTATTTCTAGTGATGAATAGACTAATTTTCTTCGTCTTACGTGAAACAAAATTTCGACAAGTTTTATTACTTAACGGTGTAATACGAATTTCAACAATGATACCTATTACTATTCCTGGTAAGAGCCGTATTTCTATGAACAAGGTCACATTTTATCGAGGTATAAAACTGTAATTTTATGCACGTATTTATGCGTTGTTTACAAATGGACCCTAATTAACAATTAGTGCATTATTTGTTTTACAACGCGATCTAGACATACCAAATGTTGAAGGAATTAAAAATTAACAAACAAAAATTAAGTAAGTTATTACTTTTTCTTTATTACTCTTGTATAATATTATTATACAAATGTTGCATGGGGCATATTTTGCATAAAAAATCTTGAGTAAAAGTACTTATTAATATAGCCTGTTGGTAAAAAAATTAAAGTGTACATCCTGAATTACAGTCAATTTTAATTTAAAGCCTAAAATTAAAATTTTATTTCGTTTATTGTCATTCATTAACGAAATTTCCTATCGTCATCATAAATCATAACAATATTCTCCTTATACCTTGAAAACGTGATAAATAAATGACCGATTTTTACTTTAAATTTCGTTTAATATTTTCTAATAATATTATAAGTTTCACTGATTCTACATATTTAATAATATTATAACTTATTATTTTGTTCCTGCACACCCATATATCCAAGATTCGTATGTAGTATACCAACTGGTCATCTTGACCAGTTGGGAAATTTGATCATTTTCATTATAAAAATATCTTGGAAATTCTCCGCATTTTTATTATACTCCAAGCTATAGTGGAAATATTTTCGATTATTCCCCTAATTTTCAAAAGTTTATAGTGCTTCAGTTTTAATTCTTATTGACGATTGTTGTGATTATTTAAAAAAATAGATCTTGTTGTGTGAACAATTTTGTTGAACGTATTTATTTATAATTTTACATTATTATTCGTCAGGTTGTAAGTAAAATGTGAATAAATATTTTAATAAGTATTGGGAAAATATTTTTTGTTTTATCCAGTAATAAAATTTTACCCAAATATCGAGACGTTTAAGGAAAACTTAAACTATTGGAAGACAACAAAAATACTTATAACGAACAATCATACATTTCAAACAATCAAATGGATAGAGAAGAAAAGTATAGCAGACAGCGATAATGAGATAGACAACATCTTAAATATATAGTAGGTACATTAAAAAGTTTTACGATGTACACAAAAATATATCTGCTGAATTCATGTACGATGACCTTTATAACTGGATATGTAACAAAACTTTGGCATTTGGAGCACATCTGATTTATAACATAAAAGAAAAAAACACATTATTTTCCCAAGGAAGAAGATTTATATGCGTGTAGATATAGTATATGCGCGTAATAATCGAATAATTTTTTTCTTTGATTCTCCTTCCTTATACATAATAAATGTTCATTAAATTTGGGCAAAGAGAAGAGAAACGGGGCAGTTTAGTGGTAGGACGCGCAGAATACGACAACGGGCAATCTACTGCTGTTGAAAACACATTCATGACTACAACAGCAAAGCGAAACCGGCGACTACACCAGGATACCACCCTTAACACCTAATGAAGAACGAGAATGTCTATTACTACGGGAAAAAGCGATTATTGGTTGCAGGCTTAAGTGGACGCATTGCGATAAAAAAATCATTAAAACGTGTACACAAACAATGCTATGGGCATAACACCTACATATGTAAATTGGAAGATCAATAAGTAGAAAACCGTCCTATAAACCGATGAATCAAAATTTGGAATTTTCAGTCCTAAACGTAGAATTTTCATTCGATGGGGACCGGGCGAACGTCTTAATGAAACTTTTTTAGTGCCTTTAGTAAAACATGGAGAGGGAAATACGATAGTTTGAAGTTGTTTTACTGGCATAAAAACGGATGATTTGGTAAAAATAACTGGGAAAATGCGAAACGAAGAGTATTTGAGCATTTTGCGAAACAAAGCATTGCCATTCAGAAGTCGTATTATCGGTGAATCATTTATATTCCAATAAGATAATGATCCATAGCCCAGCACTAAAATATGCAAGAACTTTTTGAAAAAAAGAAAGGATGCTGAGGAAGTTATGATAATGATCTGGCCCACTCAAAGTCCTGCCTTATCTCCTATTGAGCTACAATGGGATGAGCTGGACATAAAGGCGAATGCGTGATAGCCACAAAATGCTAAGCGATTATTGGGCTACTTACAAGAAATTTAACAACAAATTGACTCCGTTTGCCTCGGTCTGCCAAACCGGTCATTTTGACCTGTTTGGCTGAAACGGATATACATATAATAACTGTTAGTACTTGTAGTGTTAAGTACTAACCTAATACATTTTTTAATAATTATCTTCCATCAATCTGAATCAATTATTATTCTACAAAGTATATTAGGTATGATCGTAATGAGACATACGATTTTGCCATCTTACATTGATAATTATGTAGGACTGTTTCACCTACATATATTAAAATGTTGTTCGCAATAATTAAGAAATAATTATATTTAAAATATTTGTAGGTATATTATACCGATATTTACAGCAACGTAATATCAATATTTGACTTAGGATATTGTTTGTGAACCCTACTAAATGAAATACATAAATATTCGTATGTCGTTGATTTTTTCAGGTTCATACTAATGCAAATGTAGATGCATTAAAACTATGATCTTTATAAACTGGAAAATTTAAGTATTAAGTGTTTAATTCTAAATTAACAACAATTATAATAATTTTAATCTATTTTAGTAATAAAAAAATAACATTTGTCGTATAAACTTTTCTCCGCGCAAACGAGCTGTGACTTACTTGTATTAATAATTATGTAGGAAAAGGGACTGAAAAGTCTATGGAAAACTGTCAAATTTCAGATCGCTACGTTCATTAGTTTCGTTATGTTGACTATCTAAACAATGCTTGATAACGTCTGAGAGAGCAACGGATATGAAGATGTGCAAAGAGTAAGTCGTCATATATTCAGAAGAAGTGGAGAGTTCTACATTCCTTTGCCGGTAATTTAAAAACGTTGGTAACAGTCCACCGTCGGAGATGAGACCAATGATGTCGACAGATAACCCAAAAAAAAAGAGAAAAGAAAATAAAAATCTATACCTGTCACTCTTAGTAACACCAATTTCATAAACATATGCTATGGTGCATACAGAGTAATAATAAAAAGAATAAAATGATATACACATGTTTCATTTACGCATTTTAATAGAACATTGAAAGATACAATAAAATACATATTTATATTAAATTTAAAACGTTTAATCAAAATTAAAATTATTTTACGAACGACGCCTATATTAGTTTCGTTATGTTGACTATCTAAACAGTGCTTGATAACGTCTGAGAGAGCAACGGATGTAAACATGTGCAAAGAACGTGCACTATGAAGAAGTTGTCGGCAAGGTGTATACGGTGACTACTAAGTGTTGATAAAAAAATTGTGCAAAGGTAAGTTTATCGTATCTGAAGCGTTTTCGAAAAAAACAGGTAGCTTTTATGCGCCAATTTGTCACCATATATGAGACTTGGGTTCATAATTATACGTCCGAAACAGTACAACAGTCTATACAATAGAGGCACACTGGTTCTTCTCCCCCAAAGAAGGCGATGGCTCTTCCATATACAAGATAGGTAACGGTTTCCATTTTATGGGATGCGAAAAGTATTCTTCTTGTTGAAAAAACAAACGTACCACAAACGAATTTTACACAACAAATTATAGTAAAAAATTTATGAAAAGCGTCTGGATTTAACCAAGAAAAGAATCATTTTCCACTTAGAAATGTACGATCCCACACAGGAGTCGTTGCTATGGCAAAAATTAATGACTAAACTTCGATTTGTTGCCGCACCCGCCTTATTAGCGGGATTTAGGATCGTCGGATTACCACATTTTTCCATGCTTAAAAAAAACCTTGCAGATCAGGAAGTTTAAAAGATGACGATATTAAAATTTCTGTAAATGCCTATTTTAACAACGTTGAGTATTCTACATTTCATCAATGCATGGAGACTTTAGATCATATGTGGGCAACAACCGGCCCGCTGTAAGATTTGATCCGGTCCGCGAGATATTGTGGTATTATTTCATGTCTGATATCTATCGCTAAAAATTATGAACACTACTTTAAAGCACTATTTTAAACGCGGCCCACGAACGTATTTGCACATTAAAGTTTGGCCCACAACATGTCAAAGGTTGCCCATACCTGCTTTAGATCATCACTGGTAAAAATGTATCGAAGTAACAGGAGATTGTGTTGGAAGATACACGCAATTTCAAATTGCAAAATTCTTTTCTTTATTTTCGTACCACAGATTTTTTAGCCTACTCTTATGTATTACAATAAAGCACGTGCAGTAAATATTCTGTTGAATAGAAACGTCTACTATGCTTTTACAAATAATATATTTTTATATAGATTTATATTAATGCGTAATTCAATGGATTATTTCAAAACTCATTTTCTGCTCTTTTGACCCTCTTTAAAAAACATATATAGTGAATTTTTATTTTGGGTCTTATTATTACCGATAACATTTGCTTTGTTTATGGATTTCAATGAGCTAAATTTGAGTAAATTATTGTGCATAATGTTTACTATATTAATATATTTAGTTTAGTTATTTATTGCAATGCACTAGTATAGGTTACTTCATCTAGCCCATTAATCAGTTTAATAAGGAAGATATATTTCATTTTTATATTTCTTAATTGCGTAGATGTAACATTGTTCGATTACTTTAGCGCCTATTAAATGCTGGTGATGTAAGTAGATGAATCGGCAATTAAAAAATACTAGTAATAGCAATGTCTCGTGTCTAATTTTAATATCAAGTTTGTAGATTTTTTAGGTAAAATAAATTTAAACCTCAAACATATTTGTCTAAAAGTTAATCACCAATATCTATTATTTTGTACGACAGTCTTCTTCCCTGTTTAAAACATTTTCTGGTTTTGAAGTACTGACATAAGAACACTTCAACATCATCTCAGAAACGAAAAGTTCAACAAAATTTGGATTAAACTAAAAAGGTAAAAATTTCAAAGTGTTATATTTAAAGAATCTAGTTAGGGGGAGCACTTCCTAATCTACTACTGCAACCTTCTTAGAGTCACCAAAACAATATGTACTCTAGCGTTATCATACTGACAAACAATTCATTTCTTATTTTTTTTTTAATTACTGCATCCAAATTTGTCAGTTATTGAATTAATAGTCATTTCCAGTACATAAAGTTCATAATAAGTTAATAGTTTGTGGCACAAAATGCGCAATATCTTTCTTTTGATACTAATCAGATTTTTCAGGCGATCACCCTGGCTGCAAACTTGCGGCCAAAAACTTATTCGCTCTTCTTTGATGTTACAAACCAGTCTTCCATCTGCTAAATTAATAAATTGGTATAACTTGCGAAAATTTAATATAACTCTCACCTCCCGAACCTTCGAAACTCGAACTTTTTACATCATGGAATATATTTAAAATGTAATTTAGCGTTTATATGATGGGTCAGTTTTTTTGCCGCAAGGTTATATATACTCTTTTTCTAATTTCATTGTAGTTAATCCAGTTTTCATCATCTGTAATCAAGTTATCCAACTTTTCTGTCCGTATCAGTATCGATGAATAAATTTCACCCATGATCATCGAATTATCCTCTACTAATTGGGCACTTTAAAACAAATCGTAAACTGTATGTTTCGGAATTTTCGAATACAATGCATCAAAATCGCCAATCGCCATTGATCGCCGATTGACATTCATTATCTAAACTGAATTTACCTTTTCTTAATGTTGCAAGGATTTCTAAATACTACGCACGTTTACAACATTTATTCAAAAATCATTACACAAATTTTTCGTCGCAACTAAAGTATTGTTCTTTTCAAGAAGATAAGACAATCTAAACCTCAAATGACTTCTTGTACTAGGACAAAAAGTAAATTACTTTTCGTACAGTTGTAATAGGAATTAAGAATATTCCGGGATGGTCTTCTTTTTGTGCAAGGTAATTTGAAAATATATGGTCATATTCAAGCCCTTAAAAAAATATTATTCTACGGTATTGGTGATAAGATCATTCCTTAATTTTACATGCCGTTTTCTAATAAGCCATGCTAACATACATAAGTATTTTTAACTACCTCTTTCTCCATTATTTTATTCATAAAATGATTCATAATATAACATGAAATAAATATGGCGCTAGTAAACAACATAGCGTGATAAAAAGCTGATCAACTCATAAAAAATAAGAAAAAGACCTTTAATAGATATAGCATTTTTAAACTTATTAATTTCATTTCTATAGAAATATAAACAAAACTTTTTATATTTAACTAGAAAGTACTACATATTACTAAATTAATTTAATTAAATTTCTATTCATAAAAGTTTTTTAGCTCTTATTTTGGCATTTCGACGTCTAAGTCAAGTACCTAGATTACCTGTGTCTAAAATCAGATCGGCTACTTATACTATTTTTAGTGTAAACATTTTTACATTTGATCAAGGAAATATTCCCAAAATAGTTGAGTAATAGTTAAATATCAGAAAGATCTATAATACATATTTTATATTAACTTAATATTTTAAAAAAATAGTCAAAATAAATAGGTGTCAAAAGTAAAACGTTTAGGATATATATGTAGCTATGTATATATATGTGGTGTGTGTAACTATGTAGATATGCACCTATATACTGAATTTAAATTTAAGGATACACTACATTAGAAATTGTACCGTATAATTTTATATGCTCGTCTTGAAACGGAATACAAATGTAAAATTGTGTTCATTTATTCTATAAAATGTAAATGAAAACCCCGAAAATTTACAATTCCGAGAAGTTAAAGATACACATCTTTCGGTGAGCAAGTCGTCATATATTCAGAAGAAGTGGAGAGTTCTACATTCCTTTGCCGGTAATTTAAAAACGTTGGTAACAGTCCACCGTCGGAGATGAGACCAATGATGTCGACAGATAACCCAAAAAAAGAGAAAAGAAAATAAAAATCTATACCTGTCATTCTTGGTAACACCAATTTCATAAACATATCGGACGCTTTTTGCCTTTGCTATGGTGCATACAGAGTAATAATAAAAAGAATAAAATGATATATACTTGTTTCATTTACGCATTTTAATAGAACATCGAAAAATACAACAAAATACATATTTATATTAAATTTAAAACTTTTAATCAAAATTAAAATTATTTTATTTATTTAACATCGCCTATATATATTATGAAAAAATTTATCTTAATAAGATAATTAAAAAAATAATTAATTTCGTGACTGGCATTTAAGGCAAATAAAGTTATATGACACAAAACATAGAAAATCACTGGATATAGTAATGAATCCAACAAGTATGAAAATATTACTAAAAAATATGTCTACAATTACTATCATTAAGTATGAATATTTACTTGATAAGATTAAATAATGAATAGGCTCTTATGTATATATTAGAAAATAATAATTCATAGTGATCAATATAAAGTAAAATCTCATGTTGTCGAGCATAATTTTGTAATTATACATCTTAGATAAGGTAGTTTTGTAACAGATGTATCGATCGGTGAGAAAATAATTTTTAAAAAGAATATGGGTAAAATAAAGGAAACATTCTAATATAATAGAAATGAGTATTAGGATAGGAATAGGATAGTTTTAATAAAGAATTTAAACAAGTCTAAGAATTTACAAGCAATTAATAAATATATATATCTTAATCGTAGCTATTATCAGGTGTATCGGTCTGTTGAACAAAGACTCGAACAATTTTAGTTTTCAATACTCTACATTTCGCTGCCAAACCTTTGCAGCTTCCTCAGGAGTGTGAACTAAAAGAAGTCATACACTGGCTAATTCAAAATAATCGTATAAATAACTTTCAATTTTAATTTTAAAGTACATTGTAAAATAGAACGAAACTCAACCCAGTAAAATTAATTTAACCTATTTTAACGTTAAAAAGGAATCATTCTATTATTAATAACACCCTATCAACTACATATGTTTCATCGAATGCACGAATAGGTTGATTTGTGTTATTAATGAACGATTCCTTCAGAGTGTTTATCATATCATTTCGAAAGAAAATAATGAATTATCATTCTCCCTCTCTCGACCAATACCTACATGTATTGACCGACAAAGCAAGAACGCTTCTATCTCACATAGATCGGAGACTATGTTTCCAGTGTGTAATAGACAGAAACTTGCGTCTAGGCTTTATGCCAATTAAAGAATGTTAAAAAGGAATCATTCTATTATTAATAACACCTTGCTTTGTCGGTCAATACATTTATGTATTGGTCGAGAGAGGGAGATATGATATTATTCACTATTTTAATGGGTTGAGGTTTATTCTATTTTACAATGTATTTTAAAATTAAAATTGAAAGTTATTTATTCGATTACTTTGAATTAGCCAGTGTATGACTCCTTTTAGTTCACACTTCTGAGGAAGCTGCAAAGGTGTGGCAGCGAAATATGAGTATTGAAAACTAAAATTGTTTGAGTCTTTGTTCAACAGACCGATACACTTGATAATAGTTACGTTTAAGATATTAAGAGTATGGTCGATTATACAGTCCTTATTATATACATATATACAATTAGTAGTAAATGTAGGAAAAGCAAAAAAACGATCTTAGGTAACAATACCTATAATAAAATAGGTGACAAGATGTAGACAGTTATGCGAAATTTGAAAAAATATTGATTATAAAGAAATTTATGTTAAAAAATTAAATTTACATGTTTTGAAAATGTGGTTATGATGACACTGCTAAAATGGAAATTTTAATTCACAGAACAAAGGCAAATTGGGGAATCCAAAATTGATTAACATTTTGTAATTTGATCAATAAGGTTGATATATAACCCCTTTCCACAATTAACTATTTGTAAATTCTGTATACGCATTTCGACAACCAAGTTGTCATCATCAGCAGATAATTTCAAAGTGTCGCACCTGGTAAAACACGGCGAAAAAATTGTACCAAAATTGATTAACATTTTGTAATTGGTGTGCGTAATAGTTAATTGTGGAATATTCAACCTTATAATAAAATTCAACTATTTTGTAATTTGAAATTAAAATGTTTTATAATAACCGTTAAATGTTTGAAATATCGTTGTACTTTGTCTGTGCTGTGTCATGGATGGTTCTAGAAATTAGCTTATAAATACAGGTTCAATTTAAAATGAAAGAATTAATTCTTTGTTAGTTGTATAGTAAACATGTACCAGCTCTGCTAAAAGAAAAACAAATGATGGTGTAAAAACATTGTAATGGCGGCTGTGTATATACTTAATTATACAGTATAGTATAATGACCAATGTATTTATTATCGGTAAACAATAAATTAGAATAAGTTATACGAATTTAAATGATAGTGTTTATGAACTATTAAAGTATTTATAATAAGTAAAATCAGTAAATTGTAAGTATATGCCATGGTCACTGGACAGACAAAAAGACCTTAGGCGCATACCATACTAAAGTAGGATAGCAGTTTATGTCAGAATTAGAAGACATCTAGTGACAGGACGGACAATGATGAAATAATAGTTAGTTCATCAATGAGATAAGAAGAATTACTTTCTCTCAGGGTGGTTCTAATTATTAAATACAGATGTCTTTACGTTTCAAATTCATTTAAATTATAATTAGTTGTGTTCTGTTGAAGTTTATTAAAATAAAAATCTACGAGAATTAGAAGTTTGTCAGCAGAGAATTTGAAAGAAACTCAGTAAAGCATGCCGAATCGCATAAATGCGTGTTTTTCTCAAGCTTTTCCTAAATGATCATTTATATAAACACAAAGATCCACGATGTGCTATAAAGTATCCACTTCATCTATAAACGGTGTAGACACCATAAACACCGATCCGGTAAAGTCCTTTTTCCAAATTTTTTTTCTGATACATAACATAAAAGGATGGCTAAAGACGTCGTGTAGAAGTATAGTACCCAAGATATATTTATGCTATGAAGCCCCTTATTATTACTAATTGCCTGATATATAGTGTCATAGCTCGTTTTCGAGAAACTGATGATGACATTCTTGTGCCAGTTGTTCTTATTTCCTGCGTATTTGAGACCCTGCGGCCGCTGTTGATGCAAGAGTTGTTCGAAATCCACAATGGAAACAAGCAAACTTGCCTAATGATATGAATATGGCATCTCGAATATTTTCTCATATTATTTGGAAAAATTTGGTCACGAAGGCTTGCAGAAGGAAAACACATCACCTCTTCATACTAGCTATAAGAACATAAAAAGGGCAAAAGTTATTAAGAAAGAAAAAGTTATCGTACAGAAAATCAAGGGACGGAATATTATGACAGTTTCAACTTGGTAAAAATTCGACTACAATAATAGTTTCGTGGGGCATCTATGAATTTCTTTCTCTCAATTCATTTTTACGAGATTAGACATATTTGATATCGACACGAGTGTAACAAGAAACTGTATTGGTAATTGTTGACTTTGACAGACTCCTTGTTTAGGAGAAAGGAATTGATGTTGTAGAATTCAGCACCTGCTCACAAAACAAAATAAGATAACCCAAATGTATTCTGTAAACAGTACTCCTGAGTATATAAAATCTTTCAATTAGCCGTCTGGTAGGCCTGGCATGAACCCTTTCATATATATTATACGATATATGGTTTGATAAAGATATGCTTTGTAAGAAACGTCATCCAAATTTAGAGTCTTTAAAATGAAATATGCTTGAAACTGCAGTAAAAATATCGCTAGAAACACTGGGCTGATCTGTTGCCACTCTGTGTAGACAGGCAAACATGAATTTATTATATATGTATATATATATATATATATATATATATATATATATATATAAATTATTTGATGAAAAAATCTTTTAATAAAATGCAACATGGCTTTTTCTTCATAAAAATTAAAAAGATTTTCAAACATGGCTATTTTCTTGAAATGTTTTGCCGTTTGGCGTGAAACTTTTGTATAATATATATTCTTGAACACACACCAGCATTTTCACATGTTGTTTACTTTGATTAAGTAAAACATTTGTAAATCATCGTTGTAGTCACAGTGTTGATCCTTATTCGCGCGCTTTAACCTAACTGCACTCTTTCCACTTGTGGACAGAGCGCAAACGTTTTTATACTGCAAAATAGAGTTCATCGGTAGTCACATGTGTTGAAGAAAATTAGAAAGAGCGCAAACGTTTTTCTAATCTTACGCGCTACGTCTTGTCAAGAAATCGTGAAAAAATTGAAACAGACGTATGCAGAGCGTGTGTTTTATATACATACATATGTGTAACGTATAATACAGAAAATAGTGTTTTGACTTTTATTTTATGAAGTTTGTCTTTTTTACGGTTCCGATATTGTTAAATTCCTTGTATTTTACCGCTATTATTTGTTATTGTTCTAACAGCTTATTAATCATATTTATTTCATCATCCTTGTAAGTTTACACTTAGGTAACTTACGTATGTAGGTAGCTTTTACATTTGTTGTTTAAGATTTACAGGTTAGGTGTATAGAACATTATCGTATCTGACAGCAATATAAATATAGTATTTAATTTGACGACCCCACTGCCTGTCGACATCTTATTTCATACGACAGTGATCACGTGTTCGGAAAACATTCCTGATTTAATCTATATATATTTATTATTTCTTTCTGTACTTTTCAGTTTTGTACGATGAATTATTTCTTTATACGCCATTAACTGTGTGGATTAATATCTAATAAAGGTATTAATATTCTTTTAATATACCGTGTTAAAGTATCGATTTTCAAACATTACTTTTATCTGTCATTAAGTTATTTTATTTTATTCAAAAGCAAAATTAGAAAAAGCGTAAAGTCTTTTAGAATAGCAAAATAAAGGCTATAAATATACATAAGTTTATTTTTCAAAAAAAAATGGTGATTTAGCAAATTGCTTTGGTGAAGTTAGCATATAATTAGTTATAATATATAATATAATAATAATAAGTTAGTATATATATATATATATATATATAATATAATTATTGACTAATAATAAATTATCTATTTATCTATCTATCTAGCTATCTAAAAGATTGCGATTAAAATTTTAAAAATGATTTTATTTTTCTACATAATCTCCCTTGAGTTCAACACACTTGCTCCAGCGTTTTTCTAACATCAATATTCCTTCCTGGAAGTGAGAGTCTGGCAGGCTGTCAAAATATTCTTCTACGGTCCTTTCAACTTCTTCGTTGGATGTGAATCGCTTTCCAGAAACAAATTTTTTCAAATTTGGGAATAGATGGAAGTCTGAGGTTGCCAAATCAGGAGAATAGGGAGGATGGCCGAGCAAATCGTACCCCAAATCCCGCAATTTTCCCATCGCCAACGCACCCTTGTGTGCGGGTGCGTTGTCCTGATGAAAAATGATTTTTTCTTCTTCAAACCAGGCCTCTTCTCGCGAATTTTGGCATCCAGCTGGTCAAGAAGGTTAGAGCAATATGTGCCTGTAATTGTTCTGCCTTTTTCAAGGTAATCAATTAACAAGATTCCATCCCAAAACACGCTGGCCATGACTTTTTCGGCAGATGCGATCGACTTCGCTTTCTTTGGCGCTGAACCACCGGCTTCCACCCACTGCTTCGACTGCTGTTTCGTTTCTGGCGTGTAGTGGTGGACCCATGTCTCATCCATGGTGACAAATCGGTCCAAAGAATGCTCCGAAAATCGTTTGCGCATTTGCTTTTGATCGACATTCAGCAAATGCGGCACCCATCTTGCGCAGCGCTTTCTCTAATTCTTTGTGCAAAATATTTCGCACCCTTTCTTCCGATATCTCCACAGCCTCAGCTATCTCACTCACTTTCACTCGCCTACCGACCAACACAATATCATGTACGACCACGTTTAAATTCAGCTGCCCACTTTTTAACGGTTGACATCGGATGCATTTCCATAGGGGTTAAACCATCCAAAACAAAGAATTTTATAACAGCACGATATTCAAGTTTATCCATTTAAAAAAATAACACGCACGACGTCTACTACAAAAATTCTTGCAAACAAACTACTTGAGAGGACAAGTTGAAAGTTTTCATATGAACTGAAACACATGCAGCCACGCAGGAAACATAAATTTCTGTTAATTGTAACGCCATCTCTGTGTCAGGCCGAGAACTTTTCACCTTGCCCACGTATATATATATATATAGATAATTTATTTGTTACCAACATATGTATATGGGATTTTAAAATAATATGCATTATATATATGTCCATACATTGAGTTTTTTGTCGGATATTAAATATTATTGTTCGACATCAGTAACAAAGATATGTTTCTATATAGAGAAATAAAAAAATATGCATTATTAAAAACTAAAGTAGAATAGAACGTTATACACGGATAATTTAATCTTTTAATGTTATCACGTAACAAAGCAATTACGTGAGTAATTTAAACTAATTATATGAAAGAGAGTTTTTCTCTTTCTTTTCCCTTACTAAAACCAATTATTACTCCCGATTAACTCTCTTGATTCCTCTTCTTTCTTTCTCATATCTATTCCCTTTCTCTGTTGCTCATAAAATAAAACACATAAAATGTTTAATTATATAGCTAAGCATTATCTCCTCATTTTGTCAGTATTTCTTGTTGGGCATCATTAGTCGACAAGAAATTCGAAAAACTGCCATTAATAAAAAGACAAATGATTAGGTTCGAAGTAAATTGATCCTAAATGAAATAACATATTACTGAAGAGCGCGCGCATTCTACATAAATCAGAAAATGGTTGCAAAAAAAATATGAAATCCGTTATTTATTCATTATTTAACAAAACGAAAAAAGCCAAACACTTGACTGATCATAACATTGTTAATTAGCGCGTAAGTATAAAAAGTCAAACGTAATTTATGTAAGTATTGTACTTACTGCAAGTAGAAATCATATAAAATCAATTATCTATATAGTTCTAAATAAGCTTCTTCAAACATTTAATTAAGATCAAATAGCACCTAACAAAAAGCAAAAACGAATTTTAAATTTAAGTTGTTCTCTTATAAAATATATATTACTTGCGACTTTAAATGAAATATGAAAACATAATAATCTCATGAGCAAAATGCAAGTACTATATGTACTTGCATTTCTAGTATGGAATATAAGAAACGATATAAGAAATTGGGTAATTTTATATAATTGTGGATTGTAACTTATTACTAGTATAATTACTATCTATGGCAAAAACATCAGAAATGCGTTTAAAATTTTATATAGATATTGTGAAATTCTGGGAACAATGTCAGACGTCATTGTCATATACAGGTCACTCTTACAACACATAATAGCCATCAGTAACAAGAAAAAATAGTTACATAGTTCTTTCGCATTTTGTTAATAATGTTATTTTTTGTATAGAATGAGATAACACGACACAACCTTTTTTGAAATTAAAACAATAGGTTTTCTTTATTTCTACTGACAAGAAAATTTATTCAGAAAATCAGCAATTTACTCCATATGTAGGTTTATGGTACGAAAAGCGTAAAAAATCGTTTTGACGAATCACGATCCTGTATGTGTTGTTAATGATAACGCAAATACATTTTCTTTAAATTAAATTATAAAATTTATTCAACTCTGTGAAGTGGATTTCCTGTATTTGATGTTTATTTCGTATACAAAAATGCATATTCCAAGTATACTTAAGTCGTCTAGGAATATTAAAAATTCTATAAAATATAAATTTACAATCTGTATATTCATTTCCTTTATTAATAACTACGCAATCTTATAACCAATAAGTACATATTGTATATAATCTGTAAACAAAAATATCGCTATCTATTTACACGAGCAGATTATGCAAAGAAAAATTCATCATAGATATATCATGTCGGTATATATATTTGATTGATTTAAAAGGTATTTCGTGTTAATATCTTTTTTCTTCTCGATACTGTCTTCTTACATACATTACCTTACTTATGCAATAATCTTTATTTAAATAAAGATTATTGATTTAAAGAGATATGGAAGAAATCATTTTTGCGAGAAAAAAACTTTACAAGACTTTTTACTTAAAGAGTTCATTTATTGAGCAAATGCATTAAGATCCGAGGTGCTGTTACTTTGAAGTACGGATGAGACATAGTCAGGTGATCACTTAATTCTGTAAATACCATTTTACATTCACATGTTTCTGGTTTCGAGTTAGCGTCTTAAAAGCTTGCTCTTTAATTGTTCGCTAAATGATGTCTTAATTTTTATTGGCGTTGTTTTTTATATCACAAAATTATAATGTTTAAATCAAAAATATATGTAGAAGTACATATAGTCTTCTGAATTAAATTGTTATAATATTAATAATAATGTAATAATAATAAATAATATCATTTCATAATTGTAATAATAGTAACTTAAAGTTTTAAATCAATTATTAGATGGAAAGAAAATACACCGCTCAAAACAATTAGAGAAATAATAAATTAATAAATAAATAATATAAAACACGCAAATATTTTTATATTGGAACTATAACGCTTATAAACAAGAAACAGGATGCATTGACAGGTTTCAACTTGTACAGTGCATCGATGCAGCGTCAGCGCGCACCGCCACTGCTTGAGGGTATAAAAGCGAGTGTGCGAGCGATCTCGACTACAGTTAGATTTTACCATTTTCTGTATCATAGCTACTTTTTTAACTGTAATTACGGGTAATAATGAAAAGGCAACGCGATTTGACTCATGCACGGGCTTGGAGAACCATATGTCAATTGGAAGACAGGACGGAGATAGCAAGCTGTTGCTGAAGTTTTTGCAGTTAGCCCAAGTGTGATTTTGCGTTTGCGTAGGCGTATTTAGCGAGAACCTGGAAAACGTAGATCGCAATATGAAGGTGGGAGTGTAATGGTATGGGCTGTGATAAGCGCAGGGAAGCATGCAGACCTGTATGTGATACAGAATGGCAACCTGACTGCTCAAAGGTATCTGGATGAAATTGTGAGACCCATTGTTCCTCCGTACGCTGACGCTGCCATGCTCCTCCACATCGAGCAAACATCGTGAACAAGTAGATTGAACAATTGAGAATCAATAGTATGGACTGGCCAGCAAATTCTTCTGAAGGTAATCCTATCGAACATGCTTGGGATGCTTTAGGAAGACGTGTTGCAGCCAGAAATATGAAACTGCGTACAATTCAGAAACTTCAAATTGCTCTGATATAGGAATTGAATAATATTCCACAAGAAATTTTTGATGTCCTGATTCAATCAATGCCGATGAGATGTCAAACCTTTATTGCCATTCGTGGAAATCATACACATTATTAACAATAGATTTTTCGTCATTTTATCAATAAAACTTCTTATAAAGTCTCATAACTTTGTATTCATTTAATGATATTTATTCACTTTAGGTCCTTAGGATGTGCACAATAAGTTCAAACGTGTCAATGTGTTTGGTTTCTTATTTAAAAACATTGTAGTTAAATATAAAAATATTTGTTAAGTGCTACATTCTTTATTTATCTATTCCACCATTACCATTTTTCCAAATATCCCCTAATTGTTTTGAGCAGTGTAGAATAAACAGCATCACTGGTTAAGGTTTCCTAAGGGAAAGTCAGATTTAGGAAACTATAGTTCCTCATGGCTCAAACTTAATGCGGGTAATACCAAACGAAATGATACTTTATTATCAATCTCTGCATATTCTTATAAAATAAAATGGGCTTGATCTAAAATTGTATTTCTTGATTCCAACCGCCAATGATAACGATTGGTATATAAAGACTTCAGTGCTAAATTTCAAAAGTTATTAGCGGCAATCACAAATAAAAAGTAACTACGTTTAAATATTAACTAAAGCGGCATTACGAGGATAGTTTGACAAGTAGTGAGAATAACACATAGGTGGCGCTCTAATTGGTAAAACAAATGCATCGTAATTTAGGTTGCCTATTTATATGTATGTCTACATTCAGATATTTAGATGAATTGGTTGATTAGTTTATTTTTGACAGCTGATTGAAAAAGGAGCAACACGTCGTTTTGTTAAAATGGAAAAAGCAGAGTATCGTGCAGTGATTAAATATTTCGTAATTAAGGGTATGAAAGCTACCGAAATGAAAGATGAGTTACGGGAAACATTAGGTGAATCTGCTCCATCATCCGCCACAATAAGTAGATGAGGTAAATGAATTTAAACGTGGTAGAACAAGCTGTGTTGATGAAGCGCGTTCTGGAGCACCCAAAATCGTGACTTCTAAAGAAATTATTATAAAAATCCATAATATTATTACGCAAGATCGACGACTTAAAGTGAGAGAGATAGCAGATATGGTAAACATTTCAACAGAACGCGTACACCACATTTTAATGAAAGAATTAGGCCTTTCCAAGCTTTTGGCAAGATGGATGTCGCGATTGCTTACGGCTGATCAAAAGCTCACTCGTTTGCGCATTTCCAATGAGTGTTTGGACCTTTATAAGCGGAATCCGGTTGATTTTTGTAGGCGATTTGTTACTTGCGATGAAACGTGGATAAACTACTGGACGCCCGAAACTAAACAACAGTCGAAACAATGGTTAGAACGTGGTTCTGCATCTCCAAAGAAAGCGAAAACCACTTTATCGGCAAACAAGGTCATGGCATCAATTTTTTGCGATTCGAAGGGCATTTTGCTCATTGGTTACCTTCAGAAAGGTGCCACAATAAACGGACACTATTATGCAGAATTTCTACAAAAATTAAATGTTGAGATTCTTGCTAAACGGCCAGGAATAGCAAAGAAAAAGATTCTGTTTCACCAAGACAACGCTCCCTCGCATACCAGCACAGTTACTATGTCCAAAATCCACGAGTTGCATTTCCAATTAGTACCGTATGCGCCTTATTCGCCGGATCTAGCTCCTTCCGACTTCCAC
Organism: Dermolepida albohirtum; assembly: GCA_031893035.1. NCBI lineage: Eukaryota > Metazoa > Arthropoda > Insecta > Coleoptera > Scarabaeidae > Dermolepida > Dermolepida albohirtum. Next base: position 277,757 of record JAVIWB010004172.1, on the reverse strand, counting down.
CTTTTTCCAAAATTGAAAATGGCACTAGGGGGAAACAAATTTTCGTCGACGAAGCTCATCATCTTCGTAAATGAGTATTTTGCAAGCCTGCCGGAATCGCATTTTAGAGATGGCATAAGGGCATTAGAGCACCGTTGGAATAAATGTATTGCTCTTTTAGGAGAATATATTAAAAAATAAAAATTATTTTGTATTTAAAAAATTCGTTTTTCTTTTCCATTCTCACTACTTGTCAAACTACCCTCGTATATTACATTTTTCCACTTAGATATTGTTTGAATAACAATGTTGTCCCTGTTTTTCAAAGTTAAGAAAATAATAATTTTTAAGGTCATTATATCACAAGAACGGTTCGAATTTGGTTAAAAATTTTAAAAACAGTAATTTCTAAAGTTATGAAGAGGTTTATTTTGTGGCAAAATCGTCGTATAAACTTTATCTTCCGTAACTAATAAAATTAAGGTAATATTCTCTCATTAATTTAGAGTTTCTTTTTCTTTATTCCTAAAAACTAACAAGCCACCACCAGTGCCAATAACTTTACTATTTTAAGTACATAGCAATCAGTTATTCTAGTCATGTTAAATCAATTTCATAATCAAGTCTCCAAGCTGTTGGGATTCATAATCAGGACTCCTAAATATCTTAGTAACATATTCATATTAAAATCTATTAATTACGCTTTTGTTGAGGACGTGTTAAAATATTGATTCATTATCTGGTACCCTTTGTATTTAACGACTTAGTTTCGTATGATACGTGACTATGCCGATTTCATAAATTTAGAATGTAAAATACTTCAGTCACATCATTGATAAAGTGTAATGGATTGTACTATACGTTTCATAAGCTACACTGCTCAAAACAATTATCGAAAGTTCTGTATAACTATTAATATAAAGTAGTGCCATAAAATATTCTATAAACTAGTTATTAAGGACTTTAAGTATTTCTTTCCAATTTTCATTTAATTTTATTAATTTCATGTGTCCATATTTTCTTAAGTTAATTTTATTGACTTCTGTAATGTACAATTACAACCAACTTTACGATCTAAATCGCAATTGTTGCTCTGTATTTTTAGGTCGAGCCGTAGCGGAATAAAACTAGAAAGAGAGCTCTTGTGGTGTGTTTCACTAAAAGAAAACGAACAATGTTGTACATAGTGTGCAGTTTAAATAGCACACGAGTTTATTTACGTTTTCGACCTGATAATGAAAAACTTCAAACAACGCATTCTCTTTTGCCGTTTGGAAGATATTAAGAAAATGTATATATTACCTTTACTCCAGAAAAAAGCGAAAAATTGTGTAATTTTAATTCCGAGGTTTAATATTTTAAGTAAAAGTTTCAGCGACATCCATTTTGATTCTATTAAGTTAATGCCTGTTTAAAATGCTGAAAATGACGATGAACTTATTAAATTTATATTAGTTATATACATATATAAGGAATAAATAAAATCGAAAAAAATAAATATTCGAATAGTACACGAATACAAATCTTCTGCATTCGGGAAATAATGTGTTTTTATACTATTATGTTATGAACCAGACATGTCAAAGATTTGTTTACATAACAAGTTATAAAGACCGTTTTACATAAACTCGGCAGATATATTTTCGTGTATCTCGTCAATTTTTTGTCATGACTATTTTTTCAGTTTTCTGCATGTGTCAACATTGTTAGGTCAGTTCTGACAGTAGTTTTATGTTAAAAACAACCTATATCACTGGGAACACATTACACAGTTATTCAGTGCGTTTTAGAGAGTTTGTTCACATCTACTCTTTCAAAGTTCAAAATTTGATTTATATTGTGCTTTTTCCGGTTGTGACATTAAGTGAGCACACTTCAATGACACAGAGAGATATTGCTCAGAAATGTGGTGTTAGTCAAGGAGCAGTAAGCAAGATCCTAAAGCAAAAAAAGAATACCGGAATAGTTGAAGTGAAACGAGCGGGAAAATGTGGAAGAAAGAGGAAGATGACACCCCGGGGTGTTCCTATTTTAGTCAGAAATAGCAAGCTGAACCCAAGAAAAACTAGTTTTGAACTACAAAAAGACTTAGTCGACGCTGGAGCGAAAGTGCATGACTCGATAATTCGTAGGAGACTTTTAGAGGCTGGAAGAAAAGCCATTCGACCACAGAAGAAGCAACTCCTCACTCAACAAATGATGACGCAGAGGCTTATTTGGGCCAAAAAATATGCCGGATGCAATGAGGAAGACTGGAGAAAGATGTTGTTCTCAGACGAGTCCCATTTTTTGGTGCAGGGCAGCGATCAATATTCGTGAGAAAAAGTGGAGATGAAAACTGCAGCTCATATCAATCAGACTGTCAAACATCCTGTAAAGAAGACGTTTTAGGGATGTTTTTCGTACATAGAGACTGAATCGCTGGTGCCTATAGAAGGCATGATAAACAGCCAGAAATATAAAGAGTTACTGGATAAATATTTGGGAAAAGATCTAAAGAAATGTGAGCCAAATGGAGGTGCAATTTTCCAGCAGGATTCAGCTCCATGCCACGAATCGAAGGTTATGGTCAAATATTTCAAGGAAAAAGGAATAACTCTCCTCGACTGGCCTAGCAATTCTCCAGACTTAAACCCAATTGAAAATCGGTGGGCCATTTGTAAGGCTAGATTACATAAAATAGACTGTACAACGAAGACAAAATTGATAGACGCAGTAATTCAGGTGTGGTTTTGGGACGAGAAAATAAAAGAAAACTGTCAAAAATTAATAAATTCCATGCCGAAAAAAGTTCAGGCTGTCATCGCAGCCAAAGGAGGGCATATCTCTCCTTAAATTACTAGTAATTTATAATTTTATACCATCTCATCGTGATTATATGGCAAATAAAGGGTTTTCTTAGTTATATTGTGTTTGATTCCATTCATTTGCACAATACTGTACATATCGAAAATGTTTGTAGCGTTTTTAACTAACTCTGTAGTTTGCGACATTATGCGGATATATGTCAGTCGATACATGTTCTACCGAGGCGACATATGTACATTATTCATCGTTGGCATTTAGTCGAATTTGGCGGCAGAGAAGCTATGTGACTTTTTTTCTTTGCCTCGCAGTATCTACACATAATACGTGATGGCGAACAGTTTCCCCTTATACAAAAAGTCCGCAGCTTAGAGCATTAATACAATGCGAATCGAGTTGATATTTTTGATAAGCAAGTGGGGAATCATGAGCGAGGTGAGACAATCTTGCATGACGAAGACCATTTTTACTTGCTCTGCTTTCATCCTAATCGATTGTTCCTGCTCTAATTACCTATTTCGGTAAATTATGCGTGAATCCTCCCTAATTGTATACGTAATGTTTATACTATAGCACATTATATACATAGTTGAAGACTTGTTCTACTGGCTTGACCAATCTACAATATCGGACATAGATAAGGTGCATACGAACACGCTAAGAACATTGTCTAGTGATGAAAATGCTTATCGTAGATAGGCAAATTACGTATACACATTTGATAGCGGCATAAGTAAATCTCTACCAAGAATTAAGGTATATGCCGAGTTGCAAACTGTTATGCAAATGGTAATCGTACCGTTTATACATACGTAAATATATGTTGTCTATGCATGCTCATTTTATTTTAGAAAAGAATTTTAAGTTTCATATTATGTAAGTAGTTATATTTTGTTTTAATAAATGTATAATATTATAGGTACGCAGTCTTTATTTAAAAATATAAGCATATCATTAAAAGGCAAATAACATAACATATTATTCATTACGAATAAACGAGTTGCGCTAATAAAATAATTATTCTGACCACAAGTTAGTCAAACTAGCTTAACGTAACACTAGTTTCGATCTTTTCAAACGAAAATGGGTGAATGTATTATGTCGAATATGACGAATCCAGACTTATATTGAAGAGAGATAATAAACGTATTCTGATTTAGTTTGTACCCGGCATACGCGATAGCTCAAAATGTTTTCCAGAAAGACCTCAACATGAGGGTGCTGACGTAATGGTATAGATGGCGATAAGTATTAAAGGCCATGTCGATCTTTATTTTATAGAAATCGGTTTTGTCGATGCCCAAGATGTCCCCATGATATTTTGTTACCTATTTTTCTTCCGCATGCAGAGTAGCTGGGGAAAAATTAATTTTTATGGACAATAATGCTGGCCCCCAACAATTGATCTGATGAAGATGGTACAGAGAGAATGGAGTAGCCAGTAAATTTCTCAGATAGTAATCCAATAGAACTCGCTTGGAATGTTACAAGTAGACTGCATAAAATATGCCACCTTTAAGTATTACCGATACCGATATTTTATTTTTCAATAATAGGTATTTAATAAATTTATATTTTCAATTTGCTATACTTTATATTATTGGCGAAATAAATAAAATAAAATCAGTAATATTTAGTTAAAAAAAAATTGTATTCACCGCCGTCAAAGCGCGCTTATTTTCGATAATCAGAAACAAACCACATCAATTATTTCAATATATACCTTCCCCAAATTAGTTTGGAAAAACATACATAAGTTCAATCTAAGAAAAACGTACATATTATTAAATCTAAATTTCAGTATGCTCCGCAAAACCATAATTAAGGCTATTCAATCTTACAGTGTTCAACTGCAGGTAATAGAATCAAACGTTATTATATGCTGACTTTTCACTAATATTCTAAGACGGTTTTAAAAGAAAGTGTTCCGTACAATACCCAATACACCACGACTCGTACTTATAGGGTCACGTACAATGCTTCCCTGCTTTCCCTTTCTGTTTTATATTCTCTTGTAATTTATATAAAACTTATGTAGGATAATAATTTAGTTTCCTGTCACTATTGTGTTTATATGTAATATCTATCTTGATCACCTTGTGTTAGAAATACTTCGGCGCATTCAATATATCATTTACACTGCGCAACCGATAAAAGTATTTACCTTATGCTTATCTTATTTGTTTCTTAACTTATCATGCAAGATTTGCGAAAGACTTGTATTTAAAAAACCAATGTTATTAGTATCTACGATAATTTTGAAGGTGGGTCTGTTAGACTAGCTTCTTCACTCTATATAATCCATTCTAATGTTACTCGTTTTCAAAAAATTCATTGTTAACCTTTTCTTATAAATCAAGCGATTCTAAATAGTGCAAGGATAATGTTGTTTATAGAATTTGATTCGAAAATTATAGCCCAGTACGAATAAAGTGTCTAATTTGAAAACCCTAAATCATAAACTCTCAATTTGTGGTGCAATTCAATATTTATAGTATTTGCAAAGAACTAAACATATGAAATTTTGATTGATGTGTAGCAAACTTTGGATGATAATGCTTGTCTAAAGCCAAATTTTTGTCACTCAATTGCACAATCTAAACGTAATGATATGATTATCGAAGATCAGGACCATCGAAAATTGCAACAACACTGTAATTCATCAATAAAATTAATGAATGTATCGAACAACCGAATAATCAACTTTGTAAATATATAAACTGAATGCGTATATCACATGCTGTATTTAGAACTGGGTGTATATATATATATATATATATATATATATATATATATATATATATAAGCTATAAGTATGATAGCTGTCACGAATCTTGATCCAAGTTGTGATCCAAAACGTGAAAGAATAAAAGCCTTGTTATAATCTGAAAGTATCTAATAAGAACCAAGACGATTTTGTGCGAAGAGTTTTTACAGTTTTTAAAATATAACTTTACATTATGTCCCTAAATTAAAACGGCAATCTCAACAGAAGTCCTCTTATAAGTTTTTTTAGATTTGAAAACGATGATTTTGGCCAAGTTTGTTTATAAAACACTACTGGATAAGTTTAAGAAAGCGATTACTGAAAAACGACATTTAATTGCCTATAAAAAGCCTTTTTTCGTCACGACAATATGTCTTCTTACATCAGTCAAGCTGTTCACGAAAAATTGCACATTTGAGGTTTCAGGTTATCTCTCATACTTGCCAAATCTAGCCCTATTCTACAAATTCAAATTTTTCTTTGTTGGATTTGGTGTTTTATGGAACTTGAGAAATATCATATAAAAATATTAGTTCAAATGCGTTATAATCGAAGAGCTATAAGTATGATAGCTGTCACGAATCTTGATCCAAGTTGTGATCCAAAACGTGAAAGAATAAAAGCCTTGTTATAATCTGAAAGTATCTAATAAGAACCAAGCCGATTTTGTGCGAAGAGTTTTTACAGTTTTTAAAATATAACTTTACATTATGTCCCTAAATTAAAACGGCAATCTCAACAAAAGTCCTCTTATAAGTTTTTTTAGATTTGAAAACGATGATTTTGGCCAAGTTTGTTTATAAAACACTACTGGATAAGTTTAAGAAAGCGATTACTGAAAAACGACATTTAATTGCCTATAAAAAGCCTTTTTTCGTCACGGCAATATGTCTTCTTACATCAGTCAAGCTGTTCACGAAAAATTGCACATTTGAGGTTTCAGGTTATCTCTCACCCACCCTACTTGCCAAATCTAGCCCTATAAGACATTCGCTTATTCTACAAATTCAAATTTTTCTTTGTTGGAAAAAGACTTTGGTGTTTTGTGGAACTTGAGAAATATCATTATAAAAATAACATAATTGCACTTCAGCACCGTTAGTTCAAATGTGTTATAATCGAAGAGAAATCTGTTTCATTTTGTACTCATATTAAAACTTGATAAATTGGTTGCCGATAACTAAAGGTCACATCTTATATTCAGATAAATACATTGTAATCGATGGTTGGAATTATTCGCACTTGTAGAAGAATAATAAATATTATTATGATAAGGGGAAGAACGCTGCGCAGGCTTGTGATAAAATTTGTGCATCTTATATTCAGATATAATATACGATTAATAACTGTACCCACTACTAGGTTACGTTCCGTTAAATATTTATAAGACAAAACCGCGAACACACAAATACATTTTATCAAATCAGTCGTCTAAATGAAATGGCCCATAACAAGTGGTAAGGGGTTGAATTACTCAACAAAAAGCTACAAAATAAATATATATCCAAATATTTTTCAAATTTGATTATTGGTTAGCTTCTGTTTAAAAAAATATTTATTATGTTTCGCATGAAATAATATATGTATTGTAGAAACATTTATTTCATTTTAGGATTGTTTCACGATAAAAAATTCTCATTTGAATGTTTCTATTTATTTTCTAATAGAATCACAAATGTTTTACATATTCATAAAGGAAACAGCTATGCACAACTAGGTAAGGTATTTGTTGTCTCTACCGCGTGTGAACGATTTTATTGCAGGAAGTAGTAGAAGAGATAAAAATTCGTACTCGTTGTTTTGAAAATCGTTAAATTTCCTATATATGCATATGTATTCGTGTAAATTATTGCACCGAACAAAAATGTGTGAAGGAATATAAAATTACGTGATGTATATACATGCGCTGTTAAGTCTAGATTATAGCCTCTTAATTACCGCATATATCATTTTAATTCGGACTACAACATAAAATTATATTTACCGAACACTAATTTTACAAAACTAAAAATATCCTTCCCTATTTTAAACATTCCGTACGCAGGTAAACAAAAGTACGTATCATGCTGTGTAGGTATAAAAAGAACAGAAATAATTTATAATTTTCTGTCCCTAAAACCAAATGGTCACTTTGACATTTTATAGGATATAATATGGATCTGAAAAAACGTATGCTACTAAACTCCAGTATACCCGCAGTCGATCCAAATAAAGAAACCCTCTTATTTATTTATCTTGTCTTATTTATAAATGAAAACGCAACTATGAAAATTCAACTTATATCTGTATATAAATATATCCAAATAGTCTATTTCTAAGTAGATGGAATTTACAATTTAACAAAATACTATGAAACATTACATACAATTAGATCCTAAGTTGAACGTGCACCATCATTAAATAGAGCTTTATAATTTTTTGATGTCATAAAATGTGATAAAGAACTTCTAATCTAAATACAAGTCTTAAGATTTAATTGTTTGAAATTTTATTAAAACAAAAACAACTAATATAACGTAGTATTGGGCGCTATATAACTCCCAAGAAATTTGTCAATTCCTGTAAAACATTACTGGTTCAGTCCTCTTCTGGGGCTATATGGGATAAGATAATTTTTTAGAAAACTCATTAGCATATTGTCTGTATACTTTGATAATTATCAGATTTAAATAAATTAATTTCGTAGTCATCAAAGGAGTGTTTGCTCGATATTAAACGTATTTTTTTCAAACTCTTATTAATTTTGTCGATTTATCTTGGGTACACGTTGATTACGTTATTGAACCTTTTTTGTTTAAGAACACACTTAATAGCAGAATTTAAAGTCTCTTTTCGGAAACATGATTGTATTTATATCCGCACGTACTCCACTAATTTTGTCGTCGTATTCAAACTTGTTTATATTTTTTTTGCACAATGGAATGGAACGCATTCTACTAATTGTTTCACGAATAAACTTCAATGATTAACTTTATAGGTTAATTACTATTTCTAGTGTAGACATCAGTTTGCCGCGTTTTGCTCTCTTTCGCCATTTTAAAATGCGGGGATTGTACTGAACGCATCGATATCTAATATTAACTGCATAAAAGAAATGTATATATAGATAATGTAGAATGCGAGTATTTCTCTAGACTAATCAAATCATGGATAAAAGCTTGTTGAATATTTTTATTTATAAAAGAGTGTTAATGTTAATACTTATGACTTTTATTTAGTTCACTAGTTTTTTTTTTGCTAATGCACTTTCACTTTTGTAATGGTATACGCTCAATTCTGTAACTAACAGTATGCGCTAATACATGTGTATTAAATAAATCCTTATTTCGAAAAGAAATGCTTGTCTAGACTATGGAATATGAACAAAAACAGAATGAATAACATTCGAAATTATGCAAATAGTTTTATTATAGATAGAACGTCATTAATTGAGTTTCTTAAAATTACGTAATGCTTAACATTAGCATTTAATAAACAAAAGCAATTAATATTCTTATTATTATTTGTTATTATACATTAATTTATTTATTACGTGAATTTCATACTCCATTTTATAACTATTTCAACGCAAGTCGATGTATTGCTGAAAATACATTTTATTATTATTATTATTATACAGTTTGTATCCTCTGCAGTTCTTCATTCGTATACAGTAATTATAATATATATTATTACAAGAGAAATCTGGTTTATATATATACGAAACAAATAATTTCTTAAATATAATTAGAGCTGGAAAGATTCCAGTCTCGACGTAACATAGTCGCGCCCATAAACTGCGCACGTAATTGATTAATCAGTAACAATCTCTTACACCAAATTTCTTTGATTAAAAAAGGTAAAATGTGTCCTCTGACAGTTTTAACATGTGAGCAGCTGCATCTGTGGCAAATAACACTTTACTGCAGCTCTCAGAAGCGTTCATAATGAAATCATTCAAAATATCTTCTAATACCTCTGGAATATCTTCGACAATTACTTTGGATTATATATTATATTTGTACCTATTATGTAAGGCTCAGTAATGATTTTAAACTTAAGATATCTACTGTAGCTTTAAAACGTACCTTCTCATACGTGTTTTTCTAGAGTTTATCAAATCAGGTGCTCTAGTTTCTTTAGTGAAATATTAACAACTAGAAAGGGTTTGCATAATTCTTCATTAAAATTAACACTCGTTTCATATGAATTAGATTATGTTGCTTCTTATTTACTTGGATTGCATTTAAACATATATTGCACAAAATTTCCTTGTTGTTCAAAATACGCGGTTCATCATAATTTTTAACCCACATTAATAATGGATCCATGATGTAAATCGAGTGAAACAACCAAATAAACTGAACCGGAAATTAATATATCAACGATGAAACTAATATTCGCCCAGATCTACTACTCAGTCAAAAATAGAAATAAATTTCTAAAAAAATTAAAACCATTAAGCGCGTGAAACAGGTAAATATAGTGAAGAAACCCGAAATTTAAACTAAACTGCAGAAACGCAATTTATATATTTTAAGTAATGATAATAGTCTAGTAACACAGCAAAAATTTATCTGGATAATGTGCGACTATAGCTAATAAAAATCAGGCCCAGACTCCTACTCGCAGATTAAATAGATCTCAGCTCTAATAATAACCATATCAAATTACTGATTACGTTCAGACATTATACGAACACTATAATTCAAATGCGATATTTATATCGAAAGAACACTTCTGATTTACAGCGTAAGACGAAAATCCTCTTCTGATCTGACATCCGTCCCCTTTATACATTCTTCCTCGTGTTCGGAATGTTAAAATTTTAGATGTGGCTCCATCGCGCTTCTATTCGGCATTTTAACGAACTACGTAAATCTTAATTGCTCTTAATAATAACTAATTTTGTGTCGTTAATTTTAGGTTTTATTTAACATTGCAATTATAGTTGATTATTGAATATTTTCGATGTTTCCATTGCATTATGTTGCCATCTTTATTTGTAATCAGTGGCATTGAAAACTGTTCCTTCCCTTAGTTTAGTTATTTACAAAAACAAATGATGGTCTTGATCAATATTTTTAAAAAATATGGCTCTTAATGGTTTTCACAATGGTAATATGAACAACTACTACCACACCTCGCAATATATTCATTTATTTATATTATTATTTATGTAGATATACAATATATACATTACTTAGAACTAGCATCTTGTTGCTTTTAGTAAACGTTTTATATAATTTGACAGACACTTTGGTATTTTCGTATTAAGACACTCCATTGTCCTTAATGCAAATTCAACATGTCATTTACAAAATGCGGGAAAAAAATATCTGTTAATTGAGTATTATGGATGTAGAACTTAAAACTTATATTTATTTCAAAATACGTTACAGGTAGTTTTTATATACTATAACTGTTTATTCTAATGAATCACGAACATGATTGCATGATATCACTATTTTCGTAGATCTATACAAGTCAACAATTTCATAATGGTGGAATACATCCTTCTAAAAAAATTAAATTAAACTATATTTTGTATACAGTACAATAAAAACCTAGTTTTAAGAATTTTATTTTATAAGATTAACTAAATACGTATAAACACGCTATGTGTATTTCAACCTAAACCACACACACACACACATGTATATATACGAGGTGTGGCAATTAAAAAAAGGGACTGGTGTGAGAAATGTTATATATTGCAAATAAACTACTTAACTTTTATCCCCTTCAACATACTCTCTATCTATACACCGCTTCTTCAAAACAATGCTGTAATTCATCAGCCTCTTCATCAGCTCTGCCCTTTTTTCTTTTACATGTTCAATGGATTGAAAATGTGTTCCCGTTAATACACTTTTCACTTTTGGGAACAGGCAGAAGTCACATAATGCGAGATATGGTAAATACGGAGGATGATCGAGCACAGAAATGCGCTTATCCGCTAACAATTGCTTCACGGATAGGGCGTTGCGAACTGCTTCGTTGTCCTGGTGCAGAATCCACGAGTCGTTTTCCACAAATCCGGTCCGTTTTTCCTTACTCTTTCCCTCAGCTGGAGTAGGACTTGTTTGTAGTATTTCTGATTAACGACGTGACCCTCAGGTACCTAGTCAATCATAATAACACCCTTTATATTGAAAAAAAAACGATCAGCATTGCTTTCAATTTCGACTCGATTTTTTTAGTTTGACAAGGAAGTTCGAGTTAATTCGCTGTTTCATTTTTGTCAACCATTATCACGGCACTACTAAGTAACAGGGTTCTGTACAATCAAAGCTCGAAAGTGAACTAAAGCAGACAGAGAGATGAAACTAGAGATGGTTGCTTGAGAAGTATCATGGTCAATGACATTCTAATTACAGCCACAGCTTTATTGTTCATGATAATACTCTCTACAATTTTATTTTAACCAAATTTACTCGAAATTAATTTTTTGATAAAAAACGAGAAATGCAAAATTTAGGTCGATCGAACGCTTCCGACGCTTTACGCATATTTTCCGAAATTCAATAAAGAAAGTCTGCATCGATTTCAACCAAAGTTGTCCGAAAATTCGTTTTTGATGAAAAAATGAGAAATTCAAAATTTTCAGTCGTTAGGACATGTCCTTCAGGTACCAACCGTACGTCTTTGACGTATTTTTCCGTAAAATCGCACTTTTGCACGGTAGCTGTGAAAAGTTTTGCATCGAAGTTAGCCGCATTCTGATGATTTCTACTGATTTGCCTTCGAATTCAAGCGGATTTAGTTTTATGTGCGTCTTGACTTTACGAATACAATCAATGAAGCTCAAGGACATTCGCTATGTATTGTTGGATTAAATTTACAAAATCCGTGTTTTGCACATGTTTAATCACATATTATTTATTGTCGAGCAGAGCAAATACAAAAAAAATTTATTAATTTTCTTATCAAATGAAGAAACTGAAAGCATTATATCCACATGCAATCATTGCGATAATAACGATAAATATAAACAACAGAACTTTCTATTATTCACCTAAAACTAAAAACAGATATTTTTTTAAGCGTAGTGACGCGCACCGGGTATAAACTTCTGAAAAAAAAGACCACGATCTCATTTCATATGCTAAATATACTAATTTAAGATATTTTTTAATTCATACTTCACAAAAAAATCTAAAAGTAAAATATTTATTTTTATAAGAACATGATAACATATGTATATTGTGATATCGATATTATTTTATATTAATAGTTTTTAAATGTATTTATATTATTTATTGTATTATATTCATTTGTATATTTCAAATTATAATACATCTTTATTATCACTAAACCATTGGCATTGTTGTAACAATGTTTGTTATTACGTGTATTTTATCTGCTAAAGATCAAGTCTCACTTATTTATTTATTTTATTTTCCGGGGCCCGTCGATAGTTATCAGATCTGTCTTTACCAGTCCCTGGTTAAGTACACGGTGCCGATGCCGGCTACTTGCACTCTAATCTAATTGCATGGTCACCAATATTTTGCAGATATTAAATAACTCCTTATACGTTGACATTCTTAACCAGATTTTTTCGCTAATTGAAAAGAAAAAATATATTTAAAAAAATCATTTGAGTTGTGTTAGTGTTTTTATTGTTCTTCAATAGAAAAATCTTCGATTAAGATACATTTATTGCAACAATCAATAATCCGTTATCATTCTGAAATATTCTTTCTTGCAGAACTCTTCAATTCTTCGAACAAAATATGATCGATAAATGATACAATGTTCGAAATATATCTAGTAAATTATTATTTTCTTTGGAATTGCGTTTGTTAATGTCTATATATGTAACAGAAGGACTATCTAACACGTCAATAACTTTAGTTAATTTTACTTTTGTTGTATTTACTCGTAAGCTTTTACGCTCCTTGTATTTTTTTTGGTGAATGCCCAATTGGATCGCAAGCCTTTTCAACTTGTCATACTACGGGAGCGAGAGTATGTATGTATTTGGCGTGTAAAGTATTCTGTGACTTTGTTGCTAACTCCTCACTGTAAGAGAAAATATTGATAATTCCTCGTTAACACTAAAGGGTACCGGGAGAGGTAACGACCCACCTCTGAAACGAGAAAGCGTCCTGAAAATGGTTCGAATCGTCAACTTCTCTAGATAACTATCTCGAAGTCACGGTTACGCTACCACAACGTTAAATTTGAATCAATAAAATACAATGATTTATTTATCTTTGCTTGTTTTGGGAGTAATTTCAACCTTCCTTCTATATTCTATCGATTTCTATTTAGATTAGAAATTATAATACGTGATCATAGTTTGGTATCCCATAATAATTTTATTTAACATATTATGTCGATTCAATGGATCATATGAAGATTTTGCCAAGAAAAGAAGAAACCGCAATCGATGAGGCTTGGCAGGAACGTGGTTTCTACAAATGAAAGACAAATATTCTGAAACGTAATTTTTGAAAGGCCTTGAAACTGCTAAGTATACTTAAAGAGCTGCAGAATGTACTCTAATTAAATGTAAATCTATAAAGATCACAATGGAATAACCACTATGGCTACTGAATAACCTCCATGGCCACCTTTAGTTATCTATCCATCATCTATTAAGTTGATTGCCAAACCACGTTTAAAATATTCGAGTATAGTTAACCATAAATCATGAATTCATTGTGTATAGTATGTTGATGTTTTACGACCAAAAATGTCTTACTTTTCTAATTGGCAGTCCAAGATTCTTTAAAGACCTGTTTTTAAAAAATTAATCATAATCGAAAGCTTCCATAATTTTCAATGGAAACCATTCAGAATAATTATTTGATATTCCAATAGTGGATTCTGGTTTAAATGTATTTATTTATTCAAATGTATTATGTATTTGTCCAACATTTCATAGTAATGCTACTTTGCCCAATCGCTGTTTTATTTCATAGGAAGTTATCTTTTCTTTTGCCAATAATTTAATTACTTATGTATTTAATAAACTTTTTATGTTTGACTTTTGGATTTCAAAAGGTGAAATCATACAAATACCATTTTGTTAGCGTATTCTCAAATAAATTAAGACTACTATACCGTGAATATATTTTATAATGCAACATGCACATACATACACTAGTTGCTAGAGTAACGTAATAATGAAATGACAGCAATGTATTTTAGCGTGTATTTTATTTTGCAACATAGGATGTCAAAATAAGTTACTCTATTTTTGAAGTATGTATAGTGTAGAAGAAAAACTGTTATTAGTGAACTGGTATAACTCGAATATGAGTTTGAGGAGAGTAGCAGATTTGTTTCAAATTACATATCCTGACCGTCCAAGACCGAGTCCAACTACAATAAGTAGGTTAGTACAGAAGTATAAAAATAATGGATGCATCGTTCCTAATCATAAAAAAAAGAATAGGCCAAGATATGTTATTACTGACGCCAAAAGAGATGAAATTCTACAAACAATCGAAAATAATAATATGCTCTCCACAAGAGCTTTAGCACAAACTACAAATGTAAGCAAATCTTCCGTGCATAAACTACCAAAACGAGAACATTTTAAGTCGTATCATTTTCAAAACCATCAGGAACTAATTGCGAATGATGCAGAAAGAAGAAGTAACTTTTGTGAAATCATGTTGGATAAGCTTCATAATGATGATACTTTACTACGCAGAATTTGCTTTACAGATGAAGCAACATTTTATGTAAATGGTTAAGTAAATTCACAGAACTGCCGCTACTGGAGTAGACAAAATTTGCATAGATATCATATCACAAGGACTCAGCGGCCACAGAAAGTCAATGTTTGGACTGAGTTGATTGGACACCATATTGTAGAACCGTTTTCTATTGAGGGTACTCTTACAGGAGAAAAATATTTAGAATTGCTTGAGTACAGAGTTATGCCAGACCTCCACGCTTTAAATATTAATGGTGAGATTTGGTACCAGCATGATGGCGCGCCGGCACATAATTCTCATATGGTTAGAACATTTTTCAACCAAAGATTTCCAAACCGTTGGATAGGCCGTGGAGGAGAAGTAGAATGGTCCGCAAGGTCACCAGACCTGTCTCCAAACGATTTCTTTCTTTGGTCATGTATCAGAAATAAAGTTTTTTATGGAGAACCTCTAAATAATATTGACCAATTAAAAAATAGAATACGAGTTGCTGCAAGAGAAATAACTCCAGAGCAGATACAAAATACAATAAATGAATTCTACAATCGCTTAGGATACTGTCTGGCCGTCAATGGTGACATTTTTGAAAATTTGTTAAATTAGTTTTTAAATTTTGTTCAACTACTGTATTTCACATCCTATGTTGCAAAATAAAATACACGCTAAAATACATTGCTGTCATTTCATTATTACGTTACTCTAGCAACTAGTGTATGTACGTATGTGCATGTTGCATTATAAAATATATTCACGGTATATGCAATTTACCAAGTATATATCGCTGGCAGATTCCGACGAAACAATAGTCAATCCAAAAATTTTACTTAATACACATACTGCTGCACGAAAATTTCAGAATACCAAATATGGTTTCTAGGAGTTGAGATATTCACCTTATAGCGTATACCTAATACCTAGAAATTATCTTTCACCTAAGTTAAAAAAATAATTATGAGGGTGGAGATTTTCTTCTGAATTTTGAATTCTAAAATTTTGAAGAATTACCAGAAACATTTTTTTGAAAAATCTCGTTATTGCAGAATCGTTGAAATAAGTATACACACAGTATATGAAGGAATATGCATGTTAAAGGAATATACGTATGAAAATTTATTGTCATTGCTCTCTGTCGTTTCTTTCCTGTTTATTTATTGTATTATTATTCTGTCAACAAAATATAAGGAAGCCCCAACAAATAGATTTCTGGAAAGTAATGAAAAGAAAAATATATATTGTCCGGGAACATAAATGTCCCCTTAGTCATGAATTATCAATCTAGGTGTACAATCACTATTATTATTATACTTATTAATGGTGATTATATATATTTCCCATAAAATAGAAATGCGATAAGAATTAAATAGCAACCTTAAGGTTAAAGCTCATTAAACGCACCTACAAATTATGAAAATACGCGTAGCTTCCTTATCAAAAAGTCTTAATGAGTGTATTATAAATTAGCAGGAAACTTGATGAACATCGCGCTAAAATTGTCACGCTAGAATATGAACAAGGAACTATTATCGGTATAACTTAATTTTAAAAGTATAATTTATGAATTTATACACACAACGACAACAAAATTATCTAAATAACTGTATAATATAATTCGCGATTCATCGAACAAATCGGTCATCAAGAAACTGCATTTGCAATAGACATATCTGCGCTTATCTGTATACCGACATACAACGACATGATTTATTAGGAATTTTTGCAATTCCTGTAACGTTCAATATATCAATGAATCATACGTTAAGTGTATGCGTTCGATACAACAAACTCGGTTTCAAACATGCCACTCTGTGGCCTTGCACCGTTCCGCAATATTATCGAATAAATTAGCAATTTTGTTGACTACATTTTACAGTAATTGTCGTTTTATATTTTCTAAAACTAGAACGGTTTTATGTACTTGAAAAAGTTTTAATTAATTAGCGGGAAAAAATCCAGGTATTGCAGAATCAAAGAGAAGCGATTTATTGGATTATTGGAAAGGTCAGGATGCATTTTTGCAATAAATGGCCCTAGTTTCTTGCAAATGTCATTTGCATCCACCTTTATGCTATTCCATATGACAGCTGACAATTCTAACTTCACTTAGGCAAAAAAAAATTTAGCGATTTGGTTGCATGGTTTTATAAAAAGTTGAAAAGGAAAGACCAAAGTGTACATACATTTTCG
The DNA here is from genome assembly GCA_031893035.1 of Dermolepida albohirtum. Lineage (NCBI taxonomy): Eukaryota > Metazoa > Arthropoda > Insecta > Coleoptera > Scarabaeidae > Dermolepida > Dermolepida albohirtum. The sequence goes on along the minus strand of JAVIWB010004172.1, from coordinate 260,366 downwards.
TTATATTTTACTTTTTTTACTTCCGTCAAGAGAAGTACGCGCGTCAAACAAAAAGTGTGTAAAGTCTACCCTACAAAAATGTCAATGTCAATGATGCTTCGCCAAATTCCATGCTATTGATTTTAAACTTAACTGAACCTGAGTTTCAGTGCAGTAGTTGAGCCCTGTAGATGGCCCATACAAATGGGTACGAAATGTAGGCAGACATACAAGTGACCCAGTTCCAGCCCGGAAGCCCAGAAGCAGATAGCATGGATCACGACCGTGGAAGTCTACGTACCAGATATAAAGTGTGGCTTTGATGTCCAATGGTATATCAATTGCAATGAAAAATAATTTATCAAAATATATGCATGTATAGAGCGTGGCTTTGAATGGCTGTAAAAAATAAACCATTGAAGGTATGCTAAAAACAAATAAAAACCAAAGAAGAAGTAATAAAAAACCTTGAATACGTGCACTCGACAATTCTAGAGAAAATATGTCAATGGATAAATTCCATATGGATTAACGGAGCACAACTTGATTGACAGAATTGAAATCTGATCATCACTACTGCCCTAGATTGAGTATGGTACTATTGTATTCCTGGAATAAAGAACATATGTACAAAGTGTGCAATTACCTCTAATAATTGCGAAACGAAAATTCTTCCAAAAGAAGGTAGGATGAACAAGTACTATTTATTATACATTTGTACATTAGAAATTGACTATTAAATTCAGATACATAGGTACAATCAAGAACTGTCAAATTTGAATGCAAATATCGAAAAAGTTAACAGACAATTCTGTTCCATATAAAAAAAAATGTTTTTCAGCACGCTAGACTATACATTTCTTTAATGGCCCAAAGTAAATTTGCAAAACTAAATTCTGCAATGATACAATATCCACAATGTTCTCCATATATAGTGCTCATCTTATCTAATTATGTTGAAAATTGGGAACAAGAAAACTTTTCCTATCTAAAATGAAGTGGCCAAGAGATACATAGAAGAATATCCTACAAAATAATGGGGAAATAAATGCTAACAATTTTCAAAAACCATTTTAAAAAAATATACGAAAGACCAGTAAATCGCTGTGATAAACCAGTCCTTGGACTAAAAACAAGGCGGGAGAAATATAATTTTTTGTGCTATGATATTAAACGTTATTAAATTTAATACCAACTTATATACTTATACTCATCTGTTAAAACATCTGATGAGTAATTAAATTTTTCAACTAATATAGTAGTTTAAAATAAACTTTAAAATTTAAAGCATATCTTAAAACTTAAGTATTATATGCAAATATTGTAACCCTTCAGCTTTTATTAAAATATATTCCTTTCAACTTTCTTAATAAAATTATAAACATCACTCATTGGTAATCCTCACTATGTATAAATATACAAAGGGTACTAGGAAAGCCTTGCAATATGACGCAACAATGAATCGTAGGAAACTGCTTGTCGCTGCATGTGAGACATGTTCATACGTGCATAGTAGCCGCTGCGCCATGTCGAAGGGCTCAGTTATTCATTAGCAGTGAGAGTGTAAAGTGCTTGCGATGGCATCGTGGTCATGAAATGAGATAAGGGCAGTTTTGCGTTATAATTTCGTGCGTGGTTTAAACATAGACCAGTGCTTCGAAGAAATGACTCTTGCACTAAGTGATGTTTGTCCACTTCGCACAACGATATTCAGGTGGTATAGGGAATTCCAAAGGTGAAATTTAACTGCGGAGGATGTTGAGAGACCGGGAAGGCCACGAACGTCAGCTACGAAGAAAAACGTTACTACTGTGAGGAAAATGCTTGGCGAGGACAGGCGAATGACCTACCAACAGATAGAGGGTACTTCAGGCCTAAATGTTCCAGCAATTCGTTCGATTCTGCATGATAATTTGCACGTGAAGAAACTTTGTTCTCTCTGGGTGCCGCATCGACTGACTGAAGAGCAGATGACATGACGTGTGGCTTGGTGCCGGGAGATGCTAAAAAAAGTTTAATAAGGGACAATCTCGGTATGTGAACAACATCGTGACAGGTGACGAGACTTGGCTGTACTATTACGATGTGCCGACCAAAGCTCAAAACAAAGTTTGGGTCTTTGATGATGAGGACACACTCGTAGTTGTCAGAAAATCCCAATCTGTAAAGAAGAAAATGATAGTTGTATTTTTCAAAACCAGTGGAATTGTGGAACGCGTCGTTTTGGACACACAGAAAACAGTCACAGCTAAGTGGTATACTGAACAGTGCCTGCCTATAGTCATTGGATCTGTGAAGAACCTGCAGCCTAAGTGAAGAATGGACATCTGGTTCCTCTATCACGATAATGCTCCAGCTCACTGCGCCAAAGCCTGCACCGAGGACCTTCTGCGGGCTTGGGACAACGAGTGTGCTTTACTCCCTAGCCAAACTTGGCAGAACTAGTTTAAAGATTGGTTTCGGAGGATGGAGAGGTGTATTGGATGTAGAGGAAATTACTTTGAAAAAATTAAATAAACAAAGCTGTGTTGCAAAACTTTCCTAGTACCCTTTGTAGATTAAGACTATTTCTCGAAATCCTCTTTTTATAAGTACTCAAGTTGAAAATAAAGGAGAATAAGTTAAGTGATAATAATAATTGTTTTCAAGGAGTTCTGTTATGAAGTTATGACATATTTATTGTTAGACTTCGATTTTAACCTGAAAGTATGTTAACTACTTTATTTTAAATAAAACATCTTACTTATTATCGAGAATTTGAATAGAACTCTGCTTTGGAAGTTCCATATTAATAAGATTTAGCATCATCTTATTGAGTAACGAAAGAGCAGACCATTCAATAAATCCTTTACGCCCAATTCACTGATTTGAAAATATTTGATTCAAAAAACTTCAAACGTTCTACGCATAGTGAGAGAAGTGATCCGTCTTATTGGTACCAAACAGATATCTTCCTCAATACTACGAATAATTTAATCACGTAAAAGATCTAAATATCTCTATCCAGTTAAACTACTATGAATGAGAAAAGGACCAATAATACGATTCCTAAAAATAACAGCTCAAACGCTTAGAGTATGCATTTTGTACTTATCTAATGAGGGTTATCTATTTACCAATAATAACGATTATGGCGATTAACAGTACTATTCAAACAAAACATAGCCTCATCAGAAAACAGTAAATCGTATGTAAAATATTGGTCGTTGTTGCAAATCTCTATCGCTCTATCGCAAAATTCAATTTGATGATCATAATTTTCGTCCAATAATTCTTGCATTAAGCGAGTTTATACAGATGATATTTTTCATACTTCAATATTCTTGCTACTTATCGACAACATATATCATAGTTCAGTGAGAGGGCTATAGTAGAAGTTTGTGGTAATTGATCTAACGCTATAGCAATATTTTGAGCAATAACTTCAGTAGTTGCGACTGCAAAAATATTTTCGCTCAAGTTATATCTTCTCGAACTTTTGCAAATGACAGTTAGTCGTACCACGTACCGATCTTGATGCAAATTGTTGAGTCATTTGCATACTTTTTCATGAGTTCTGACGCAGTCTCCAAAACCAATCATCATCAAAATGTCAATACAGTTTTTTTCCAGTTGATTCAACCATTCTTAATATTTGGACATCTAAGAAGGTAATTCTGACAGCCGAGTACTAGATTTTAGTTCCAATACCTGCTAAACAAATATGATTTCAAACTATCAATTTTAAGTAAATATCACTGGTTCTATTGAAAAAAAGGGTGGTCAACCCTGTTATTACTGAATTCTCAAAACAGAGTTTTATTGAAATTGGCGAAAATATACAGTTTAAAAAAATTTAAAATAATTTGCAGCTACGATGGAAGTCTATTCGCATATAAATATGCTCAACGAATCCCCTATTTTAATTTACTTAAATATAGAGAATTTTATTAAAATCTAAGCGTCCGCATCAAAAATATTCAAATAGATCCATACATTTGGCTAACCCTGTATAATATCTAAACATATAATTGCAGTGAATTAGAGAAAATAAATGCTCTTAAAATCCTTAATAATCTGCTGGTCCTCGTTTACATGTCAGTACTTCTTTCATGCATTTTGGTAGCGAACTTATACATTTTTCTGTCACAGATTATTGAATATTATTCCCTTCGATCAAAAGCACCTGTTTCGGTCCTGCTTTGTTTCATTGGTCGTGTAACTAATTCATTCCATCGATGCTCAATGGAGTTTATGCCCAAAGATTGCAGCAGTGTATGAAATTGTTTTGGCGCATTATAGAGTAACCAGTCTTTTATTTTTTGCAGTGTACTTGGAGCCATTGTCTTATTGGAAAGTATACGACTTTCCAAGGTGTGATTTTTCAGCAGTACTTTTAAGATTTTATTTTAAAGTAATAAAATAAATAATTCCAGCAATAAGTAGTAAATTTCCACTTGTTGTATCCATATAACATCAAACTAATTCACTGTTTCTGGCATGCTTGACATTTCGTTATAAATTTTTGCGATTCGTTTGATTTTTGGGTTTTCTCCATACGATCCATCAGATCTAGAAAGGTTGAATTTCGGAAATCTGGACTCTAGCTTGATGAGATTTAGCAAATTCTATTCGTTTTCATTAGTTTAACTTACTGATGACCATGCGGCCACATGGCTATGGACGTTAGTTAAGTGCACTAATTCTAATAATCTAGTATTGTTCTTAAAATTATCCGTTTGTGATTCACTTCTAACTTCTGTGAACGACTGAACGTGATTAGTTAACTATTACTCATTCCTATAAATCTGCATATAACATACTGCACTGAAGAGTGAAATTTACCACCAATTTTTGCAATTTGTCTTAGAGGTATGCCTACGTTTATTAATTCACGAAGTGGGGCTGGTGTTTTCATAGCCCAGCAAATTATGCTCGCACTGTATCGTCAATTATGAACAATTAAAGTTAACGTTGGTTTAAGTTGCATTTGTTAGACTGACAAGTACAGACACGTTTTCAGTGATCCACTGACTGCGTATGAGAAAAAATTGTCCAATAGGAGGTGGCTTTTTGACGACTAGTTAGTTTACTTTATTTCAAATTAAGGTTAATATTTTAACTTCCAGCGATTTTGCCTACTAATTTATGTATCTTGTTCTTACATAAGTCCGTTTGGTGTCATACCATTTATTTAACGAAATATGTATTCTAAAAGAGAAGAACTTTTTATCAAATGTACTGTCCATTATTTTCCATCACTTTGGTTCACGTTCAGACAATTTCATAACGCCATCTCTCTAAACGCTTTCGTCTTTTTTTTTGATGTCTTCCAAAGATTCGAAATTTTTCGCATTAAGAGAATTTTGTAGAGAGCGAAACAAATGAACATCAGACGGTGCAATATTTGGACCATATGGAGGGTGAGGCACAGTATCCCATAAAAGTTCTATCAAAAAAATCTATCGTACCGTAGTTACAGATGTGTGAGGTCCTGCGATGCCGTGCGGAAAAAATATTCGTCGTCTGTAAACTAACACAGGCCGTTTTTTAGTATTTTTAAAATTATCAAGTTGTGCACAGTACTTGAGTGAATTGATCGTCTGATTATTAGGGAGCAGCTTATAGTAGACTATGTAGTAACCATAGTAACCATATTCTTAAAAAATTAAGAAAAGGTTGTTCCTCTTTCCTTTTAACGAGCTGATCGCAAATTAGTATACATTGCATCAGCAGACGTTCATTAAGATTATGTGGAACCCACACGTCAGTACGATTAACGTACCCTTTAGCGTGGAGATGCCTTTGAAGTGTTATATGCTACACTCCGACGACGTCCGCAATCTCGCCCAGCGTAAAATATGGGTTTTCATCCACTAGAGTCGTTATTGTGTACATGCCAGTTGTTACAGATCCTTTGCATTGCCCAGGCATTGTATTGCATATTTTTTTAGCTACTTCAGAGGTGTTTTTTCCTTTCTGGAAATAATACAGCATGACATGTCAAAAATGTTCATTTTCTTTCTCCATTTTGACTCTGCACAAGGCCACAAACTAGATTAGCTGACTTAAAAAAAAACTAAATTAAAATGTAGCCATAACTGTATGTTACAACTAAGTTAACAGAATATTCCACCCATCTAACTATTCCCCTCCCGCTATTTGTCAACGTAAGCTCGCCAAAATATGAACGGACTGCAACAACCCAATACTAGTTAACTTTTGACTGACTGTAGGTCCTAATCGGAAAATAAAAAACAAAGCATATATTTTTTATTTCTTCATAAAAACTAAGAACAAACATCGTTTATATAAAACAAGCTTTTGCATATTTACTCTAGTAACACAAATTAAGTAAAGGCTTAATTTTCAAAGTTTGTGAAATGATGTAAATTGTAATTGATTTACAGAAAAAATTATCTAAGTTAAATAAAGTAATAAAACTTTAGAGTTGCTAGCGTACATAATTTTCATTTTATATAATAATGTCATTCAATGTTAATAAAACATTAAAATTGATGAATCAATTAAAGCTACATTAGCAAAAACAAAAAAGTATTAGCAATAAAACACTAAAATGTAACTTTAAATTTAGGAACTCTTGATTCTATAGAAAGAAGTGCACACATTTACGTAGTTATTCGATTTGGCCTAGAAAGAAAATATCACCCGATATAGTTAATTCCAAATCAGATTATCTCGAATCGTATCGATTGGTTTCAAGGACGAGAGATATAGTATTGTGAGACACTTTCTTAAATGTGTCGCATTTAATTTCTTATAAAGAAACGAAGAAGTAAATTCTCGAATGCGATATAGATATATAAAACTTATATAATCGTAAAATGGATCAAATAAAATTTGTGAAAGGCAGTGTGGAAATAACGTAATTTTGGACTGGATGCAGCTGCCTCTATTAATAGAGGATTATACGCGTTCAGTTTGTTCACAAAGTGCAGATGACATTTTGAAACTAATAAAACTTTTGAAATTTTATTTTAGACGTAAATATAATGTATCTCGTAAATTACGAACGTTGAATACAATTCCTAACATCCTTTCGTAGTAATAAATTAAGCTACATGTACCTACATATATATATGTATGACGAAAAGAATGAATCATAAAAAGAGTATTTCACAATATTCACAATATGTCTATCTAAACTATTAATTATAATTACAAGCCAACATGTGCATAATAGGTGTTCTAACAATATAATAAAGAATATTGAAAGAATTGATATAGACATATTTAATTTGATTTTATCTGAATGATAAAAACCATTCATTTACAAAATTTTGTCTGTTATACAAACGAGGATAATATGTAATTTAAAATTCAATAAAGGTGTTGCTAAATTTGTAACATATTCATTTAAATATAATAGTTCTATTGTATGAAAAAGCTAAAGTTAATCACAGAGGCAAATATTTAAACAATATTTAATCGCAAAGTGTTAAAAGTATGTATTACTATCAAAGATGATTGATAATTTTTACATTCGGAACTATATGTTGATGTCTAGCAGCCTCGAAATCCAATTATTTATCAAGCAATCGTTTTAGCCAAGATAAGATCATAATTTCTTCAAGTAAAAGCTTATCGACATTTTTTTGTCTTTTCTACGTTTAATTGATCTAGAGAACAATTTAAAATTTATTAAAGGCCATACTTGAGTGGGAAATGAAGTGTTCTTTAAAGGAAAAAGTTATAAGAACAGTAAAGTAGGAAGATGAGATGGGACTAACAGAGGATTTCGGGAACTTTTAGGAATTTAGGCATAGCCGAAGGAATCAGAACTAGTACAGAAACGTATCAGACGTAGTTTGTAGTTTTCTCCCAGTGGTAAATAGAAAAAATTAAGTCGAAAGGCACCGCTCTGAAAGTTTAGATTTTCGTTTTGGGTATTTTTTAGGTATTCAGACACCACCTAAAAGATCAGAACCACTACAAAAACGTATCAGATGTTGTTTGTAGTTTGTTCAGAGGTAAATAAAGAAATCCAACCCTAATATAATAGCTATAAAAGTTTAGATTTTGATCTTCATAAAAGGTATTTTCGTTCCTTTTGTTCTTAAAATGTAGTTCTTTATATTTTTTGGTTAAAAATTTAGTCACAAACACTAATTTAAAAATATAAAAAGTGCAAATTATAGGTTAAAATATTAACAGTTAAACATTTTTCTTAATAATAATGAACCTGGAAGCCTGATTCGATAAAGAAAAATTGATTACTTCCAAATATGGGTGCAGATATTTCTAGCTTGTTTAATTAGCAATATTAACTAGCTATTATTAACCATTATCTGGCGTTTTATATTTATCGTTGACATCTCGAGTGTTTTAATAAGAGATTTTCATGCATTACGTAAATTTTCAGATATTTTATCAATAATGAAAGTGAACTAATCTATAGTAGACGTAATAGTAATGATATTTGCCGTCAACACTTTTGTTATTATAGCATATTTTTGCAGTAGTATTCCAGACTAATTCAGTGTGTTGATCTATTCTACAGGATTTTAGTAATAATAGTAACACATGTTTTCATATTCACCAATAGCTTAATGCAAATTACACTAGACATTTGCCAACCATGAGTTATTGGAACACCGGCACTGGTAATACTACTGAAGATCTTTGACTGCCAACATTCACTTTAATAGAAAAGAAAACTATGAGAAAACCTTCTCTGGCAGCAGATCCTCGGATTTTAGCACAGAACTTAACACTGAGCTATAAATTGGCGAATTTTTCCACTCGGTAAATTCAAAATTTTAGTTGAAGAGGTTAAAGTTGTAACGAATACCAACTGGTCCAAGTAAATCTCTTCCAAAACATACAAATCTTTCCATCTGTACCTTTCGAAATAACATCGGTTGATGCTTATAGGGTATCATATCGAAATTGTACAAGGGCGAAAGGTCATACAAAACGATTTTACTAACTATTTACACAAGATTTTATTAGACGAATTCAACACTACCGACGATCATCATGTCAGCAACGAAGATATATTATATATCCTGTTTAGCATACAGTTTGGTTTCACTCGACTAGTTACATAAACTGGTAAAATTACAAGTTAACAAGTTTACTTGAAATTAATAATGATGATATGTAAACCATTACTATCCTATCCTAGAGAAGGTTAATTTTAGACACATTTTCAAATGAAAATGATATGCTGCATAGGTGCTTTCAACAAGAGAAAACTAGTCCGCATACAGCTTCTGTTATTCTGCAATATTTAGACAAATTTTTTCTGCACATTGCAAATGGACGAAAATGACTAAGTAGATTACCTGACCTTCCTGCAATAGATTTTCAGTTGTTTCGTTACTTAAAAAATGAAATTTATGTCAACAGTCTTCAAAATACTGAAGAACTACATCCGTTAAAAATTAAACTAATAATATTGACGATGAAAATTTACGAAACATTTTTAAGAACATAAAAAGAGGTGTTCAAGTGATATATATATATAATATAATAATATTGTTCGCATTATATTTAAAATTATATTAAAATGTAATCTGTCTATTTTGCGACACCTACAATAATTCAATGTTATTTAATAAACATGTATAATTTCTATATTTTCTTTAACTTTTATTCATATCTGTTGATAATTTAGTTATACTCAATATTTTATGCAAATTAATGCATTATTAATTATATTAGCACAGCAATCATAACAATATTTACACAATGCTTGGAAATGATATATTCAGTACTCTTTTTAATGAATAATGACAAATATTTGATTTCCAGATCATTAGCTATTATAAACAATTCTTTTATTAAAATTTTCATTTCCTGAGTTCGACGAAAAGGAACTGCAAACCATTTTCAGGAATAGTCAAGCATTTCAAATCATTAACTATAAAATTATTGTATTTCATGTTTTATCTAATTTAAATCCGTATTTAGTTACATACTTCTATGCGACAACACGGCCCTTTACCAAAATAAATCTTACTAAGCCAAATTAACTAGTATTTCACAATTTACCATCGATAGAGTAATAGATATTTTTTATGGCGATCTGGCTGGTACTTTCAACACGATTTATCAAAAAATATTACTTAATCTAAGTGAACTTGATTTTAATATTACGCAATCTTATAAACCCAAATCTTTTACGTTCCACAATCGTTGGAAATTCCAAAAGCTTATCTCCACTCCTGGCAATCCACGAGCTTCATGCTTAGGTCCCATATTCTTCTCTAATTTAATAATCTAGAACTAAACGCGATTGAATATATGTATGTAAAGGGTGTTTCAAATTGTGCGGTTTTTTTAAGAATACATAAAATATAGATGGCGCAATGAATTTGTCTGGGTATATGGGCATTTAAAAAGTGTTATGTATGACATTTATAAAAATGGCTTCATACACGGTACAACAACGCGTTCAAATTGTTGAATTATTTTATGAAAATCAGCGTTCTGTGAGAAGAGTTTTTAGAAAATTACGTGAATTTTATAGTTTACATAATCGTCCATCTGAAAGCACTATTGGTCGAATTATTAAAAAATTTCAATCAATCGTGGAACATCGAAAAAGTGAAAAATACAGTCGTAGCGGTCGTTCACAAGAAAATATTGGTTTGGTTCGTGAAAGTGTTGCTGAAGATCCTGAAATGTCCATTAGACGATGTTCACAATAACTTGGACTTAATGGATCAACAACATAGCGTATTTTACACAAGTATTTAGCTTTGAAGGCATATAAGGTTCAAATAACACAGGAACTGAAGCCATTAGATCATATAAAACGTCGTTCATTTGTCAATTTCATTAATGAACAACCTGCTGATTTTTCTCAAAAAATAATATTTTCCAACGAGGTAATCTCAAGAAACGATGATGTTAATTGGACACCAAGATCATGTGATTTGACACCGTTAGAAAATTTTCTTTGGAGTCATGTGAAAAGTCAGGCTTATAAAAACAATCCACAATGAATTCCTGCTTTGAAAGATGAAATTATTTGTATCATTGGTGAGATAGAGCCTCAATTATGTCAAAATGTCATTGAAAAGAGTGGACGTCTGTGGAGCTGCAAGAGGAGCTCCTTTTTCGCATATAAATGTCATAACTGATACTTCAATTACCAATAAAAAGTTTTTGAAAGTGATTGCAAATTATGTGTTTTATTTGTTCTTTAAAAGAAACGCGAAATTTGATACACCCTTTATATGCTAATTACACTTCCATCCTTGTTAACGTTACTATATTGCGATAAAAACTTAAGTTATAATCAGTTCTAACTTGATAAACTTGATTCCAACTTTTTGTTATGATTATTATTTAAAGCTAGCCATGAAAAAGAATTCATTTCAGTAATATGCTTTTCCACTACGTCGTCTCTTTAGCTAGCTATTAAATGTTTTCGATTTCCTAAGTTCTCATCGTTCGGAGTTATTGGAATAGTACCAATTACACTAATCAAAAATTTCAATTTTTGATTTTGCTGTCAATGGACGTATACTATTTTTTATAGAAAACATAGAAACATTTATTTATGAATAATGTCCACAAACTGGAGTGATGATATATTCCAAAAGCTTCGAAAAATTTACAAATATTGTACTAGGCAAATTGCCGACCACACTATAGAAATCAACGAATTTGATGTCTGTTGTGAAAAATACTAATTTGTGTTTCTCTATAACCAGAATTAATCCAGTACTAGCGCTTTTCGAATAATTTGTATTTTGTATAGGATATTTAATTTTGTCAGTTACTAACTTAGGGTAAAAACTTTGTTGACCAAAGTTATCAATCATTTTTGGATAAATTAAAAGAATTTTTATATACATACACATATCTGCTATAGCACTTCAATTAATCGATAATTGTTGTTGATAATACAGGTTCCTTAGTAAATTCGTAAATAATACTTTTATTGGAATTATATATTATTGTACCTCTTTAAATTCTTACTCTATTATATAAGAAACAATAATTGTTATTTTAATTGTTGTTACTACTATTATTAACAATAATAAGAAGGTATATAATAACAATAATTATAATATATATTACAAAAGTGAACATTATTCCGGTGGTTTTGATTTCGTTATTTATATTTTCCTGACACGCTTTAGCTTGGCTTAGCATTATTGGTTTGATTCATATCGCAATAATACGTTGAAACGTCAGTAAACATTGATAATTTGTACTGTATAGCACTTCACTAAACAATTCTTACAGCCAGTTTAATATAATGCATGCTAAAATGTCTCAATTAATATACTACGTACTACAGATACTTCTCGAATTTTTTGAGAAGTAATGTAATAAATTAATAAACTTTATTTTTATTATATGAATATATTTAAATATGTAGTATTTCAATAAGCACCACTGGGGTCTTCAAAATATGTATATACAACTACATATAAATAAAATACACTTACTAGGAATGTAGACTATGTAAAAAAAATGGAATAGGGATATAAAGGGTTTTCCAATAGAGACTTGACAATTTTAATTCAATTTGTGAACGCACCCTTTCACTAATCATCGAAATGTCACTGTCAATTTATTCAGTAAACTTAACATTTTCATCATGGTAAAGTACACGAACGAACAATGTCTGCAAATTATAAAAATTTACTACGAAATTCGGAATCGGTGACCACTACTATCAGAGCGTTAACTCCGATTTTCGGTCAAAATTCTCGCCCTAGTAGACAGGCAGTAACAAGTTTAGTGCAAAAATTTGAGTCTACATATAGTCTACATCATAATGATCCAAATCAATCAATTCCACGGCATTCTCAAGAGTTGGGCATCGCCCAGACCACTTTATGGCGAATTTTGCGTAAGGATCATGGTTTACACCCATACAAGATCAAGCTGACTCAAGAATTGAAGCCGATGTACCATTTGAAGCGACGTACGTTCTCCGATTGGGCTCTGGAAAAGATGCGCCAAGATGATCAATTTCATCGCAAAATCATTTTCAGTGACGAAGCTCATTTTTGGCTCAATGGGTTCGTCAATAAGCAAAATATGCGTTATTGGTCGGGTGAAAATCCACATGTGCTTCATGAAACACCACTTCGTCCACAAAAAATAATTGTTTGGTGGTTTTTCGTCGACGATAATGATCGTCACGTTACAGTGAATGGTAACCGTTATCGCGCCATGATTACCCATTATTTTTGGCCCGAATTGGAAGATATGGACTTGGACGACATGTGGTTTCAGCAGGACGGTGCCACAAGCCACACAGCACACGTTACAATCGATTTATTGAAGAGTAAGTTTGATGAGCGTGTTATCTCAAGAAATGGACCAGTCGATTGGCCGCCTCGTTCGTGCGATTTAACGCTTCTAGACTTTTTTCTTTGGGGCTACGTCAAGTCATTGGTCTGTACCAACAAGCCGACAACGTTAGAAGAGCTCAGAGCCAACATTGAACGCGAAATAGCAGCCGTTTCGGCCGAATTGTGTGGCCGAGTCATCGAAAATTGGGTCCAACGAATCGACCGCTGCAAACGTGCCCGCGGTGGCCATATGAACGAAGTCGAGTTCCATTCATAAATGTTTTGATTGTACTTCAACCCGATAATAAAGTTTTTGAAATATCTCAAATGGTCTGCATTTTATTTTGAAAAAAGTTGTCAAGTCCTTATTGGAAAACCCTTTATATGTATATAGAGATAGATATGAGAACATGATTTGCGGATGTCAACGAAAAACTTAATACTATATGCTAGTTAAACTATTTTATGTATGGTGACTAGTGTGAGTGGATTAATATCTTTGACATTTGATTTAAAAGTTACAATAATCTGAATAAAGTGTCTAAAACGTAAATCCTTAAATGCATAAATGTGCAATTCGTACCAATTGATAACATTGAAAGCCAAGACATTTTCATCAGTGAGTAAGCTAATGGCTACGTATTTTTTTTGAGATTCAAAAGGTGTACATTCCTGGAAGTAGAACTTGTACTATTTGGCTATGATACTAGTTTGATATTATTAGTTTTTGAAACTTAAAGATGTACCTACGTGCTATTATGTCTAATGTATAACAAATGACCTCCCCTAAATTACAATAAAACTAAATCAGTACACTTCAGTAACTGGCAATGCGGTATTGCAGTAAACTTGTTTAATGTACGAAGAAAATCTGTCCTAAAAATTATTTTTCTTGAGTATTCTTCTATTTACTGCGAAAAATAACCTGTGTTAAGTGGCATATTGTACATGAGATTTGTCAGGAGGACTGTGGAAACACAATTTTAAAGATGCTTTCCTACATCATTATTTATTTATATTATAGTTATTCATCATATGCTCAAGAATCATTTACCACATTTAAAGTACGCCGTTGATACTAGTTCAAATGAATTATAGTGGAATGTTTCCAAAAAAATTTTAATGTTCAATGTATAATAATAACATTACAAGAAAATGGTTTGACCTGAACACGTTTTGATAATAGCGCTTGCTCCATGGCAGTACTAAGTTTAATAAATTAAACTAAACTTAATAAAATATGTAATCTTGAATCATTAAAGAAAGGCATAGCTCATTTGTTGGTTAGTTAGACATCAAATTTTACAATTTGTACAATGTGTAGCATATCTCGGCTCGCCTTTGTCATAATATTTATAATTTGTATAGCTCTGTTTTCTTCTAATATATACATATTTTTTTTGCTTGTGTACTTGTTTCTGTTTTAAAAAAATATTGAAGAAACACATATTTTAACTTATGAATTTTGCTGAATAAATATTTATTAACTTTATAATGAAACAATTTCCTATTCCACGATTAATTGCCCATAATATATTATCGGACAATATGTTGTTTAGGAATCTAACATTTTAAAGACTTAATAATGACAGCTATACAATTAGAGACCAGTTAGAAATATTCATTAAATACTCCTTACGATATTTAATTGTAGTATTCTGTACTCATATACAAATTTTAAAATATGACGGTATGGAAAATTAAAAGCTTAGAAACATATAAAGATTGTTACGTTTTTGTTTACACAATAGATAAATTATAATCCATATTAACATTACTATAGTGAAAAATCTGTATATCAATTACCTGGTGTAAAATATTCTTTGTACTTAACAATTTGTTTCTTTTGTTAATCTTAGTTCTATTCAACGTTTTCCACTTGTTACTGTGTTATCCTAATATATATTAGTCCGAGTATGATTGCCCCTATTACTTATGTTTGTTTTCACTTCTCTGTATATATTATCCATTTGTATTATGCAATCTAGAATTAACTGTTTACTTTGAAGAATTTTATATTAATTCGATTATAGTATATTAAAGCTTTCTTTAAATCCCATTATTACGTAGGTTTAATAACTCCGTTGAAAACATTTTTATTTATAGGTTTTCCATAAATGTTTGTGTTGCTTACATATGTTATAGTCATGTCGTCGCTTCTCATAATTCTATAGTTCTGTTAATTTATCGATCTAAAAATCATCTTTTAATTGAATTTACATCTTTCTGGTTGTTATTAAGCTTTATAATTTTTCTTTTCAATTCACATGTTATAGTTATTATTGTTGTTGATTTGAGGGGTCGGTGTTCATGTGTTTCCGCATATCATTTAAGGTTTCGTTCGTGAAGTATTTTCTATCTAGCTTTCGTTCTTGACTTGTTTTTAAGTTAGTTCGTAATCTCGTTCGTTTAATTATCTCTTTCGTGAAACTGTTATCGTTATTGCGTGATTTTCTTTTGTTGTTTTGAAGAATTTGTGTATACTTTGCGTATATGTGCGCTTGTCTTGATTTTGAATTTAAGTGATATATATATTTTTAAGTACCTGCTTTGATGTTTCTTGCTCAAAATAATGCTGAGCCTTTAACGTCTTTATAAATTGTTAATATTAAGTAGCACGTTTAAGTATTGTGGATTAACAATAAAAATTGGTTTTGAACGTACAAATAACGGCGATAACTGAATTTAAGGCGTTTCGGAAGGCTTTCAACATCCTTCGAATAGAAAGTATGAAAGTACGTTTTTTCATCCATCTCCATCTTTAACACATTTAAGGATATTTTAATTTCTTCTCTTGTGTTGTTTCAGAGTGTTAAGTACTAATCAAGTACGATTGTTACGTACTAATAAAGCACGAATTTGAAGTACTAATTGAGTATTAATTTAAAGTATTAAGTACGAATTTTAAGTACTTATTAAATAGCTAACAGTAGTTTTTTGTAAGTTTAGAAACCACTATTTAACGTAAATTTATTTTTTTTTGTATTGTTTATACTTTTAGGAGGTTTTGATACCTAAAACGGCGTGCGCGAGATTCCTTGTTCCTCGCCTCGAGATACAAATACACAGGGTGTTGCTATATTCATTTAAAAACGAAGCGCGCTTATTTTATTTATTCAACCAGGCTAGCTGCATGCTAAGTGAACAACTATGGATAATCAAATCAATTCCTGGTGTTTTTTTTTTACTTTCATTTAGTGGTAGTTTTTCGAATATAAAAAAATTTAAAAATTGTCATGATCAAAAAAATTACCCGATAATAAAATTTTATTTCATTATACAAGCGTAAAGGTTTCATTAGTTTCAAATTGAAAAAATCTAAGAAATGAAGACTTGACCAGTTTAATAAAAATAATAAGGAAAACATTTTATTAACATTTAATGTTTCTTAAAAATAATGTAAAAATGGAGAATACAAATATGTAATGTTAAATAAAAATGTATATGTAATAAAAACAAAAATAAAATTCTAAACGATCAATAAAAACAAAACATTCTATACAATGTCTGCAGATTAACAACAGATTCGCAATAAAATAAAAAATGGTCTGGATCTCTAAAGCCATAAAAACAATCAATTTCCACTATTCTATCATTTTAAAATTTGTAAACAATGCATAGTTAAATTTGCTACTAAGGCAATTATGCATACTTCAGTAGGTTTCGCATTTATTAGATTAACTATTTTGCGTTGTTCTACATGAAATGAAATTACTGTTACCTGATTTTAAAATTATACATTATTTAAGTTCAAAATAAAAAGTAAAATGCTATATATGTATTTACCCATTAAATCGATATTTGCTATTCATTACTGACGTATTTTGCTTCCTTTTTACTTTAATTCTAAGTTGCGAAATACTGCTATATATTTTTTTATTAGAATTACGAGGCGCGTTTTTTAAGTAAAGGCCGTTTGAAAACAAACGGAAGAAAATTTTCAAAAACCAAATTTATTTTCGGATTCTGCACACATTTCTCTATTTTTCAATAGGGCTGCCAAGTTTGTTTAGACACTTATCAAACCTTACAACTAGATTCTATATACCCTCTTCATACCAAGAGGTCACAGCCGTTTTCACGTCTTCATCATCATTGTAGTGGTTGCCGCCGAGATAATGTTTGAGATAGCGGAAAAGATGGGGTGGTCTAAAACTTCCCAGCCAACAAAGCTCAGATCTGAGTTGCAGTGTAAGACCTTAGATTGTCATGGAAGAGCAAAATTCTCTCTGTCAGGATGCCGCGTCTTTTGTTTTGAGTCGCTCTGCTTTCGCAGGATTTAGCCTCCACACGTCAGGAAAGTCGTTTGAAAAAGTGCTTATGGTTAAACACCTATTCTGAAGCATTTTCGCTTCAACTGAAGCTACCATATCATTTGTGATCACAGATGGGCAACTGGAGCGGGACTCATCATAGACGCGGCCAGCTTTGAAGTCTCTGATCTACTTACGTACTTTGCCTCCACACATGACAGTAACTCCGTAAACTTCACAAATGCACCGGAGAATGTTTGCAATAGACATGTTTCTTGCCGACAAAAAAAAACGTATCACTGACCGTACCTTGCGCGAGGCAGGCGATTCGATAATAAACACTTTAAAGACAGAGAAGAAACGGTACGCGCAACACCTATTAGTGTATACAACAGAAAGACCCTTACTTAAAAAGTAGTACATGTTTATAATTAATCTTTTGATTAGAAAATCAAGGTCAAATTTCCGTTGACTTTTCTAAATAAAAAGGGGTGTAATTATATTTTCCTCAATCTATATGATAATGCTAATGTTCCCTAATTATTCAAATTACTTTAATTACTAGACAGAAATTTCATATAATTAGCGCAATTGCGTATATGTAAGTATATATTTTCATATAATTTGCAAGGAAAACGAATTGTTAATAACCAGATTTGCCAGTACGCTACAGTGGTTATGTATTCAAGTTTTTGTATTGTTTTACTGCTATGTCTTAAAAAAAGCGTTTCCTTTCGAGTAGTAAAGCAAGGAAAACTTTAACGATTTATAATTGTATTTAAATCAAACCTTATTACTTGCAAATGTGATACATTATCATAATGCTTAAAGACGCTATATTATAAAATCATTATGCAATGGATTTCTTCATAATAAAAACTTGCATTTGCTTAATAATTGAAAGTCTATGTTAACTTTTTGTATATTTCGAGGAAATAAAGCCTTCTTTTGAGTGAAATAAAATTTGTCGACTTCTGCTTAATAATAAAAGAAAAAATATTTGACTGCATAACGCCCAGTTTACTAAAATGAAATTGTTTTTGTTTTTGCCTGAACAAATAATGTAAATTATGTCGCGTTAAATGTTCCATGACTTTATCCCTCCTCGCCTTATGGGAGGAAAAACTATTCATTATACTTCCTCAATAGCTATATTATCTATAATTCAAGTAAACACTGCCCTCGAAAAATGTTAGTCAGTTGGTAGTCTTCGGTACGTTGGTTTATTACGTGGTAGGTCTGTAGCAATTAAAGAGATGCAATATTTAATTTTTTGCGACATGAAGATGTTCTATCTGCATTGGCGACAATAAATTATGGATTACTTTGTTTATTTAACACCATTCCTAAAATTTAGAGAACCACAATTCGATGCTTCAATTTGGCATTCCTGATCATTTCATCTTCATCTTTACTATTGTATTATTAATTTAATTTTCCGTGCTGTAATCTTTCGTTTGAGCCAATGCTATTTACGTACATAAAAGTGGTCTATGTAGGTCCACTGTTATTAGTCGAATGAGCGTTTTCCAAGGCTTATGCTGCATAGTGAATAAGCCGGAGAGCTGAAGATGGAACGTTTTTAGAACAACTGAAGGTAGCTGATATCCATTGTTGAGTAAGTATTTTTTTAATTAGGTGTATAGACAAACTATATTGTTCTACCACTATTTTTGATGACTAATCTAGAAATTTGGACGCTTACTACACAATTAATATTACTCATTAATACATAACAATTACTGACTAAAAATAACAATTTCTTTGCTAATTCATAATATAATTTTCAATTATTTTTGATTATAGTTTACGGCAATAAAAAACTCAAATAATAATCTGCTGGATTTGGTATTGGCTAATTTATAGTATTTGTTAGTTTCAAAAGATGTTCTTCATTGTGTTCTTCATATAACATTTAGCTGTGGCAGCCTGTGTACAAGTCAAAAATTTTCCGTCCAATAATAACCTGAAGTATATTTTTTTTTCAGACCAGATTTATCTTCATTCACAGACCAGATTTATCTTCACTTCAAACGATGTTCACCAAGACAACTTGATCATTTCTACTGCTATAGAAGGACCGAAAATGGAGTGAATGTATTCTGGGGTACTTTACTCATCCTGGACAGATTTGTTCCTAAAATTAAGCACTTTCGACATCAATATCCTTTATACTACACAGATGACATTGAACAACTCGTTTTAGAGAGTTTAGAGAAGTTCGAAGCTTGGTAAAGAAGAATATTTTCAAGATTGAAAATGGTATTGTGGAAAACCTTAAAACTTTCTGTACATTCCTAAATAATAAACCAAAATGCAGCAGAATACCTGTTCCTTGGTGACGTAGAATTTTCACAATCACAATTAATGCCTTTGCTACAGTATTCTCAAGACTATTTACCATAAGTACTATGCATCTCTTTCCTTATGTATATATTGTCGATTTTTTTATGAAGGCTATATCTATGAGGAATAAATATTTACCAGTACAATACTTCATTTAAAGATCGACATAATGGCTGGTGAATATCTGGTACTGAGTTCTTGAGTACGTACTTATGCGAATTGTCTTACGTATTCTTGTGTATATTATTCAATTTAATCATAATAACTTCTATCTTCCCTGGCATCTAGAAAGTTACATTATTCCTGTTCTTATAATGGTTGATAAATGCAGTATTAACCGATATAAGCGACTAAGTATAAATTCTATCTTCACCAAAGTATTGGAACATATACCAAACATTAAAATTTATAGAAATATCTATACATGAGCAACGACTTATAACACGGCGATCCACTATAGCCTACATGTATTAAACAATTCCTTTCGATAGCAATTGATATACTTCAGAGCGATATACTGATTTTTCAAAGGTCTTCAATTCTATAAATCTATTTTGGCTAAATTGAATCGTATAGGCTTCTGTTCCTCCTTCTCACAATTAAAGAATTATTATTTGTTTTGAGGATATTATATGTATTATAATGGTTATTTGTTGGATTCACTTCATTTATCATCTAGTGTACCGCAAGATTTGAATTTGAGACCATTATTTTTTAACATTTACAGCAATGATCAGCTAACCAGTTTACAGGGTGACTACATATGCTACACAGATGGTCTTAAATTATATATTACTACAGATTCTATTGAGGATTATGTGGTTTTCCAAGATAATCTCCTTAAAATTGATGTTGTGTAGGCTTAGCAAAATATCATTGAATTTTGAAAAATGCTTTAGAGTCTTATTGAAAATGCATTAACCTCTTTCATTTTCATTACACAGTTGGGTCAGAACCTGTTTCCAGATTCTCTGGAATTAGACGTACGAATACAATTTGACATTAATTACCTTCATCAACCATATATCAACAATGTGTTCATCGGCATCGAAATGTCTCAAATTTCAATAGTATTCAAACAAAAAAAAACTTTATATTATACTCTAGTACTTAACAGAACTATCATTTGATATCCTTACCTTACTTACACCTGGCTGTAAAACGCATATAGAATGGGTTCTTAAAATAGCTAAAATATAAAGTGACTGGAGCATATATATCCCAAATGCAATATTGATTACACCGCCCTATGGAACAGTTATCATTTTAGGCGTTTAGCTATATAACGCTATAGTCTTAAATTATTTTGATTTGCATGTTCCTCCATGTAAAACACGCTGAGATACAAGTTTAAAAATTCCCAGAGCTAGTACCAAGCTATTACTCAAGCCGCCTGTATCGCATATGTCAAGGGAATTTTAATAATTTCTTTCAAAATTTAAATTTTGTTTTTAGTTGTTATAGTTACTATTTCATTGCTTGTGTTGTTTTTTTTTATTTATAACGGTGTATGTAATTCTTAAAATTTGTACTACTACTGTAAGTGGTTTCTGTTAAATTATTAAATTATTATTATTTCAATTTAGCCACCGCATACCGTCTGTTTACGGCACCACTTCACAGCTTCTATGGTCGGCCTTGATCACAGTAAATCCAATTCAATTATTCTTCATTTCAATCTGAAAATGTAACTTATCAATTTGGGCTCATGGAAAGTTTTTGTTTATTTATTCTCGGTTTTTAATTTTAATAAAATTCATTAATTTTAAAATTATTTTGTTTCGTTTCGATCACTAGAAGATGTTAAAATTCCACTTATGCTCCCTAGTGACGTAGCACTCGATTAAATATCTTTCTAATTTTCCACTTATTTTGGGATCTATAATTTTACGTATAGCAAATATGACCAAATATTCGACATAATATGTCGAAGAGCCCTTACTAGATATCTTCGCATCATAAGCTTTTTAACTTTATACGACTTTAGGCCAATATGTTTAAAGATAACAGTTTATCTATACATATTAAGCTAACTTAACCTTTCGTTTCGTTTTGTTGCAAATTTGCAATATATACTTACATATGCGTAATCTTTCTATTTTATGCAATTTCATAGAGTTCATTTATTATCATGCAACGCACTTTAGATTGAGAACATTCAAGAATTGAAATACGTCCTTGTAACTATTACATTTTTGGTGAGCTATATTTTCTTTGTAAATATGTACTTGCGCCAATTAAGTCCCTTTTTCAGGTAAAGCTCTTAGTATTATACTTCATCTGCAGTTATGGAAATTGCTTTTAAGATGAAGAGAGGCAGATGTCGTGTGACGAATGCGGCGAATATTGCTGTTAATACTTCTGAAGTCGCCGGAAGGAATGTATAAATTGTAAAACAATGATCCAAGAACATTGCCATGAGGTGTTCCAGTGTTTATTTCATGCAAATGTTTCAGCTCAGTCCGAACTAGAAAACACGTACCTGTTCCGTAGGTATGAATCGTTTAAAGGAATTAAGTGTAACTTGCGTATAGTTCGATATATCATAATTTAACAAAAGCCTGTGTCCTACAGTATTGTTTCTCTTCACATGTTTTATTTATGTTATCGACAAGTATCAGTGAATTTGTGGTATCATGAAAGGCATTCATCTGCAACTGAATTTATAGTTGAATTTAATTTGAAGTAAATCGTTTTGGAAGTAATTTTTCAGACACTTCCGCCGCTATCGACAATAGGCTCGATGTGACTATACCTCGTCCTGAGGCATCTCCGGTGTTGAAATTATAACAAATTGTACCATCTTCCATGGGTTCGCTAATTAGCCAAAGTACAAGACTGAGTTAAATAATTAAGTGAGATATTTTATTCAACAAGTCCTTGAGGATTCTGGCTCTAAACAGCATACCTCGGAGCTTTAATAAAAATATGAGGCAAATTTCGTTTCAGACGTCGAAATTTATTTAATCTATTATTAAAATGGAACATATTCAATGAGGAATAGCAACTTGAACCGGATAATACAAGAAGACTTGCCAGGCGGTTTGAGAAGAATCGCATTGTATATGGAAAAAGTAATCCAAACATTTTAAATTTAGTTTATTAGTTCTTTAGGGCCACGGGATACTTCTTATGTTTATGCAAAGTGGTCTGTTCTACCATACAACCGAATTTGTCCATATAAAGTTATCAATCGTTAACAATCAATAACCTTTAATCAACTAATTCACAAGACTTGATGAATGATGTTTTACAGAAAAAATTTAAAAAAATGACGAAGAAAATAAGAAATTACAAAACGTCGCAAAAGCTTGCTGCAAATAATTTGTGTTAGTAACACCAAGGAAGAGTTTACAAAATTCATATTTATTGTACGTTATAGTAAACATTCGAATGTTAATAACCTCTTGTTTACGACACATTCTTTCATTCCGACATTCGCATGTTTGGACGAGAGGGGGAGGTATTATTTTATCATCGTTCATATTTATTAATGAACAATATTTTCAAAAATTTATATCGTCAAAAGTTTATCAAAATAAAATTATAATTCTACAGCTGCTTTACTACGACTATTATTACTATCAGTACACACAAAAAAAATATTATTTAATATTATTTAACTCCAGAAATTATTAATATATTCTTTTCAGTTTCTTAAAAGATGGAAGTGACTAATTATATTGAAGTTATTTTACAAAAATTTGCTTACACGTCACCTGCAAAAAATTATTAGGAAAATAACACGTTTTTAAATCTCAAACATCACCCTTAAAAATAATAATCCCAGAAAGTCCAAATGAAATAGTGAACGCCATAATTTAGCGAGTCAGATTTAATATTCACAAATTACGAAACGCGACCGCGTTCCTTTCGAGCGACAGCAACTGCACGAGTTAAATAAAGAAAATGTAAGAAAGAAGGAGAACACTAGACAGTGAACGAGATTTGGAAAAGAGGTGACGTCACAAACAATGTCTAGCAGTCGTGACCACCAAGTCGAGTGGCGTAAGACAAGATTATAAATAACCTGGCTGTATAAAAAGTAAGAGACCGTGGCCGAGTCGAGTATTCCACAACAGACGTGCTGTCCCTTAATGCTACAGGTTGGATCGAAACTTTCGGCTGTAATACAATCGCTGTTTCGTATCTGAACCTACTTATATTCACATGTACTTATGTACATTGCCTGTGTCGTACAGTACACATACGCATAGAGAGAGATGGATGCATATACACACGTTCATGTTTGTGTTAGATTCGATATAGCCCTTGAACTCTGAATTGATCTTGAAGTATTTGTCATAAGCAAATTAACTGCTATTATTTAGTACATGATAAATTTGTTTAAACATTATTTTCATAATTTCGTTCTTAATATAAAGGAATTCAAAATAAAATTAAAGCAGTCAAAGCATAGAAACAATATTTTCTTACTGCTTTGATAAGCAAATTGTGATCTATATTTTATTATCCTGAAATTGTTTTATTATAATATATTAATTTCCAAAATATGTAATAATATAAACATATTAAACATTGTAATATTATGTATGTATGTAATTACAAAGAAATACATTTTTCGGTAAACAGTTCTTTAAAATATTTAAAAACATATAGAGTGTTCCATTATATTTTCGAAGTGTTTTTAAAATGTATTTTAACATATTATTATAGTAGTCAATATATATAGAATATGTAAAAACAAAAATTTAATGACAATTAAGTTATGTTCGTTCAAGTTAATTCGTGTGATTAATTATGTTTCTTAATTTCGTATTGTTATTATCTACATATTATAAATAACAGAACTTCTTAGTTCTAGGGCTATCGCGAGTGACATTTACCGTAGAAAACTTACTGTTATGGCATATTTTCGTGGTGACATACGGAATGAAAATAGTTCATGGATATAGTCAATTGAATTTTACTACGAACGATATATCACTATGTTTCCAGATGATGTTGCATCGTTCAATACATTTAAGCAATATTAACAACACGTTAATGAACGTTATTTTAATTTCCAAAGTGTTTGTAAAGGAAAACTTCCAGGTAGACTTAAAATTGTAACTTCGGCAGTTATGGAATATGTACGGTAACGCAAGCTCCTTTTGGTGACCTTCCTGGTGGTCTGGTTCCTTCTGGCTTTCCATCTCGCGCAGCCTTCGCTGCTCTGTCGCTATTCATTCTGGAAATATGCTTGTTTGGTTCTTCTGGTTTCTCACCCTTACCTCGCTACGTCTTGAACATTACATTCCTGTCAGATATCTTCATTGCTTATCCGATTCCGTCTCGTTTTTCCTACAATTGTTCGTAGTACTTTGGGTTCTGACGTTCTTAGTGCCTACTTTTTTTTTCGTGTCAGCTCTGGTCTCGATTGCAGATGTTAGTATTGGGCGAATGCAGGTCTTATAAATTCTTATCTTAGCTTCTATTTTAAGATATTTATTTCTCCGTAATATATCTTTCAATGCTCCTGAAGCGACTGCTACTTTTCTTGCCTGGTTTACAGTTTTTCGATGAAGGTTGCGCTTGCCTGTTATATCTATTCCCAGGTAAATAAACGATATTCTCTAGTCATGCACTTTGTTTTTCCGACCGATATAATGTACTTTTTAGTTGTAATGTTAAATTTGTGTAGGATTCTTTATAGGCTATCCTCGCTATTGGCAACCAAGACTGCGTCATCCGCATAACACAGTATACTCATATTAAGGTTTCCCATTCCGTATATCTCCATGTTTCTTATGCTCTCTAGTAACGGGTGTTTTTTTTAGAGGTATAGAACTTTGAAATGGAATAAAACAAATACAATTTTTTTAAATTGACATGAAATTTACTTTATTCGAAAGATAATCTTCTGGCATTATAATTTAAATATGACTTCTGGCATATGACCGCCACGGCTGGCTCGGACGTAGTCTAATCTAGAGGGCCAATTTTCGATGACTTTTTCCAACATTTGTGGCCGTATATCGGCAATAACGCGGCGAATGTTGTCCTCCAAGTGGTCAATCGTTTCGGGCTTATCGGCGTAGACTAGCGACTTCACATATCCCCACAGAAAATAGTCAAGCGGCGTTAAATCGCACGATCTTGGAGGCCAATTCACGGGTCCGAAACGTGAAACTATGCGGTTACCAAACGTTTCTTTCAATAAATCAATTGTGGCACGAGCTGTGTGACATGTTGCGCCGTCTTGTTGAAACCACAACTCCTGCACATCATGATTGTTCAATTGAAGAACGAAAAAGTCAGTAATCATGGCTCTATAGCGGTCACCATTGACTGTAACGTTCTGGCCAGCTTCGTTTTTAAAGAAGTACGGACCAATTATTCCACCAGCCCATAAAGCACACCAAACAGTCAGTTTTTCTGGATATAACGGTGTCTCAACATACACTTGAGGATTATCATCACTCAAAATACGGCAGTTTTGTGTGAGCTTCATCGCTAAACAAAATTCGATTATGAAAATCGGGATCAACGGCAATCTTGTTTTGGGCCCATTCACCGAATCTACGCCTTGCTAGGTGATCGTGTGGCTTCAATTCTTGCACGAGTTGGATTTTGTAAGCACGCAAACCTAGATCTTTCCGCAAAATCTTCCATAAAGTGGATGGACACATATCCAATTCCTGTGCACGATGGCGGATAGACTGATTCGGGTCTTCCTCTACGCTACGCTCTACAGCAGCAATGACTTCTTCTGTACGCACTGTACGACGTCTCTCTGGATGCGTGTTATCATTTAGAGTATATGTGGTGCGAAAACGTTCCATAGTTAATCGAATTAATTGCTCTGATGGACGATTATGTTGACCGTAATATTGACGTAGTACGCGATACGTATTTCGAACAGAACCATGATTTTCAAAATAAATTTGCACAATTTGTAAGCGTTGTTCAGGCGTCAGTCTCTGCATGTTGAAATGACAAACCAAACTAAATATAAATCACTTAACAGCTGACAAAATGGCTGCCAGTTAAAAAAGTGTTGCCAACTTAAAGTTCTATACCTCTAAAAAAAACACCCGTTAGCTTTGTTATTGACATTTATCTGTATGCAGCGTTTCGAATTAAGTTCTTCTATAAATTTTATGATCTTTGGAGATATATTCTTATCTTCAAGAATTTTTATGATATCATGTAGTCGTACCCTATCAAATGCTTCTGTCAGATCGACGAAGCAAAAAAAGACCAGTTTGTTATATTCTATTGCTTTTTCCGTAATTTGGCGAATTATGTATATGTTATCTATTGTGGATCGATTTTTCTTGAATCTCTGCTGCATCTTATTGATTGGTGCTAGATCACATATTGTTTCTGCGACTATTCCAGTAAATAGTTTCGTTGTTGTCCCTAGTAGAATCACGCTTCTTGCAAGGCTTTTCTTATTTCCTTTTTTGAGTATTAGTGTTTTCATTCCTCTGGTACTGTTTCATTCTCTATTATTTTGTTAAATAATATCGTCATTTCCAACGAAATCTATAGGGCTCAAATAAATCTCTTCGAATGGTATTTCAACAAATAAGTGTAAGTCACTTTATTCTTCGAATACCATTATGTACATAAACATCCTTTTTTGTAGGATTATCATGTGGAAATTGTCACACAGAAGCATAGAAACATTTATGTTTTTAAACAAGACTGTCCTCTCAGATGGAAGTTAATATTACTTATGGCTATATAAACAGAAAATTATCAAATGGTCAACAGAAAATCCACGTACTTATATCCAAACTAGTTTACATGATATTAAGATAGGCATATTGGTGGCAATGTCTCGAAGACAACTCGTTGATTTCATTTTTGTCAATGAAATAATTACAGCTGTGAAGTATAGAAAAGTTGTCTTGAATCCCTTTTCATATCGATTAAATGAAAACTCCTTTTCTAAATGATTAATAAGTAATGGAATATAATTCCCTAAATCACTTGGTCTAACTTCGTTAGACGTCTATTTATTTAGATCTTTCGAAAATGAAATTCATCATAATAGACTTCATAACGTCGAAGAACTACAGACAGCAATTAAAAATGATTTTAAGAACATTAGTCCTGAAACACACAGAATGCTTTTGAAAATTTGAAAGGAAGAGTACATATCTGTTTGGAGAATGATTGAAATGACTTTGAACACAATTTATAGACATTAACAATTATTTCATCAGAAGAAATATGCATGGAATTAGTAAAATTTCTGTTCAAGTTTAGCAATTTCATTAATCCCAAACCTTCCATATAATGCTAAATATATATAAAATCAATTATAAGTAGTAAACAAATTTAATATAAATTTCAATTATTTTTTATAATACACCACAATTTACAATACCTAGAAGCAACGCCACTGGTAAATCCCAAGTAGATGTGAAGTTGAAACATTTTAATACGATAGTCACGCTGTATATGAAAAAGTATAGATATGTATGTGAAAAGTTTATAATACAATTAAACGTTGGCAAAAAATTTGGTATTCGAAATATTGTATAACGGATATTGCAATGATTCATAGCTTCACAATTTACAATACTCCATACTAAAAGCTAATTCAAAATAAGTACAATAGAGGACAATAGTTAAGCAGTGAAATATGAAAGTTTAATATGAAGAAAATGGCGAAAGTAAATATGAAGGCTATACTATCAATTTTGATAAGTTATTGTCTTGCAAAGAATAAGACGCATATTTGATGTTTTATGCTTTAATCTAAGTAACTAAATAACATAAATTAAAAAAAAATATATTAAATAACGTACAATTTGTAAATTGCTGATAATTTATCTCTAACAAAAATAAAACTAAATTTCATAGGATATCGGTTGTTTTAATAATGGCTGCACACAAATTCATTCAAATTGTGAAGACTTTGTATATCAATTTAGTGCCGCTCTACAGATAATACCAGAAAAATTCGACGATATTTTACACGTGTTTTTGCTCCGTATTCTTCGATTTACAATCTCAGAAAATCTCAATAGGATTGAGATCATGAACTCCTTGCTTAGTTAGCCACTCTTTAACGATTCTAACAGCATGCTTGCGGCTGTTGTGCTGAAAATATGATCTACAATTCGATAAACGGCAACATTACATCTTCCAATACATTTTAATATACAAATCTGTCCATAATAGTTTATTCGATACAGTGGGTTAGCGTCATTACCAGTAATGCGTCTTGATCAACATCACACACCACATCCGAACTTTACAATGATCGTTCGGGTATTGGACTCATATGACAATTTTCAAGTTTTCCACAAATATTAAATTTAGATTCGCAATTCCTACCAGATTAAATAGTATTGTTTTAGGTTGTTTATTAAGTATTTACATATTTTCTCATATTTTTTTACGAAGTATACGAGGGTAGTTTGACAAGTAGTGAGAATGGAAAAGAAAAACGAATTTTTTAAATACAAAATAATTTTTATTTTTCAAAAATTCTCCTAAAAGAGCAATACATTTATTCCAACGGTGCTCCAATGCCCTTATGCCATCTCTAAAATGCGATTCCGGAAGGCTTGCAAAATACTCATTTACAAAGATGATAAGCTCGTCGTTAGGCGAAAATTTCTTTCCACCTAGTGCCGTTTTCAATTTTGGAAAAAGGTGGAAATCGGAAGGGGGCTAGATCCGGCGAATAAGGCGCATGCGGTACTAATTGGAAGTGCAACTCGTGGATTTTGGACATCGCAACTGTGCTGGAATGCGAGGGAGTGTTGTCTTGGTAAAACAGAACCTTTTTCTTTGCCATTCCTGGCCGTTTAGCACGAATCTTAACATTTAATTTTTGTAGAAGTTCTGCATAATATTGTCCGTTTATTGTGGCACCTTCCGAAGGTAATCAATGACCAAAATGCCCTTTGAATCCCAAAAAATTTATGACATCACCTTGTTTGTCGGTAAAGTGGTTTTCGCTTTCTTTGGAGGTGGAGAACTAAGTTCTAACCATTGTTTCGACTGTTGTTTAGTTTCGGGTGTACTGTAGTGTATCCAAGTTTCATCGCAAGTAACAAATCACCTACAAGAATCAACCGGATACCGCTTACAAAGGTCCAAACACTCATTGGAAATGGGCAAACGAGTGAACTTTTGATCAGTCGTAAGCAATCGCGGCACCCATCCTGCCGAAAGCTTGGAAAGGCCCAACTCTTTCGTTGAAATGTGGTGTACGCGTTCTGTTGAAATGTTTACCATGTCTGTTATCTCTCTCACTTTGAGTCGTCGATCTTGCGTAATAATATTATGGATTTTTATAATCATTTCCTTAGAAGTCACGATTTTGGGTGCTCCAGAGCGCGCTTCATCAACACAGCTTGTTCTACCACGTTTAAATTCATTTACCCATTTACTTATTGTGGCGGATGATGGAGCAGATTCACCTAATGTTTCCCGTAACTCATCTTTTATTTCGGTAGCTTTCGTACCCTTAATTACGAAGTATTTAATCACCGCACGATACTCTGCTTTTTCCATTTTAACAAAACGACGTGCTGCTTCTTTTTCAATCAGCTGTCAAAAATAAACTAATCAACCGATTTATCTAAATATCGGAATGTAAACATATAAATAGGCAACCTAAATTGCACTGCATTAGCTTTACTAATTAAAGTGAGAATGCCACATAGGTGGCGCTATGTGTCATTCTCACTACTTGTCGAACTATCCTCGTATGTCTCATTTAGATGAATCATTCACTTCAATATTCATATTTGTTAAACCAGTTTTGGTTTAACATAAATTAAGTAAAAATTATTTGTTGAATTAACCTTGCTCATCATAACTATGACGTTATGAATTCTAATCATTTTAAGACATAATTGTAACGGGTGATGAAAAATTGATTGATATGTTCGAAAAAGTCAACGGAATTGAAGGAAGACTTCTCTGAAAATAGGCCAACTTTGATCAATAGATAGGGAGTAATTTTGAAAATGCAAGATCACCCGCCGAATTTGCATTTATTTATAAATATACTGAAGAGTCTTAGAGATAAAAAATTAAAACATTTTGTGAACCTAACGCGTATATTATTAACTATTTTCAATTAAAACCTCATCAATTAAAAAATAGTATATATGAGCGTCTTGACAGATAAAGAAAAGTTATAAGTGTAAACCGAAATTATTGTACTTTAATTAATAAAAATGCATTTTTCAACAATATATTTTTAACTTCTCTTTTGCATTAAAATATAAACAAAAACTTTATGAACAACTGCATAATTCTAACATACAACTTTAATCTAGCTCTCTTTGAAACGCAAAACAGTAAATATGCGTAACTAAGAAATACTAATGATAAATGATAAGTATTATTCTAAAATTATAATAACTTCAAAATTTTTTCGTCTATTACTTTGATTCTTATAAATTGTTGCTTTGTTTACTCGACGGCGAACGCCAGGCAAACGTAAGATTGTTATTTTTTCCACTGTTTGAAGAAAGTGGAGATGTAGGAGAATACGAATGTATTGAAATGTTGATTTTGAATTCTTGATAATTTAATTACTTTTGCAATTTCTGCATTTTTTAAAAATTTTAGTGTATGAGAGATTCACGTTTTAGTTCTGTAAGTAGCCTCCTTTACTTCACCGTCGCAGTTATAAAGTTAACGTTTTTGGGCAACTTTTCTCAAACTGTTTGAAATGCTTGATAATAAGTAATAACATAACAATTCTTGCTATAGCAAAAATTTTCTCCGTTCATCATTAATGTGATTTATCTCAAGTATAAAAATTTTGACCTAAATTAAATTAATTAGTCGGTATTCCAATTATTTACGTGCAAGAAAGAATAGAAAATGAATGCTAGTATTCCTAAAGCAAATCGGTTGGCCTAAGCAAAACCATTTCAATTTAATGGAGAAAAAAATTAATGGGGTTCCTTATCAAATTAACATATTTAGCTATATCACATTAATGCATTTCCGACAGAAAAAAATCAATACCCCTACAAAATGTTAAATACCACAGTAATAGCTATTAAGTACATATTTATAAATGTTTAATCAAAGAAAGTCATATTTTCGCCTATCAAATCGGAATTATTTTTGTTGGCTATTTGATATTACAAATATATATCTCGAACAAGGTCTTCAATTATTCATATAATAAAAAACAGCCTGTGTTACTAAATACATACTTCGAAAATGAAAATGAACATTTAAATTTCAAGCCAATTTTATAGGTTAAAAGAATTGTGTTTACAATGGAATTTATATACATATTACATTATGTTTTCAAAACTAATAAAAAAAAAGTATCGTCAGGAATTCAAATAAACGAGAGACAAATTATACGATAGATCAGAAAAAAAACAATAAAGAAAAAAAAAGAGGCATGAGTGTGAGAATTGTGCGAAATTTTAAAAAAGAACACCAAAACAAACAGGAGTTATCGCGGTCCGATGATAAGGCGCGGGCAGAAAAAGGAAGTGGCGCGAATGAGAAGTGTAAACAAACCGGCATGCAATCAACCGGCACCAGATAAGGGTCCCATGTGGCCTCTATCCCATTCAATCACGGACCTATATCGATTCCGGTACATACGTATACATACATAATACGAACGTAAACTGAATAAGATGCCGAGTAAATAACACACGGTAGTATCGAAAACTTATCTACTACCAAAGAAAAATTCAAATTTGAATTTTATATACGCAATCTATTGTATTACTCACTTTTTACTATTCCTTTGCCGGGGTAAGTCCAAGGAAATCCAAGACGTTGTTTTCTAGACAGTATCTTTGAGATTGTCCTCTAGCGAGGACGACGACTTCTATAATTCTTGCTAGTACGATATTATAATGACAATCACCTTGACGAACTATCTGAATAACTAAAATTAATTGAGTTTATGTTCGCATAAGCACGTACAGTTAATATTAAGTATAGCATATAAATTGCACAATATTAAAAGAATTATTTTAGATTACATCAAATTTAGTAGAACACATAAGTAGAAAATAACTACACACAGTTCCTAAGTTATTGTTAATATGTCGAACCTAAAAAGTACCAAACGTGAATATCACTTAGATTTATTTGTATATTATTAGAACTTAAGCAGTTCTTTTTATTTTGTCTTGAGCTGAACGTATGTTGTTTCTTTATTTAAAATAAACAGCCATATAGAATAAGTTGTAATTTCCGGATTTTGGCGGGTTGTACAGAGAAAAAATCAGCGCGATTTCTCCCGATCAAGATCTGAATAAAACTGAAGTGCGGGTTGCAGAATCAAACCGTGCGACTTGAACGGTCGGCAAACTCCGGCCGAATTCGTTCCTGTTGCTCGATGACTCTGTGCACCTGGTGTTCGTTCATGGAAACACTCTCGGATGAGACGATTGCATTCACAACCAAGCAACGCCGCTCTCGGAATGCCGCCGAATTTATGCGGGTCATGAGAAGGCGGGAACACGATTCGCGATTGCGCGAAACCATCACCAGTAGAATCTCTCTGGTGAAGGCTTCGTAGCGGTAGGCAGGTCTAGAGAGACCGCGAAAAGGACAGGTGACAACTCAATCGCTTCTCATTGGACGCTGCAAGGCGTTGGAAGTTCAGGTGTCGGCGTGTCTAACAAAGGACACCTTCGCCGTGGTGGTCACCTGAAGAAAGTCCACGCACGGTTAATTCGTAATGACCGCCGATGGAACACGTCTCTACCTATTGCCAAACTAAATGATGTATTTCGTCAGGTGAGACATATTCATCACTTATGAATCCGTTCAACCTATTATTTGTTTGGAAAATTTCGATAACGGCATGAGATTCTAACCGCAATGAAATGTAAATGATGACAGATGGATATTACAGATAATGGGGATGAAATATATTGTATATTAGTCTGCGAAGGAAAAATAATCTTAAAAAATATTGTATAAATTCAGCTCTTTATTTAATAATTTTTTAAATTGGATAATAAGTAAATTACTAAACAAATTATTATATTATTTACACTAATTGGATAAACCATTAATTAAGAATACCAAAATCTTGCACTTTTAGCAAAAAAAGACAATAACCTATGTTAAATTGTTTAAGTGAGATCATGGAATAGCTCCGATAAAAGACAGAGTTACCTTATTTCTATTAATAAAACTTGATTGAATTTTCAATTTTTATAAACATAGATAAAATTGTCTAAACAGAGTTTTTCTGAAGTGATATTTGTATACGTAAATCTGGACAACATGATATTCAAAAGTGTTTGCAATATTTGCTTAGTAATTGCCGAGGTAAAATAATGATCTAGCCAAATTAAAAAAAATCAAACATTTTTATTAGGTTTTCATTATATATTGTAACATAAGGTGGAAAACAGGAAATACATTATTATGTATTTATACAAAATTTTGAACAATAAAACTGCATTTAAAATTCCCTTTACTCAAATGAACAAGAGATAAACAATGGTAAATAAAAGTTAAGAAATGAAAATAATATTTATTAATTGTTTAATTTCTATACTCTTTAAATTAAAAATGTTCAAGACTAAACATAAACAAAAAAGTAATAAATTTATAAATGAAGGTAAAATTTGTGAAGAAAATTAATTTTAAACTTTAGTTCATTGCATCCATATAATCTTTAATAACATAGTGGCATAAGCAAAATATTTATATTGACAATTTCATTACCCCTTAAGTACTATATGTGGTACCAACCATCCAACAATTATCAAAAACTTCAACGACTCGACTAAAATAAATAGCTAACCACAATAGTCTATAAATATTGCATATACGCGTCGATAGCTAATTGAATGAATACAATGCCTCCTCCATTATCGATAAATCATATGAAATACAAAAACTATCCATACTTTCAAATTAAACAAAATGCAACATACAGTGGCATACATTTAATTATCGCACTTATAAATTCTTCACTATATTTATGCACAAACGCCTTCTATATGTAATGTGCATGTAAGTATTTACTTACATGAGAAGCTCGCGGATAAATAGCACACTGACCAATTATTTTCGTATATGATGGACAAATCACTTTGTTGTAATACCTGTTACTGACTAAAGTGGAGTATATTTGCCATTTTTGTATGTTTTATCGATAAGTATGGCCTGTTACTAGTAATTTGCTTACCTGTATACATTGTTCAGTCTCAGTATAGCTTATAATCACTATTTTCAAAAATACTTATTATTGTATTTAAAACTTAAAATACATAAGTAAATATATATAGTTATTATTTTTATTTATTTTATTTATTAGTTGCATATAGATATTATTGTTTATATCAAATATAAGCATCAGCTCAGCTCGCAAGAGATATATTTAAGTTTAATACATTTTAATTAACATTTTCTTAGAAGAAAAGTATTTTATATATACTAAAAATTAATTGTAAAGTCCACAATAAATTTTTAAATATAGAAATTTGTTTTCTGGTAGCTCCGAACTATTCAAATTCAAAGTTAATGTTAATGTTCTTGTTTATTCAAGAGAAATCATTTTTGTTTCCAAAATGCCTAATACCCTCTAAATATCTCGTTAAATATATTATTATAAAGTATAGTTTTGTATTAGACTGTGGACAACATTTTTACAAAAAATTGTGTTGAACTGGATTTCGCAAATCAGTTATTAACGTACTTATTCATCATTAAACTGATCTCTTAGTCGAGGTTGTTTCTCGATAAATACCTATTACCCATAATACCTACAAAATCTTTAGGTGTTATTTAGTATAGATAGATAAATGTTCATTGTACTTAACATTCCAGACCTATATATGTACATACATAAATACATTCTTTGAAAGTGTGAAACCGATGTTCATAATAATACGACAGGCAATAGCATTAACACTGAATAACTCAACAATAATCAAATTGAACGTGCATAAAAGGTCAACCAAAAAACACGCCTACGTGTTTCTTTTTAATAAAACATGAACTACTTGCAATTTTTTTAAGCTTTTATTGAAAGTATGATCCATTACCACAGAATAACATTCAATTGTCTATCATGACTGCGTTTACAAGCATCAATTCGAATATAGATATTTTCTATGACTTTTAGACATTTGCTTGAAAACAATGGATCTATCGTCCTCTGTTTAATAATTCAACTAGCGAAAATGACGTAAATGTTATTTTTCTTTCAATTTCTGAAAGTCGAATTTTATAGACACGTAAATGTAAATCTTTATGCAAAATCCTTAATAAAGAGCATAGTTTTTGGTCTTCCACTTATTGGTTTATCAATAACGAAGCCAATTTCTTCGAATTTTTATTTGCACCAAAAGATTCACAAATTTTGTGATGGGTATTTTTAAAAGAACACCCACTTTAATAATTTAAGATTGAATAATGTAAAATTGCACTACCTTCTACTAAAACAAAATGGTTTGTGCCATTTGGAAAAACGTCACATGTAAATATTATATAGTGCCGATATCTAGCCGTCGCAGTTGTGTAAACTATTTGAGTTTACGCGTATAACTATCATCTTTTGCTACAGGACTTGCCTTTGTATTAGGACAAAGTCGTTCTGTTATTTTCTTGATGTTAACAGCTAAACGATGACGAGTTAGCAAATAGCCACAAACGCCGAGACGATGATTCTTGTTATTTTCGCTTAAAACGTGCAACAACCAAACACCCAGATTTCCAACTTTACTCATGGAATGCGAATATTATACTATGATCGACTGGTTGCGATCCAATATAATTAATTAATTAATAATTATAATAACCAATTTATCTGTTATTGAAATGAATCATCATGTATTAAAGTTTTCAGGTAAATCTGGTACGTAGACTTCCGCGGTCTTCTTCTGGGCTTCCGGGATGGAACCGCGTCGGCAGTTATACCAGTGACGCGGTTCCAGTCTGGAAGCCCAGAAGAAGATACTTTCAGACAAAATTTATCCAATAGTTCCCTTGCCAAAATGGCTCCTTTTAAATAAAGCTAACTATTTCCGTGCTGTATTCTCCCCAAATATGTTTTCCTGTCAATAGCATAAAGGGTTCTAGCACCTTCCGACACATTCATTCCTGTGTTGAACTCGAACAAAAAGAAATGTCGGAAATGGTAATTTTTTCCTACTTGGCATTTCATTTTCTTTTATCAATAAATAAAACAAAATTTTGGACAAATTCACAAATTTAAACATTTTTCGAAATAACAATATAACGACATTAAAATAAGTTCGACATTTGCCCAACAATTTTAAATATTGTTAATTTGTGCGTCGATAGTGCATTTTTTGAAGAAACTAATTATTATGGTTTTCAGCTAGTTTCTTTTATGCCCTGTCATTGCAGTAGCAACTATAACGTAGTCAGATAAGTAATGTTAGTAAATATTTTTTCAGCTTAAAAAACACAAAGCACTCATTAAGGGTCATATCTGGAGAACAAGTAGACTACTAAAAAATTTCGAAACCTGTACTAATAGGGCACCGAAAAGCAAATTTGTCTAACAGAATCAATATTAGATGTGTTTCGTCCAATTAAACTAATTACTAACGACCATTCGTAGAAGAATCTAAACAGATACGATTAGATATACAAAATTTGGAACAGCAATATTTTATTTATTTTCACATTTACATAAATTTATTCTCACTATCGCTTACTGCTACTTACTACTATCATTTAAATTAGTATTTCGTATTACCCATTAACTTCAGCCGAAAAAATGACTACGATCTTAAGATTGCAAGAAAGCTGCAGTATTCGTGATGTATCCAACAATCTTGACTGTGGAGAAAGTACTATTTCAAATTTCAAAAGAAAAAGCGTGAACAAACAAATTTATTTGAAAGAGCTGAAAGATTTGTTCGTGCAAAATGTTCAACTATGAAAATACATATTGTGAGACAGAGCCTCCGACATAAGTTTGTATCGTAAGTGGTTGGCAACTATTTCTCGTCTGCGAATAAAGCTTTCCTAACTTAAAGAAACACACTGGTTTTTGCTCAAAATTATGTGTGGGAACCCTATGTTTTTTGGAGATTGTTTTCTCGAATGAATAAATTTCCCAGTCTTAAGAGCAGTCAGAGAATGAAAGCTTATAGAATATAGAAGTACATAAATACAAGAAACAGTGGCAGATTTTCTGTTCATTACCGAATTAACGTCAATAAGCCGGGAACCTAAAAATTATTGTTGTTCGCTTAACTAATGATCGATATCACGACTTATTAAAGAATACGGTACACGAGGAATTTATAAGCAATTTTACTTTTCAACACGTAAAGTTAAATTTATGCACATATTGCTTATAATACAAAATATACAAATCTATTATTTACAGGAAAATTCTGAAGTACATCTCCGATATTGCCCAGACCTAGTTAGATAATTACCGTATCAGGATTTTGGCATGGCCTGCAAAACGCACGAACTTCAGTTCAACGGAAAGTATTTTGGGACGTATGGTGAAAAAGACGAATTTCTAGAAATTTAGTCCACCAACAAGATACGCACTTAAGGTAGCGGTAAAATGCACTTTTGGAAAAACTTAATTTATATAAAGTAATAACCATAATGCCACGAAGGCTTCAAGAGATCTTTGGCTTGCCATTAAATTGAAGTAATCCTGACCTTCTTATGAAAATTGATGTTGAAAATAATATCTCGCCACAGAATTGCATGTTCTAATTACCTTCAAATTATACACATTAAAAATTTTTTTTTAAATAAAATATATTTTTATTTCGTCTTAAAACATTAGCATTTGAGAAAAACTTGACACAAATGCAGTAAATATTAAAGTTTATTGCAATTCTAAATTTTTATTAAGACAAATTTTATTATTAAAACACGTTTCTTTTGAAACAGCTTCGTAATTGTTTGTTTTGCATGCATTTAGATACTTACAAACATATTAAATACAAATAACATAATAACAGGCAAAATTATAAACTTGAAATAATCTGTCTTTATGCAGAGCACACTTACATACGTTAACTTGAAATATAGTTATCCAATATAAGAAAGGTTTAGTTTCGGCTAAACCACAGTAGTGTCTAATACGTCTATTTTTTAATGCTCATATTCACTAATACGTTACATGCTCAACAAATTATATTTTGGTTCCCTAAGAAATGTGTTTATATTAGATATTAGTATCTTTACTTATTCTCTAAAAGAACATATAAAATGAATTTAAAAAAACATGTTTAGTTAATCTCATTCATTTTAGTATACTTCACTTACGGTCATTTCAAAAATTCATCAACGAATATTGACGTCTTGGGTACGCTACTGAATATGTAATATAGAATTGACACAGATAATGTATTGGGTATTTGTATATTACACAAGCGATTTCATTTGGAAAAGTTCCAAATTTTCACTATATAAATCTTCGAACTTATCAAATCGATATTTGACAGACTTAGTGTCGGCATCTTTATTTTATTACGTATGGTATATTTGTGTACATCAACGTTTTGATGGAATATTACTTCTACATATCTAGCTGCAAAATTAAATAATGTTTTTCAATGTTTCCAATATTTATTTTCATATTGCTCGAACATTAGATTAAATTAGAATAAAGAAAATGTCGACAGTATATGAATTCAACATTTATTATTAAAACTCCTTAAAATTAACAATTGCTTGCTAAAGCGATAGCGAATTTTGAATCTACAAAATGTTTAATGTTGACCACCAAAAAGATCAACTCCGAATGAATAGGAAATATATTTAATCCAGGTACTGCCATTTATGTTTTACACTTGTCGATCGCTAAATATCATTTCTCAAATTGTATGAGTTCGCGTTAATTGAACTTCCCACACTAATATATTCTTTTAAATGATCCTTTCACCAAACTGTTCTTGTAATACGAGCATATATCGATATTAGTAGTGTGACATATGGCACGGCCTTCTTGAGCTCACATGTCCTACATTAAATTTTATCTGAATTTGGCCACAAATATTCTGTTAACATCAATCTGTACCCCTCACCAGCTATAGCTCCATCACCTACCTCATTTTGGAAAGGAAATGGTACGATGATTCCACCATAATATATACCACACAGTGACCTTTCCCTAATGCAAGAGTTTCGGGTAAACCTCTTGTGGATTGTTTTCTTATTAAAAACGAAAATTTTGGTTATCAACGAACACACTTCACCAGCTTCATCTGAGAAGATCACTTTTTGTCCAAAATTATGATCCGTTTCGATTTGCTCGAAATCCTAAACAACAAAGTTAAAACGTTTACGTTGATCCAGTGACATCAGTTCCTGTGTCAATACAATCTTATACAAGTGCAACCCCAAGTCTTTCACAAAATACACCAATTTAACACATCTGCAATATTAGCTCTTAGAATGGCAAGGTTCTCTACACTTCGTGCATTTCCACGTTTTGGATAAGAAGAAAATTTCAAATTCTTCAACAATTCAACGAATGGGAAGTATAGAAGGACGATTATATGGGTCATAGTTTTAGCGAAGTACACGTTGAATATTCACAAAAAACGTATATTTAATTATTTAGTCATAATCAATTAATTGTCAAAGCATACTAAAGAATACTGATAACTAGTGGTATTTATAACGTTTTAAACATGATTTCTATTTCGTTATTATTGGAAAACCCTTTAAAGGTATCATATTAAGCTTTTTGGAGGTTTTTCGGCATTATGACATTTTCATATTTTGTCTGTGGAAATTAATCATACACAGGAATAAATTAGTTATATATAATACTAAAGCATGCAAATCAAATTTTATATTAATTCTAATATAAAAATGTTATTGTGTGTTCATAAGAATTGGTTATAAAATTACATATTTTTGTTAATTCTTTTGTACAAATAAAAGAAATATAACCCAATATATATTTTAAAATGAAAATTATTATTTTGTTACAACAGATCACCAAATTTCGAGATTATAAATGAGACATCGATGTGAATAATTGTAATAATGAAGAGATTTTAGATTATATATATACACTGCAGGCCATAAGTTTGGAATCAGTTCCAGTAAATTCATAAAAATTAAAATTTATCTATGTTACGTTCGTATTACTTTGATATAAGTACAAAGGATTATTCTTAAGTACATTATAAAGCTTTACATAAAAGATGTAGTTTTAAATGCATTAATAGTTGGAAAATAACCAGAGATTAAGGAAACTCTGCGTGCGGTATTATTTATTCGAGCAGGTAATATTTCTGCATAATGAACGATTACCTGGAATGGACAAATTTTATTGCAGACCCTTCCGCATAAACCTTTTGTAATTACATTTAGTTTTTATATTTATAAGTATTTATACATTTTGAAGTAATGAGAATATTTTAGTTTTTTCGTATCATTTAAAGTGTGTAGACACATAAAAGTGTGTAGAATCAGTAAACATCGTTTGATTATGGCGAAGAGAAAGCAGATATCGCTAGAAAAACGTGTAGAAATTATTAGTCATCATAATCGGGGAGATTCTATACGTGATATCGCGAAAAGAATGAAGATATCGTACAAAGGTGTACAAAATACAATTAAAAGATACCAGTCTACTGGAGGGTATACGGACAGAAAACGATCAGGAAGACCAAAAATTACAACTCCTGCAGAAGATCAGACAATTATATTGACGTCGAAAAGAGATAGAAGATTAACGGCCTCGCAAATCCGCGGTGAGTTTAACAGGGAGCGTGAAACTCGGATCTCTTTAACCACAGTAAAAAGGCGGCTCAGAGCGGCTGGACTGATGGGACGTGTAGCAGTTCGCAAACCGCTTCTACGTCCGCAAAATAAAATAAAAAGGCTACAATGGGCTAAGTTACACAAAGATTGGACAATAGAACAGTGGGAAAAAGTACTACGGACCGACGAATCAAAGTACGAGGTCTTCGGTTCCAGACGTCGGATATTTGTAAGAAGAACTGCTACGGAAAAAATGTTACCGCAATGTGTGGTGCCCACGGTAAAACATGGTGGCGGTTCTGTAATGGTTTGGGGATGTTTTTCTTCGGCTGGTGTAGGAGATCTGGTGAAAATCGACGGAGTTTTGAAAAAGGAGGGTTACAGACAGATTCTCGAACACAACGCTGTGCCCTGCGGTCTGAGATTACTTGGAAAAGACTTTATATTCATGCAAGACAACAACCCAAAACATTCTTCTCATTTATGTAGAGGATATCTCCAATAACAGGAAGCTGACGGTGTTTTACAAAACATGGTTTGGCCGGCACAATCGCCAGACCTCAATCCAATAGAGCTGTTGTGGGAAGAATTGGATAGAAAAGTGCGTGAAAAGTGTCCGACGTCCCAGACTCACATGTGGCAAGTTATGCAAGATTCTTGGGCAAATATACCCAATGAAACCCTTACAAAATTAGTGTCTCGTTTACCGCGATTGTGTGCTGCCGTCATTAAAGTAAAAGGAGGGTATTTCGATGAAAAGTTCGTTTGGTTGATAATAAAAATAAGTGGATGTAAATAAATAAAATTTGCTTTTTTTTCCTGCTTATTTTATAATAAAACGTTTTGGTATATTAATATTGTTTTATTTTTTCAATGTTTGTTAAAGCCACTACAATATTTTCATTATATTCAGAAGTGATTCCTAACTTATGCAAGTGATTCCAAACTTATGGCCTGCAGTGTATATATATATATATATATATATATATATATATATATATATATATATATATATCTAAGAATATTATTTTTCGCCTTCCCCGAACTATGATAGCACCACCTTTACTAAAACCTAATATGTGTCAGTAATTTATTTCTTATTATAGCATGATATTTGCATAAGGCACTGCAATCTTATAGTGTTCAAATTCAAAATTAATCAAGTATTTATCTAAGCAAGTCGTATTAATTCGTATTAGGAATAAAAACAGACACTGTACACGAACACTTTACAATATCGTTCTAATATTTAACTTGAACATATGGGAGCCGGTTTAAGGCAAATACAATTTTAGTACAGCTTCGTAAAAGGACCGCGTTCAACAAACATCAACCACTAATGTCCAATAAACAGTAGAAGAAAAGTGTGCAAACAATGGGTTAGTGTGTTCATTAAATGTGTATAGGGTTCGATTTTTTAATTATATGCATTTGGTTCTCTTTTAATGCAAGCCGATTCGGCTCATATTTACTTTTTCTCCAATCTAAACTATTTGATTTCCGAAATGAACAATTGTTATTGTTTGCACAAATGCAGAGTTTTTTTTGTAATATACATGTTTACATTGGGTAATTGGCATTAATTTTCACTTCATAGACGACAGATGGACTGTAACATGAAGACAATATGTAAATCGCCAAAAGGGAATATCAGTGTACAACCTCATTGCATTAGTTTCTTTTATTTCGTTCATAACTCTGCAGTTGCATAGTGTTATACGCATACAGCTTATAGACAGACAAATTAACTAGGCTTATGCGTTTAACGAAGATAACTTATAATGACCTGTATCGCGCTTGTTACTTTTAAAGTGCTTTTAAATTGCGTTTAAATGTAAATTCAGAAGAGTTTAC
Source organism: Dermolepida albohirtum (assembly GCA_031893035.1). Classification (NCBI taxonomy): domain Eukaryota; kingdom Metazoa; phylum Arthropoda; class Insecta; order Coleoptera; family Scarabaeidae; genus Dermolepida; species Dermolepida albohirtum. The sequence goes on along the minus strand of JAVIWB010004172.1, from coordinate 217,012 downwards.
AAGCAATTAAAGAATTACAACCTGTTATAACGAAACACTTATGCATATTGAATTACTTAATTGATTCGAATTTAGAACAGGTTTCAGGTAATAAAACAAGTGCTTTTTGCAATAATAAAGGCATCGAATTAAGCGAAAAATTAAATAAAAATAAAATAAATTTGATCAGAAGATAAACAATTTAAGTCAAAAGACAGTTTATCGAAACGCATGTAATTATCTGGGCTGTTTTTTAAATTGCGTTATATTTTTCTGTTGACATGTGTCAATTGCACCTGCAAATTTTCCTTTAAATACTTTATTATTTTAGCATAAACACCTATGATGTACAGGAATAGTCTCTATAACACAATCTAATCTTAACTCATAATATGCTAAATCTAGTTAAATACTTAGTCTTTTCAAAGCGTAAATGCTAAATTTCTACATTTTTAATTGAATCATTCATCCAAATAGCATTATGAGGTTTTAATATTCATAATAGATGGTCCAAAATGTAAAACTTCGCACCACACTTTAATAGTAGATGGAAGAAAATTTGAGTTTTCAAGTCTATTTAATTTTCTGTTTATATTTTGCTAACAGAATTTCTTCCATTATTAGGATACAATCAAACATACATACATAATGCAAATATGCTTAAGAAGTATACAAGAAAGAGTACATAAGGAATTTCACAAATAACAAGAAAACATTATAATTACTCAAGTGTAAGTACATGATATAAAATAATTTAAAAAGTACAAGAAACAAGTAGAGAGAAGGTGAAAACATATTAATTTCCTCTACTTGTCTCCAATTGCCAGTCTGACTAAAATTTCCAGAGAGTTGTCATGAATGTCATCTGCACAAGATAGTTTACTGCACATTATATACACATACTTTAATACTAACGAAGGGTTTTAGGAAAGTTTTGCTATATAGTTGTTATTTAATTTTTTCAAAGTAATTTCCTCTACACTTAATACACCTCTCCATTATCCGAAACTAATCTTTAAACCAGTTCTGCCAACTTTCAGTAGGGAGTAAAGCACACTCGTTGTCCCAAGCCCGTAGAAGGTTCTCATCACTGGAAAACCGCCTCCCTCTTAACTTCATTTTCACATGCGGGAACAATGCAAAGTCGCAGGGAGCAAGATCTGAACTGTAGGGAGGGTGCTCGAGAAGTTTCAATCCTGTCGTGGTCAAATATTCGGCGCAAGCTTTGGCGCGGTGGGTTAGAGCATTATTGTGATGGAGGAACCAGGTGTCCATTTTTGACTTTGGCCGCAGGTTCTTCATAGACCCAATGACTCTAGGCAGGCGCTGTTCAGCATACCACTTAGCTGTGACATTCTTTTGTGTGTCCAAAACGACGCGTTCCACAATTCCACTCGATTTGAAAAATACAGCATTACATTTTCTTCTTTACAGATCGGGATTTTCTGACATCTACGAGTGTGTCCTCATTATGAAAGACCCAAACTTTTGTGTTTTGATCGGCACATCGTAAGAGTAGAACCAAGTCTCTTCAGTCAGTCGATGCGGCACCCAGAGAGAAGAAAGTTTTTTCACGTGCAAATGATCATGCAGAATCGAACGAATTGCTGGTGCATTTAGGGCTGAAGTACCCTCTATATGTTGCTAGGTCACTTATCTGTCCTCGCCAAGCATTTTCCTCACGGTAGTAACGTTTTCCTCCGTAACTGACGTTCGTGGCTTTCCCAGCCTCTCAGCATCCTCAACAGTTAAATTTCCCCTTTGGAATTCTCTATACCACCTGAATATCGTTGTACGATGTGGACAAACATCACCTAGTGCAAGAGCCATTTCTTCGAAGCACTGGTCTATGTTTAAACCACGCACGAAATTATAACGCAAAACTGCTCTTGTCTCATTTCGTGACTACGTTGCCATCGCAAGCACTTTATACTTTCACTGCTAATGAATAACTGAGCCTATCGACATGGTGCGCGGCTACTATGCACATACGAACATGTCTCAAGATGCAGCAACAAGCAGCTTACTACGATTCATTGTTGCGTCATATTGCAAAACTTTCCTAGTACCCTTTGTATTAGTTTTAGAAGATGGACGGGAAAACGTAGTATGGTAATAAACCGACAATCGGAAAATGTGAAAATTTAATTGTGGAAGAAGTGAAAGACAATCCACGTCATTATGTAGAAGTGTTTATAGAAATATTAAGCCAACAGTAATGCGTCTGCTTCTAGTAAGGTAATATCAAGTCTTTGAAACAGTTCCAGTTAGTCAATAGGTTGTATTGGATAAAATACATCAACTTGGAAGAACAGATGTTTAAAAACTGTCGCTATATGGCTTCCAAAATATTCTTGTGCACGTAATAGCAAAGATACTCTACCAAAACTGCATATACAAGTTTCGATCTAAACAGTGAAAAATACAGAGCGCCCATTGCTCGTAGAGAAGTAAACGCTCTACAATTACCTATAACAGAAGCCAACAACTTTTTTGCAGATTCGATGTTGTTGACTACAGTGAGCTTCTCATTATATAAAACGCCAAAACCTTTAACTAGGTTGGTCCGTGTTAATAAAGTAGCTCGCAATGAATGTTCGTGCTTAATCGGATTTAGCTTCACCTATATGTCACTATCATACATTTAGATAGTAACTGTAAACAGTTACTCTCGCACCAATCGTTAATAATATCTAGTTGATTTTACAATAAGCCGGATTCATATTTCGTATATATATATAAAACAGAAGCAGCCCAAATTTTACACACACCAGAGGTTACGTAAAAATGATAAGAAGTTTACCCATTATAGTACACAATCTGCCATCGTGCAAATATAAGCAAAAAAGTTTGAATAAAGCCCAATTCGATCGAAAATTAGATATGTTAGTACATAGATACATCGATCCTGTATGTTCGCAATTCACCGTGTGAAGTGCACTAAATTAGAAACTGTTGAACATTTTCCAATAAAGGGTGATATTAAATTAGTATGTTAGTAGTAGCTCACTATAACCGTTGAATCTTCATCTTTCAGTACAGGACATACTATTGCTAATTTCCAATAATTAGGAAAGATCGAAACATGTAGTAAGTTAAAGAATGCCTTAATTTTACAATTATTGTAGTTTGTTTCTTATAGTTACGCTAGTATCTATGCATTAATTCATCCACGTATATAAATATTAACCAAATTTGTTATTGGGATTGTTTATTGTATAGAATTTATGGAAAACATCAATAGCATCAAAGCTTGTTTGTTTCTACTCTCTATTTTGCAGTTACTGCATAAAGCAACCATATTACAGAACATATGTGGTTAAAGATTAATTTTCGTTTTATCTAGAACAGAGAAGAAGAAATTAGAAACTGAATTAAGTAATTGTCAATTATGCTATATGTATATCATAGACTCTTCTTGATAAGTGAACGAGTTTCAGTCTATTAGATTCAAAATAAATTTAATCTCTTCTTTTTTCACGATTACTGTAATAATTAAGACATTTACTGATCTCAAACCATAGGTATATATCTGATATGCAACTAACTTAAAATTTATTACTACGATAAATGAATCCAGTAAGTAAGAATTAATTAGTCTCAAGTAGTTCAAGTAATTATTCCAATATTTATCTCTGTCCAAATAGATTACTAATAGAACGTAAATCCTATCATTATTAAGCTTTAAAATGTGTTTCAGAAATTTGTAAGTCTGCAAGGATTTTCGTATTTCATAAATATGGCAGATTTACATATACATTGAACTATACATTTTTCAGCATAGTTCAATAGGATAAAAATAGTTCAAAAACTTATTGAACCTATCTTAATTATTTAAATATAAAGATAAGATACTTGTTTTACTATTCTTATGTTAGATCAACGAATTTATTTTCACGCTAGTTTTCGTTTGTTTTAGTAATTTAATTGATATAGAAGGTAAATATACTTCTCTTTCCCGATTGCGCTATTCAACATTGCTGCACTTTTGTTCTTATATAATTTCATAATATATTCTTTTTATTTAACTATACTTTTTTCTTGTATTGTATATTCTTCATCTTTTCCCAATAATTTTGTCTTTATTATATATGTTCTTCCAATCATTGCTTTGGATATTTCTTGCCATTCTTTTACTTTTAACACCTTTCTGTACGTTTCTGACGTTTTTATTGGTTTTCCTTCTCATTTATGGTGAATGTCTACAGACAAAGTTGTTTCACGATCACGGACGTGATAATAATTCATGGCCTGCTAATATCGTTTGAAAATTAAACGTTGACATACTCAAAAACATGGATTATTTTTATGATTATGATTATTAGAAAAAAAAATTGAACACAAAAATTCAATTGTGCAATTTTCACGAAATATCTTTATTAAAAATAATAACAATTGTTTCGTTAGCACTGTAGTTTCTTCAGACTAAAATGAAATCTAACACAAACAGAATATATTCTAGTTAACTGAACTATTTTCAGGGTGAATAATTCTCCACTGCTAAACTTATTTCCATCTAATTGTATGTCACCCCCACCCTGAAAATAGTTTAGTTGATTAGAATATATTCCTCTTGCGTTAGATTTATCTTTTAGTCTGAAGAAGCCACAATATAGGAGAAACAATTTTTACTACCTTTTAATAAAGACATTTTGTCAAAATCACACAATCGAATTTTTATATTTAATTTAGTTATAGATTTTCATCAAGAAAGGGTCACATCAATTAATTATGATTATTATTATTATTTATTTTCTAATTCCTCTATACAAATATAGACACTTGTTAATTGTTTTGGTTCCATTAATTTTCCCGTTTCTGTTGTTATATTTCGTTCTAATATCTTTCTTTCGTCTGCATTCTCCGTAATTACTTTGGATTTGAGCTTTTTCTCCTTTATTTTTTGTTTCTCCTAATAATCAACTTCTTTCCTTTTTTAGATCCCCATATTATGGTTTTAAAAGTTATTTCAAACATATACCATACATCCTTTACATCACCATTCTTTAGACTATTGATTTTCGCTAATTGTAATTCAAGAGTGCTCTTTTTAATCAGTACTATATACAATACCAAAGCTATAGAAGTGGACGATGGTCAAGATGCTATAACTGGGAATAAAATATTTATAGGATCTTGCATTCTGCAAAGTAAGGATAAGATATTTACAGAATTTTGCATTCTGCTAAACAAAAGATATAAAGAAGAAGTGTACCCATGACGTAGTTAGGTAATATATATCTATAAAACTTACACAGAAAAAACAAAATGCATGTATGTTACATTACTTAATATAAAGAGTGTTTCAAATTGCGCGTTTTTTTTAAGAATAAATAAAATATAGATGGCGCACTGAATTTGTCTGGGTATGCGGGCATTTAAAAAGTGTGATGTATGAAAATCAACGTTCTGTGAAAAGAGTTTTTAGAAAATTACGTGAATTTTATGGTTTACATAATCGTCCATCTGAAAGCACTATTAGTCGAATTATTAAAAAATTTCAAGAGACCGGTCCTGTACAAGATTAAAAAAGTGAAAAATACAATCGTAGTGGTCGTTCACAAGAAAATATTGGTTTGGTTCGTGAAAGTGTTGCTGAAGATCCTGAAATGTCCCTTAGACGACGTTCACAACAACTTTGACTTAGTGGATCATCAACATGGCGTATTTTACACAAGGATTTAGCTCTGAAGGCATATAAGGTTCAAATAACACAGGAAATGAAGCCATTAGATCATTTAAAACGTCATCAATGAAAAACCAGCTGATTTTTCTCAAAAAATAATGTTTTCCAATGAAGCACATTTTGAACTTGGTGACTATGTTAATAAACAAAATTGCCGTATCTGGGCTGAGGAAAATCCACGAATTTTTCATGAGAAACCTATGCATCCTAAACGAGTTAATTTATAAAAACAATCCACAATCAATTCCTGCTTTGAAAGATGAAATTATTCGTGTCATTGGTAAGAGCCTCAATTATGCCAAAATGTGGAGCTGCAAGAGGAGGCCATTTGGCAGATATTATTTTTTGTATATAAATGTCATAACCGATACTTCAACTACCAATAAAAGTTTTTTGAAAGCGAATGCAAATTATGCGTTTCATTTATTCTTTAAAAAAACCGCGAAATTTGAAACACAATAAGTAAAGTTATTACCAGAACATCATATGAAAGAAGAAGAAGAACTAGCAACGAACGATTAAACGAAAACCAAAAGACCAATCGCAGTAACAAAAAAAGACTAAATACTTAAAGACAAATAAAATTAAAAATGAAAACTATAAATTTTATTCTTTTGTATTTCGGGAAATTCTTCACCTTTTTCAAGTAATTTACATTTTCCAGTAGCTTTTTTTATTATTACTTTGCCTATTGAGTATTTTAATTACAAAATCCCAAACATTTTTAATTAATAAAATTATACCGTGTTTTTGTTTTATACTTGCGTACGAATGTAACTGTTATGCACATTGTGCATAACAGTTACATAAATATGCATGACAAGTCGTCCGTCCACACACAAGCATAAAATAAAAATCGTGATATAGTTTTATTAATATTAAAAGTGTTTGTGTAATTGTAAATTTAAAATAACCAACTGGGCTCCCCAGAAATTTTAATGCCAAAACATGTAAAATAAGCAAAACAAATTATAAAAATACGAAGCTTAATAAATAAATACCTGAGAACTAGTCATCTAAATACATATTGTAACCACTTGGTACGCCCCTCTACACACTTCTTCTAGGGCTGGACTAGTCAGTAGCTCGGAGAGTTGGGAAGGATTTTCTCAATTTAAGATCTTATAAGTGGGCGCCACAGCATTTCGAAACCGTAGAAGTGCGTGCCAATACTGAAGCACTTGGATTTTAGGAAAATACGTGTTTTGTTATAAACAGCAGCAAAATTCGGATTCACCAACTTTGTTACAGTAGGAAAAGAAATAAACCATATAATGATCAGAGAAGTAAACTTCAAAGTATCAATAACAATTAAATATTCTACTAAGAAAATAAAGAAAATTTAATATCATAACTTGACAACTGTGGAAATATTTGCAATCTTTTATCTATTTGGTGATGTATGAAAGTACGTTTATATCATATTACAAGACAGAAAATTGTATGAGTTATCGATATTAAAATATGTAATACAAAATCTCGACTGAGATAGATAAGTAACAATTGACAGGAAAAAAAATAACATACGATCATATAATTCCTCAAATATACATAGGTATACTTGTTCATACAGGTGTATAAATATCAAAATTTCAAATGTTATATTAGAGTTTTCATTAACAATACACAAAAAAATGAAACTAAAGGAAAATTATATAATTTTAGTAATCTTAATTATCGAAGACCAAATCTATTAATTTCCTTTCACAATTTATTCATTTTTTTCGAGTTCATTGTTATACACTGACTCTGAGTATGGTTGAACTTTTAAATTACCAGTTGATTAATATATTAATAAGAAATTTACCAAATACATTCAAAATTATTATATAAAACTACCTTCTTTATAACATAAGCTGACAGTAATATTAACAGCGTTATGAACTAATGAACACGACTTAATTATACTATTGTATCGAGGGGGGGGGGGGGTTATTCCTTGCTTACATAAGAATATATTATTGTTATTGTTTATACAAGCCCCGATTTACATGAAATAGAGTCACATAGTAGCTTCCCACCTGCCTACAATTTTTCTTCAATGTCCGTGAATGCTGCGTGTCCTCCTCAACAAATCATTTGACGATGTAGTTCTAAGACATAAATTGTTTTCTCAAAAAAATTAACACCGCTCGCAAGAACCAAATTGACGTGTCATAGTCCGACATGCTATAGCAAGAAAACTTTTTCTTATTTAAAAACAACGCTCGACCCATGTCCACTTCTTTTTTCCAGAATACACACAAATAAATAAATAATTTCAATGAAATGCTCATCCATGGATTGAGCAAAATAGCGAAAATGAAGAAGTGGAATTTATTTAATTTTAATATACACGATACATTTCTGCATAACGAGATATAGCGATGGCCAATAAATATGAACAAAATGCAAAATAAATCCGTAACACTCTCCTCGATAGAAGGGAGTTTTTGGTCGCCTTTGTGGTGGCATTCTTTCCGAACTGACAACTCACGACCAGCTCGCGCTTCTCGGTGAAAGAAATCCTCATGGTGACCTTTACGATGGCGGATTACAGTCACTCGAGGCTCCGAACATGTCGCGTGACCATCTCGTCAGAGGACACTGCGTCGTCTTCACCATCCCGCCGCCGGTCACTACATCATCAGTCTGTCCAACACTATGAAGAAGGTCTCGCCACACCATCAGTGCAGCCGAAAAGATCTGCACTGCTACGTAAAGTATAAATTAAAGTAAAATTTTATAATTATATTCACCTATTTAGTACACATATACGTGTTTTTTTATCGATAGATCGAGATAATCACATATAATTTTGTTAGCAGCATGTGCTTTTTCTAGTTTAGTAATTTTATTTCTACACATACCACTATCCTTTGTCATTTGTTTAATTTATATTTGTTTGGATAGATTTATAGACAAGTTTTTACGCTGCGAGAATATATTTTTATTTTATTAATTTCTATACTATTACTTTAACTTCTAGAATAAATTTTGCTTTATTTTATTTTATTTGTACATAAGTTAATTTGTATGAAAATAGATAATTCGTTTTGTAAACATACATTTTTTTTGCACAGATTGGGATAAAAAATAAAAAGATACCTATCAAAAGATTGCGAAAAAATACCACAGAATCACCATAACGATATATTATTTCAGTAAAACCGATTTGCTAAATACATATTGATAAACCTGATTGCACAATTACAGTTAACCTAAAAAGATTATATTATTATTCTTAACCAAAAAAAGCAACACATATATACACACGAAATGGACGCTAATTACATTGCATCTGTTATTTGGATTGTTAAAGTAGGACCAGACACTTGTATGTTCGTTCTTTGACGTATAACATAGGCCAGAATCTAGACTTGTTACAAATAGAAAAGTGTATATATTTATCAATGAACAAAGCGATTAGTATTATATGAAGCTCGTCACTGAACGCACACATACCAAATAGCTAAGTTTAGATAGAAAAATATTGTGAGATTAATTCGATCTAGTTACAATTTTCAAGGCCATTACGACGGTTTCAGAAGAAACAAAACATTTTCTAATGCCTACAGAAATACCATGTAATACTAAGTATTTTACTTAAACCAAAGGTAAAAGAAGAATACCTTCAATAAAAATAAGATAAATATAACTACGCGAAAGTATCCAAAACAGAGCATCATTCAAAAGTTATATCAATTTAAAAATTCAGAGTGCTTGTATGGCAACTTTTTGTAATCATAGTTGAAAATTGAATCTATGTCAAATCTTTTAAAAATAAAGGAATTATCAACAATTTTTAACTTTTCAGGTATAGCTACTGTATATCTCATGGTTACTTAGATATTAATAAAATTAAATGAAATCATAGTCCAATACTATGATTTGATGTAAAAAAGAGAATATTTGCTGCTGATAATGTAAAACACCCTATAAAGAGCTTTCTTTGTAATTACAGTAAAAATGTATCACGCTAACTGTATATAGTACGAGGGCGGATAAGTAATTAATTAGTGCAAGCAAGGAAACGCAATTTTTTAGGAAAAGGTGACTTAACGTATTGTTTCTGTAATTTATTGCATTTGGTACACCGATAACCAAGTCTGTTAAAATCTGACGAATAAGCTGAGTGCGGAGGCAGTTTTCAATGCAGATCATACATTTTTGTCATTAAACAGTCGAAATGTGAACACATGTATTTTCTTTAAAAAAAGTCGCACTCGCAGCGATCCAATAAACTGGCATTTATTGGGTCACTGTGAGTGTGTACTGGTACCCCGCTCCAAATACTTATTTCATGGTAACAAAATACTTATATATTATATTATCTTTTCGCGATCCATAATAAATTTCAACGCAACCCAAAGACTGACAAATAGTGGTATTTACTGTTACCGTTGGCTTTTTGAAGATAATCAATAAAAGGAATCCCATTGCTAGCCCAAACGACAGTAGCCATAACCTTCCCTTTGTGTCCACAAGTCAACGAACGCGGTATTCATCTTGCACATCATTTTTCCATACTCAATTCATTATGCTCTACATTACGCTCTACTACTTAGCATGTATTCTGTGACATTAACCTAATTTGATTAACCTGTGCACTAATTGTGGTCGGAATATTAATTTTAATAGGCGCTTCGTTTATTCGTAATGAATAAAATGTTATACTATTTAATTGTATGCTTATATTTTTTAATAAAAGCTTTGTAAACCTTTAATACATTGAAATAAATTAAAAGTATTTACATAAAACAAAACTTAAAATTCTTCTCTAAAACATTTACATATAAACAGTACCAATACTACATATATAACAGTTTGCAACACCGCATGTATCTTTAATTCTTTGTAGAGATCTACTTATGCCGCTATCGCAGTGTATGCGTTACTTTTTCCTTACTAGAAGACATTCTTAACGTGCTCGTATGCACTGCCATATGGTAGACTAGTTTGATTAACGAGAAGCCAGTCTAACGAGACTACAACAATGTAAGTGGTGAGTACGTATGTATCATACCACTAACGTATACGATTAGGGAGGTTTTGTTTTCTAAAAGTTCAGAATAGTGAATTCTCCTTGCATAATTGAAACCAGCAAGTAAAAATCGGTTTTTGTCATGCAATATATTTTGGCACGGCTCACGATCCTCCAATTGTTCATCAAAAATGTCAGTTCAATTCGCTTTTTATTAATTCTTTAAGCTGCAGATCCTTTGTATAAAGAGATCTGTCCGCCATCGCGTATTGTGTTTAGATACGGCGAGGCGATGTTTCCTCTCACCACTTGAGTTATTCATCAAATACACTGGCCTGGCCATATTTAAACTAAATGACGATTAGCTGCGGTGAATACATACTCAGCTTTTATTTTATCGCTTATTTTGTTCTCTAAATATAAGAAATTAATCAGTGATCGGAACTCCACTTTCCTTTGCCACGCACATCGAGATGATTTTGCTACAAAGTTGCCAACAACATATTGTATACCTCAGTAGTCAGTTGCCGCAGAAATGAAAATAACTTTGCGGCACGTCGACTGAAGTTGTTAGTCGAGATATAGTTTCTAATTGCATCACGTGGCGTAGAGTTATCGATATAATATCAAATGCGAATGTAAGTATTTCAAAATTCTTATAGTTTGAAATACATTTTCTTATACACCAGCCAAATAAATAATAAATTAATTTTATTTTATTATTTTATTAAAAACGTCGAAGAATGTCTACTGGCGACACACCGTTTACAAGCAAAGTAATGGAGACATTTTCCAAGGAGCATACCGCCACAAATTATGAGCAAAACAGAAAGAACACAGCAAATCTACATGAGAATGCAAAAATGCCTTGTAGTGCTATATATTCCAGACTGCTTTGAAGGATACCATATTGTACAAGATTATTAATAAACAAAATTAGTACTCATATGTATAAATTTGTTTGTGTAAGACTCTGCCAAGTCTTCTCGTTTCAAATGCCGACTTACGACGAGTTACGAGCAAGTAGTTAATCTAATATTATAGTAACGCCATATGAAATTACAAATAAATATGACCATAACTAAGTAGTTAATTTTTAGAAAAACGTGTTTAGATGATTAAACTGTAATCTTGTGATGATTTTATATTTAAATTGTCAATAAACACAGCAAATATAAAATTATTGACTTTGTAACGCATTTTCTTCCATTAATATATTTGTATGCGTATTACACATTATTTTCGGATGGCTAACCTTTGAAGTATATGAAGAAATAACTTTGAATATTTGATTTATCACTACTATTATGCAGTACTTACGGTAATTACAGACACCTGGAATTTTATAGGAGCATGCTTAATAGATAACATTGAGCAATTGAGGAAAAAGAACGTTCAATTATCCCATTTATACGTATTTTACTAAACTCCAACATACATACATTAGTATGCCGTAGGATAACAATACGAAATAGTCCGAATGTCATCCAACCCCTTAAACTAAACAAACAGTTATGCGAGACAAAGAAACCCCTCTACTCGAAAATTCACAATTGAAATTTTCATATAAAAAGTATTGTCGGCAATGCGACTGGTATTTTGTGCAAATACTCAAAAAGAGATTATACTTAAAACAATAGGAATTAATACAAACTCTGGTTTTAAATATATTAAGCACGTATTATAGTATGTATTATGCAAACATACCAACAATACGTTGAATTTTCAAATGTTTTCGAGTGTTCCCAAACAACCCTTAAAATAGCTTTATCCCTGCATCCATAAACATTCACGTCATTGAGCAGATTACTGTCTGGATTGTTCTGTGAAATATAAAAGCTCATATAATTTACTTGTATTCCTAAAATATATTTATATTAAATTCAAACAAATGCAATAATAATATAATACATTTTAAATACTATAAAAGGTAAATTAAATTATTTATAAATTTTACTATTGCACTCAATAGTAACCATAAAAATATAAAACATAAAATATAAAATATAAAAAGTTGAAGTCTCGAATAATAAAAAAATCTATATTGATGTATTATTATATATGGAAGCGTGCTAGAATCACTCCAGTTTTCAACAAGGGTGATAAATCTAGTTTCTTCAACTATCGTCCTGTGGCAATTCTTTCTAACTTTTCCAAGAGTAATATTTATACAATTGCATATTTTGTAATATCCGCTCCTATATTTCTCCACACTAGAATAGTTTGTTCTCCGGCCGGTCTACTCTGACTAATTTGGCTTGTTTCATGCAGTTTATCTGTGAAAATATGGATAATCACAGCAAAGTTGATTGTGTATATACTGTCTTTTCTCGTGCATTAATCACAATAGGTCACCGTATGTTACTAGATACATTATCTTCTTATGGTTTAGCGGCTTAAGTTAATACAATCCTACCACGAGAACCGAGTTAACTGTCTTTTACAATCGATTCAATTCAACTTTGTTTCGTCATCTAGTGTTCCTCAAGATTCAAACCTCGGCTCATTATTATTGTTACTTTTCGTAAATGACTTATTGCTTAGTTTGGCTTCTTCTACCATATGTTGTGCGGATGACGTAAAAATTTAATTTCACTGAAGATTTTTCTTTTGCGCTTGCCAAATTTTATTACCTTCATGAAAAATTTGGAGCATTTGAAATGTTTTCGTAATACCTTTACTCTTTATAATGTAGAATATAATGATGATTATTTGTTCAGCAGTCATTTTTGACTGACGTACAGAAACTACTATCCCTAAATACATCGTATCTTTATATCCCGTCTAGGGAACTAAATATCATTAAATTTTTATTTAAAAAGGTTGACACTTGAGAAATCTATCTCCAACCAATAGATAGCGTACTAATTTCGATAAAATAGAGAGATGAGACGAAGGTAAGCTAAACAGCAATGCCAGACACACGCTTCCAGCACGGAAGTCTAAAAGAAACTAAAGTCATTTCGAATACTATATATATTATGTGGACATGATAGTACGTTTATCTCACGGAGAATAAACGCTTTCAATTCTAGAATAGATACATTTTAAATGTCTTTTCAGGAAGCTATCAATGTATACTTTGTGGAATTCGTAGAATAAATTCCAGATTAAGCGTACATACTCAAACCTAGAACTTACATACAAAACAAGCATTTTCGTAATCTAATATGAAGAAAAATGTCTGATTATAAAGCCCAATATCTTCATAGCAACAAGATTATAGTCAACGTAAATGCCCAAATCCTTTGCTGAATAAAAATGTGCAAGTTCAAAGTAAATATGTATTTATACATAAGTGGCTACATTCTGTTGATGAATAAGAAGTCACAACTAATAGAAATTATATGTGAAAAAAATTGTTCTAGATTTAGATTTAGCTTTATTTTCACTTTCAAAGTTATTACAGTGTATAAGGTCACACAATTTTGAACTTTATGAAAGTATTAAAAATGTTAGAGTGTAAAGTGCAGACTTATAACAATAACATACATATATAATAGGAAAGCGTAATACATAAATATGCAATTAAATATTTACAATTATGCAGCGAAAATATTCTTGAAGTTGCTAAATACACATACGAAAATACATAAATGATAATAATTAAAATTTATAGTAAAAAAATTTCTCTGATGACAAGAAAACGTGTTCCACTAGCCAGTTCTTCACCAACTTCCAAAACAGAGGTAGTTTCATGCTTCGCTTGTACTCAGCAAAGCGATTGCGCCAAGTAACTTGTACTAGTGCTTCTTCGACAGACGCTTTTTAATAGTACAAGGTTCACTCTATAATTTCTCTAGTAATGTATTGGAGACAAGGAAGGAGAAAAGCTGATGCCAAGGTAAATATTTTGATCTGTTTGACAAGTTCTTTACAACTTGCTTTTTATCCTGTCTTAGTCAGTGTACACATCTATTCTTTCTGCTGTATTAACACTTTTTTTAGCCCCGGCTAAGTGTCCCCAGAGAATGATCCCATATACCACCACAGAGTGCAAATATGTATAATAAGCACTTTTGGCTGCTTCATATGTAGATATTTGGAACATTCTCCTAGTAACGTATAGTGCGGAAGCTAACCTTTTTTGGAGCATTTCGATGTATGTTACTGTTACCAATATGAACGCCCACGAGTTATAAAATGTTTTATGCAGGGCTCGTCGTTGTTATCAACAGATATTGAGTCTTGTCTTTGTTTTGTATAAGTCAGTTACTGTTAAAATACTCTTCCGCCTCTCTTACACTGTTTCCTGCCTTGGATCTAACTTGTTTAAGGGTTTTAGATGTTATCAATTGAATTCTGTGAGACACCTGACTTCACATACTGTGTGAAAAACTTATATTCGTTATACGGTTAACTTCATGGGTAAGAAGATAAAAGCAATTGAATTTAATGGGTAAAGCCGGAGAAATTTAGCTTTCGAAAAAAATTCGAATAATGTTCAGTATGTCAGAACAAATGACGTCTACTCAACGTCCTGTTACGTGCTTATTTTGACCCTGTGTCAAACTTCGAGAACTTCACTGTATGTAACTATTTTATACTATTTGAGAATTTATTGGCTCTAATTTTACTGTCAGCTATCAATTGCTTAAAATTTCTAAAGGCACAATTTCCATCATATTTTATTTGACTTAGCACGGTCCTGCTCTCGAGTTTCTACCGACAGCGGCCTTTTGCTTTGTAAGCAATTAAAATTAACTTAAATCATTTCTATCTATCTCTAAAATCACTAGTGACATATCCTTAATAATTCCTTAAGTATGATTTCGTGCATTCTGTTAATTATATATGTTAAATAGAATCTTCCATCATCGATGACTGTAAGTTTGTACCACACTACCTATGAATTTCATAAATTAATAATAAATTAATGCCTTCTTGCATGGCGTTATTTTAGGATAGTAATAGGGGAAATGTTTATTCCTACGACGATTGTCGGATTTTGGTTAACCTAATTCACGTTCGACAAAGTGGAGTTAGTTATTTTGAGAAAGATTCTTTGTCGAAGCCATTGACGCCATTTTGGGCTACTATCGTTTGAAACTTTGTTACAGCCCTCTAACAATCACTGATGTATTATTATTAATTACAATTATATTAAACAACTAGGTGCTACTGGTTTCTTGTGAAATTTTTAGGGTTTTTCTTACTTTACCGGCGAAATTCGATCTTTTTTTCTTCCATCAAGGAGGGAGAGTCTTTTGAAAGCTAGAAAACATCTCATTACGCTGATCATCGTGTATTAGTGTTATCTTACCCCGACGTCATCTGTGAACCTGTATCGAGACCATTCCCAACCATAGTAATCGTACCAAGTTATTGGTGACTCGAACACCGTACAGATTGTCTGATGATTAGTTCGATCAGTAACTAATAGTAACTCATTTATTATCTAGTATATTTAATGAATAGGCTTTCAACACATAAACATAAGTTTTATTATTGTCAGTCATTCAAGTTTAGGTAAATTGATCATATCACATTGTGAAAGTATTTAGTTGATTAGACCGATTAGTCATTAATAGAAAATCATTTATTATCCAATATATTTACTGACCGGGCCTTGAACTCATAAAATATAAGTTTCTATTTTTATCATTCACATATAAGTAAGCTAATCGATATACATATGGTTAATGTAAAAACTTGTAAACTGCATACGTATCCATCCCAACACTGTGTTAATCGGATAAGAAGTTATTATTTAAGATCCTTTGTAACTAATTAGCTTGGAATTATTATGGATCTACTTAGTACAATAGCCCTATTTTGTTCCTAATAATTTTTCTGGGAGAAATATATGTATTATAATAACTTTAATTTCGAAATATCAGAAGCATTCATTTAAAGTTAATAATTGGCTGGCATATACTATACTAGTAACATTTATGTACAAATAACTTTAGATCTGAATTACCATCTTAAACATTCTTTTTTTATATACATACATATATATGGTTTCTTTGTAAGGAAATTTTATTAGTATATTTGAGATTTTATATAGCAGGGCCGACAATTAAGTCCTGGTGCAATTGAGAGTTATTGTTCAATTTTTCTTTTTGTTAATAAATAAATTGAAAGTTAACCAGTGTTAACGAGTTTTGTTCTCGTTTCACGTGAGCGTTTTATTTTATATTTATTTTTGGTTTTGCCCAATTTCGTCATTGATACGCATTGGATCCAAGTGATTTAGTATTAGCAGAGAGAATTCCAGGGATTAAATACTGTGACGCCGCTTAAGAACTTTCTTTCAAGAACCTCCCTTACACTCCGAATATTCAGGTTAGTTAATCCCTAGGAGCAGCAAGGAAACGTAAGTTTTTCTTTATAACTTTAAAAACTTAAGCAATACGGGCTTATGGTGCTATAATCTACACTAAGCTCTAGTGTAGAGAGAGGCAAATAGTCCATAATCAGAAAACACGAGGAACGAATTGGTTAAAGGACATTCAGTTTTAAGTAGTATAACACTTCTCTAGAAAACAAGTATATAAGAAATTCTTCTTTTTTGACTGTATTCATCTATTCGAAAAGCATGCTAACTAAGCAATATATGCAATCTCTCAAATTACCAACAATGTATTTCTTTAGATATCTTATTTAACTGAATTTAATGTGTTCCTCTCCAGCTTCCAGGCTACCGTCTCAACTCCAATAGTAACGAAGAGCGGGAAGTATAATTGGCTGCATATTTGCTAGCAATAAGGACAAATTTGCATCTTCCCTTTCCTCCAAACACAGATTTCTATAATTCTTTATGCAATTGAAATTGTATAATTGGACAAATGAAAAGGAGCAGTAATGTTAAACGTATTAATTGATTGGAAAAAAAACGTAAATGTAAGTAGTGCTAGCATAGGAAGCAGCAGAGCAAAACAAATAAATGAAACAAATTTAAAAGACGAGGAAACGAGAAAACTGGAATAGAGTGTATAATGAATACCATATATGTAATACATTTTATTTTCTTAATGACTATATATTTGACAAGTATAATGTGATAATAATAAAAAAAATAATAATAAAATATAGTAATGATTATCATAATACTAAGAAATTTTATACATTATATTCTTATTTGAAATTTGCAATTAATTTCTTTTGAAATTATTTACTTATAAAAATAATTAGAAGTTTCTCATCAATGACTTTTTTACTAATTTATATATTCAGCTCTCCGAAAATATAAGTTTACGTAATATCTTATTTCTTGTTCCACAAATGCGTATTTACATATACAAGAAATAATTAAGGAATTTTGTAATTATGTACAATAAATTACATGTTTACAAGAGAAGCGATCGTCGTTGAAATTTATGCTTTATGCAGATTAGATTAAAAAACAAAAAAAGTTGTAGAAAAAAAATAAAACACACAAACTACGCAATAAGAAAAAGAGGGAATGTAAGTTACACTTATCCACCATAAATATGCAAGTAAATTACCGATGCATCACGCACCAAAGCTGAAGAAAAGCGAAGATATATAGCGAACGACCTCAAGGCACGAGCGGCTTAGACCTGTATTTAACCGCTATGAATCAGATACAGCAGGTGCTTATTACCATCCCTTCGCACCCCTCGTGTCTTCCACGCCGCCAGGAGAACGGATCACGGGCGAGATTAAACCCGCATCTATCACCGCTATCGGTCGCGGCATCGCAAGATCCCGCGGGCTGGTCTTATATACCCTCACACTACTCGCGCATACAAGACTTATCTGCACGTATGTATGCATGAAGAAATGGAATGTGTTGTGCCTTACCGAATTCCTAACAAAACATAATAACTACAACATTAGATTCCCATTAATACAAATAAAATATAAAACTTAACGTAATAATATACATAATCTACCTAGATCTCAGAAAAGCATAGATTTAACATTGACTTTCTTGTAGAACAAAAAAATATATAAAAAGGCAGCATACGAACTTTATTTTTGATTACATTGTCCCTGTTTCTATTGTATATTTGTCGGTCTTCATCACTTCCTCGTCTGAATTGAATTTCTTGTTTCCCGAAGCCTGCTTAAGAGATCAAAAGAGATGGCAGTCACAGGGTAAAAAATCTGGGCTATATAGCAAATGATGTAATATGTCTCATACTATTCGAGTGTTTTCTGTGTTAAACAGACATGAGGACGAGTATTATTGTGGAGAGGGCACCATTCTTCTCTACGATAAAACTCAATAGGAAGAAGTAGACTGTAATACTCTGCATTGACAGTCGTCAATTAGAAAATGTACCAGAATCAGACTTTAGATATCCCAGAATACTGTAGTCAAGGGATTTAGAGACGTTTTAGTGGTGCCACTACGTGTTGGCCTGTTCATTTTCTGAAATGTAATTATATATCTGACATTCATCAATCGTAATTCATTATGAGTAATAAACTGAACAATGCGAACACTTTTAACAAACTACTCAATTTATGAATTTTTGCCTGCCTGTTTTCTCGAACCTCAGCGAATTTTTAAATCATTGACTACAGCAGCAGGTTGTACAACATGAAGCAAATTTGGTACATGTATGTGATTATACAGTGCGTATCAGCCAAATGGAATAAATTCGATAGTAATTAAATGGAAGGGTGTTCGAAAAAACGCTCGGACACTTCGATTGTGATTTTTAGTTGCGTATTTTTTTAAATAAAAAGTTTATATACAGGCTGTGTCATGTAAAAGTGATACCAACTTTCTTATTTTAAATGCAACACCCTGTCAAATATTAAATTTTTGGATTCTTTAGAAAATTCCAGACATATTTCATGTACAATGTCCTATACTTATCTTCGACTGTTTCGGAAATATTAAATGTTTTCAGATTAATAATTTTGTTTACAATTAAAATAAGATTTTCACATAATAGTTTGTTTACCGAACTATTAAGTGAAAATCTTTAATTGTACTTGTACTTTGTTTTAAAATACCTTGCCTTAGCAAAGTGTTGTCAGTGTCATAGTGTTGTCAATGTCATAACTGTTTGAATTTCGTTAACTACATTTCAGCAAAATGGTTCATTTAACAGAAATGCACAAAATAACAATTCTGCAGATGATTGGTTATGCAGTTGCGAATGCAATAAGTAATGATACCAAACTGGATATTGTTCTTGAGTTTGAAGAAAACCCGCATACTTCTAGTAGACAAGCAGCGTCAATGTTCGATGTTTGCCATTCATCGATTACTCGCACATTAAAAGAAAATAAAATGCATCGCTATAAAATTATACCAACTCAGGAGCTCATGGAAGACGACTTTGATAGGAGAACGTATTTTTGTGAACAAATGATGACAATGTTAGATAACAATGTGATCCAATTAGAACATATTTTATTTTCTGATGAGTGTACCTTTACGCTTCATGGTCATGCTAATCATCAAAATTGCCGCTATTGGTCCAGGGAAAATCCTCACTGGATGAGGGAAGAACATACGCAATATCCTGAGAAGGTTAATGTTTGGGCAGGAATTGTTGGAGATCATATCGTAGGTCCTTTTTTCATTGATGGAAATTTGAATGGCGACGATTATTTAGCATTGCTTCAAAATAATCTCGTGCCAGCTTTGACAAACTTATATCCTGATCTAGCAAACCCACAAGTTCCAGCAAATACGATGTGGTTCCAGCAAGATGGAGCACCACCCCATTACCAAATCAATGTCCGGCAGTACCTCTACCAAATATTTCCGAATCGGTGGATTAGGTAGGCGAGGATCGATGGAATGGCCAGCACGATCCCCTGATCTAACGCCATTAGACTTTTTCTTATGTGGATATGTCAAGAGTATAGTATACAAAACTAAACCCCTCGACTTAGCTGACTTAAGAAGACGAATAATAGTTGCGATTAGATCGGTCACACCTGAGATGTTGAGCAATGTTAGAAAAAATTTTTATTTAAGATTAGGATGTTGTCAAGACGTTTGCGGCGAACACTTTGAGCATCTCCTACAGTGACATTAATGTTTTTCTTGTAATTTTTTACATTATCAAAAATTTTTCAAATTAATCTGAAAACATTTAATATTTCCGAAACAGTCGAAGATAGGTATAGGACATTGTACATAAAATATGTCTGGAATTTTCTAAAGAATCCAAAAATTTAATATTTGACAGGGTGTTGCATTTAAAATTAGAAAGTTGGTATTGACCACTTTTACAGGACACACCCTGTATATAAACTTTTTATTTAAAAAAATACTACTACAACTAAAAATCCCAATCGACGTGTCCGAGCGTTTTTTCGAACACCCTTCCATTTAATTATCGAATTTATTCCATTTGGCTGATATACACTGTATATAAACGAGTCAAATCATACGAAACTTCTTGAACAACATTCATTGCCAAATTAGCTGCTTTCTCAGCTTCAACTCATAAAAATTCAATAATAAATGGTTGTGCAATAATAACAGGTTCATCAGTCGATTATATTCTGCTATCCAAAAGCTTTATGAGCGACTGAATTATTCTGAAATAAATTTAGATAGAATTCGTAAGCAAAAGCCAGAAATTTAAGGAGTCAATTTCAGATCTAAACTTCATTTGTATGAAAGAAAAAACAAATAGCAATTAAAAAAAAATATTTTTCTGCATATGTTCTTCAAATTCAATACATTTATGTCAAAAGTCCTGCATAAATGCAATTTTTTCAAAAAAATTCTTTCGATAACCCCTCAAAATAATCATTAGTAGCAGTTTTAAAACCGTCGCCAGAAGAAAATCTTCGTTCTCGTAATTGATTGTTCAACTTAAAGAGAAGATAGTAATCACTAAATACTTTATGTGAACTATAGAGTTAATGCCTCAACTACTAGAAACAACATTCGTCAATAACTTGTGGAACTGTCTAAGCCTTGTGTATGTTTTTTCAGCAAAATGTCACTGGCAATTATAGTGTATTTTACCATGTATTCAACCAACAGAATCGCAGCCTCAGAAAACTTTTGCTTATAATTTTCTCGTCGTGCACTTCTCTTTCGCTTTTCTTGGTAACGGAAACCCTTTATGCATCTACTGCATTGAATTCTGCTTTATTGGATAGTGTCAGGAACATATCTGAGTTTTATAACCAATGATTTTCGAAAAATAGAGCAATCTTGTTTTTAGGCATACAAATAATTCTGATAAACTTCTCACCCAATTGTCTGTTCTGATGTGAAAAGCCTGAGAATCCATTTCACTGACAATCTGTTCATCTCTATATCTTATTATTTATTTTATCTAAACTGTCCTTATAATAACCG
Organism: Dermolepida albohirtum; assembly: GCA_031893035.1. Classification (NCBI taxonomy): domain Eukaryota; kingdom Metazoa; phylum Arthropoda; class Insecta; order Coleoptera; family Scarabaeidae; genus Dermolepida; species Dermolepida albohirtum. The sequence goes on along the minus strand of JAVIWB010004172.1, from coordinate 195,127 downwards.
AAAATTTAATACTAAGATATAGAATAGAAGATATGAACGAGGAGATGTCACATTATCATGCAACAATCGCCAATTGCTTGATTGCCAAATATTTAAGGCGGACACAACTTAAAACGCATTAATACACTAATATTGTACAATGTCCAGCATTAATCACCGTAGCACTTGAAATTAGTTCTTTGTCAATAATCCTTATGGAATCCTAAAAATCAATGAAAATGACTGTGATTTTTTAACTTCTTCAAATAAGATTTTCTTATATTTCCTGCATCTGGTAACCACTATTCAGCATTTTAATATTTAATTTTTGGATGGCTCTGGCAACACAACTCATTACAGTTACACTCGTGCTTAAGAAATGTTTGCCTCTTGGAGCTCCTCTAATTATATCTTTGCAATGTCTAGTTCGATAAATTTTTGGTCATGTGCAACAAACTTTAACTTTAGTTTCCAAGAATCGAATTTTTCAGTTAAAAGGTGATGGTCTTAGGCATTCCAAGTTTCATATCTCTGAATTTCACCATAGATTTTCCTGAAATTTTTACAAGCTTACACGTTTTGTCAAAACCTTCTTCGATCATCATTTTGATTAATGAATGTGAACATTATCATTTTCTTAGTTTCTTTGAAACCATCCAAAACTTGTAATTATGATGAACATATATCTTCATAACCGATTTGAAGCATTTTCAGTTTTTATACCATTTTTACTATTTTTAACACAGAACTCAATGTTGATGTTTGTTCTTCGTCAATTTTCCACCAAGCTTATAGAAACTACTATCATTTATCTACATCGTGCCCTCATACTAGCGAAAAATGTGTCATAAAATTTCCGTTGTTGATATTTTGTAATAAATCTCTCACCAATAGATGGCGCTATTATTTTTTTAAGCATTTTAATTGTTTTTGGAACAGGCTATTTGGTTAAAGTATTAATCAAATTACAGGAATATACTTACTAAAAAAGAAGTTTGATAGTGTAAATGTAACAGTTAGCAATATATATATATATATATATATATATATATATATATATATATATATATATATATATATATATATATATATATTAGCTTACATGTGAATGACCTGATAAAAATAAAAACTCATATTTATGAGCTGAAGGCCCTGTATATATATATACATATATATACATATATATATATATATATATTCATTCATCGTTTAAGTGAATATTTCACTTAAAAGCATCTATGCCTTTTCACAAAACGTGTTAATGTTCTCGCGATATATGATCTGTTTACTAAGCAATCGGAAAAAATTTAGGGGATTCTTCTTTGAGTTACTTAAAATTTTTTTGTTCTTGGATTATTTTCGAAGGCACTCTATTTTAAAGAAACAGGCGATATAGGTTTAGATATTTATAATATTATTAATCCATCATAGGTAAAAATTATACCGTACTGCACTGCGTCTACTGAATGCAAGAAATATATAGATCGAGTGAAGACATCAAAAACATTATTAATTTAACTGTAGATTTCATACGTTGTCGATTACACAGGTCTGCGATAGAAAAATTGTTTAAAATATAATCAGTGACTTTTATGAATTTTGTTACGCTGATTACGGAAAAAGAGGACTAACAAATTCAATTATGCACAGCTTAGTAACAAATTTCGCTTGAAATTATTGACAACTAGACATTTTAGGTGAGTAGGCATTGCAGTGTTTATAACATATATAATATAATTGAAATTATACTTAGATTGGACGTGGGAAATATTAATTTGGTCGGGTGGCAACACTGAGTAACTGTCAAACCTTTCTTCGATCCCTAGCGATCCTACAGCAGAAGAAGCACAAATGACGTTATAATGGGAAGCGAAAACGATATTACAAGAACTATTAAACGATAAAATCATTCGGTTTTACTAATTTTGTGTTGTTCTTATGAAAAATATATGTATATAAACAAAATATACTTTCCATAATTTTTTGTATTTGGCTTACTATTCCTAAAATACATTTGTTTATGTGATAGAGAAAAACGGTTTTTGTTTTTGAATACAGCACTGAAAAATACAAAAAAAGTGACTAAAGTTAAAAACAATTTTTACAATAGTGTTTTTTTACAGACCTATGTTACGCTTCCATTGTGAAGAGGGGAAAATTGGTGTTAGTCGTTTTCATTAGTGTATGTAGAATAAAAATCATTTTCAGTGTCATTTTCCTTCCGAAAACTTTTATCGCTTTGCATCTATCAAAACAAAGCCTCTTTCCAGAAATTATCTGAGGACAAAAAATAGTCCAGGGAATAACATCTTGAATTTTTACCGCATGTTTTGTAAGCACCTTATTCCATTGATGTTTAAATTATACATAGTTAACATATATTTTATTTATTTAGCTTAAGTATACCGTACATATTAGTCTACAGCTTCATTTGGACCCAATTAGGTACTTAAATATAAACTTGTTTAAATATAACCTAAATTTTAACGTAAATAACGGCCGACATAAATTTGGAAGAAGCGGATAATATTTAATTAGGTTGGTGCAAATAATATGAATACGAAATAACGGTAATTTAAATAATTAGTATTAACATAATAATTAATTTGGCTTTTCAATTAATTATGCTTATGTATAAATTTTAATTATCTAACAACGCGGTTGATCAGAGCGCGCAGTTTTCTCGCGCTTCAGTAAGCACTTGTTCAGTTGACTAAGTATCGTTTATTTTTTTCACTTCACTAATTACTCTCTAAATATTTTAAAATTTATTCTAAAAAATTGTATGTATTCGTTATGCTAGGAAAAGGGTCGTTTAATATTAATATCTATTATTTATTTACATTTATATTGATTCATTTCGTTAATTAATCTAATAACGTCCCAAACATGGAAATTTATATTTCCTTTCGAAATTAATATCATCGTTCAAAATTGATAATTGAAATAATGGTATACTCATATTGATCTAAATTATCGTGGTTCCTTTCGTGTACTTACTGCACAAGTTCAAAATAATGCATTTGAGATGGACGTCGTTCACTTTTTCTAAATAGAATTTTAGTTATTAAAAGACCTAGTTTAATTTTTTTTATAATAAAGCTTTTCGACTTGTCACGACCACGAGAGCAAAAATGTGTCACACAGGACACATTGTCCATAAATGAAAAAGCGATGTTGATTATTTTTCCTTAACACTAAAGGGTACCAAGAGAGATACGGACCACTCCCAAGACGAGAAGCGATTTCTTAAAAATCGCATTGCTCAGAAAGACGTTCGAATCTTCGACTTCTCTAGATAAATATTTGAAGTCTGAAGAATTTAATCTACCTTTTCAGTACTAAAGTTATTGGAGATTCCTAATCCAGATCTATACATTCAATTAATATCAATCAATTAATATAAGATATTGGATGATCAGATAAGAGAAGGTAACTGCTGAAGAATGTGCTGAAAGGCGATTATGTGGATATTGCATATTGTCGGATGAAATAGAAGCAATTAAAGGATTTTGACTCGATTTTTGAAAATGTTTTTATGCTATATCTAAAAGCTCAGTTTCAATGCAGCAGTTAAACCCTGAAGATGTCTCATACAAATGGGTACGAAACGTCGTCAAATACATAAGTGACGTGGTTCCAGCCCGGAAGCTCAGAAGCAGATATCATGAATATATTGTTTCCGTGTTAATTTGCTAACCATGGAGCTTGCACGCCAAATATCTCTATATTTTAGGCAGCTAATCTTCTGGGACTCTTACCTAAAACAACAGCAGAACTTTTGACAGGATTGATTCTGACATCTCATGTTGTAAACCTTTAAGTCATCTGTATCTTGTCGTAACTTTTGAACTGCTAGCACGTCTTGTGTATAATATGGTATTATCTCCATAAAAGGTTAGATGAATGTTATTTTGTGGTTTTGGCATATCATGCAGATATAGGTTGTACTGAAGATGTGTTCTCATTGAATCTTGCGAAACTGCAGCTAAAATCCATTTTTAGATGGATTTGTAATTTTGAGTTTTTACTGAAAATGTTCTACTTTGGAGAAACTTCATGAATGAGATTAAAGTTCCAGGATCATGGAGTTTATACAGCCTTGATGCCAAATTTTCTGAAGAACTTTTTTACTATCAAGGAATAAAGCAGCTTTTTTTTTTATTGAAGTTATTAACAATAAATCCCCTTAACTATTGACCCAAAATATATTTAACAATTGCAATTTATGTATATATCCATGTTGTTTGAAGACGGTTGCATAGATTATTTAATCTAATGCATTTAGTTACAAATTAAGAACGCATCTTTATAGTGAAAAAGGCAATCATAATATAATGTTACGAAACTTTTAACAGGCACTGGGCGACATTTGTAGAAGAAAAATAGGAAAGTTCGAGAATATTTCTGTTTCAAAAAACAACATTCCTGATTCACCGGGTTTATATAAAGAGCAGAGATCGTGCATTAAGCTTTGAAAATTGATATTAATCAATGTTAAATAACGATATACGTAATAAGTGGTTTTGTAATAATTCATTTAGTTGTATTTGTTAATAGTTAATAAAAGTTGATGAAGGTATTTCAACTATTTTCTACCTGACTCGTTGTTATTAAAAAGAAGCAAATACTCAAAGCTAATTAAAGTGAAAAATCTGCAGATATGCATGTGAAACTATTGTTATATGCAATAACTAATAAAGGAAGTGAAAATTTTAATAGTTTGTCTAGTTATCAATGTTAATTTTCATCAAGTCAAGGCCGAATCAATTCAATATTTAAAAAGAAGAACAGTTGAAAAGTACATGTGGACAGCAACAAACGTTAACCAATGATCCTATATAAGTACTGAAAATACAAAAATGAAATTAGGTCAGTCATCTTATTAGAATAAGAAATAATAAATGAAGTTAAAGATACACTTTAAAGAGAGAAATAAAAAGAAGATATCAGAAGAAAAAGGACAAATTCTAATTTGAACATTCAGTCAAAACGTATATAATTATGCTTTTGCGACACTAAACTGAAAAATTCTAATTTTATCCGCTTTTTAAGCGGCTACAATTAGACTTTTGCATTGGGTGAAAACGATTTGCAGAACTTTTTGTGCCAATATTCATTATATTTTATTTAGTATTTTAAGTTATTAAATTATACAAATTAAAAAAAAACATTTAATTTGGAAAATGAAAATTTATATTTTTACACAAATATGATTATAATTTCTCAAATGATTCATAATCTCATTCACGAAGATAAATTTTACACCACGACGTATCTACATTTTACTAATGTTTGAAAACAATAAACAATTATATTATAACTTGAATATATTAAAAAATTGTTGACGGTTTGTTAGAGGTTCGTCTTGTTCTTCTATTTATTCTGGTGTTCAACTATATGATTTTCACTATAAGTAGAATTTTAATTTCGTATTTTGATGTACTGATACTACTGTATATCCCGGTTTTAAGATTATTTTATTAAGATAATTTTCACATCCTTAACGGTTTTGTAGCTTAATTTCTTATTTTATCTTATTATATTCAATTGATTTAATTCATTATGACCCTGTATTGTTTACATTTTCTAATCTAGGAGATCGTACATATATAATTCACTAGTTTAATGTTAATTATTCTCCCATTTATGCGGATACTTTTACTGCATATTTCCATCTCGTTATTATTTTAGTTTAAAATTGGATCCTTTTTGAGGTAATTAACTTCTTTATTTTAACTTACTCTCTGTTTTCTTAGGATAAAGGTCGAATATGATTATCGTTATATATAATTTTGGAATTAATTTGATGTTTTATTTACTTACTTAAATTTTCCTGTGAATTTTTCTTCACTTCTTAACTTGTAAAGATTTGTTTTATTGCTTTAGCCGCGTGCGTCGATCAACTGATTGTAAATATATTAGTTTGTTAAATTCGTTTTCGTCAGATTTGTAAACAACCAACTAATATTTTTTGTTTTGAATTATTTGATGACCATTTCTTGTATATTTAATTGTTTCATCTGGATTTTCTATCACTCTCTACGAATTCATGTTTGCAGTCTGGCTATTATTACAGTAATTAATTCATTTCAGTCATTTAAGTGTCTTCATTCTTCAGGGTTTTTATGTTATTAGTTTTCAGTCCTTTGTCCTAGTAATATAAATTATAAATAGATATGTAAGCGTCACTTATACGAATCATCTAATGAACTGGTTGGAATTTTGAGACTAAACTTGTTACAACCTCTACTTAAATGATGTAAGCGAACTTCTTGTATTTTGCCCAGAAGAAATCACCAAAGGTAGGATCTGTATATGTTAATGTTAGTGGATCATATAAATTTTGATGGAGACTGTGTTTGATTAAATTAGTCAAAACGATAAATGAAACCCCTTGCCACAAAAATGTTCGTATTCCGTATACAGAACACTAACATTATTTCGACAATAAGTTGTCATCAGCAGCAGATAATCAATCACAGTGTTGCATCTGGATCCGCGATAAAAATCGCACATTCACCGTTAAAAACCAAACACGCACTTTGTCTTTTTGAGTGTGGTTCCAAAGTTACTGACTACCGTTTTAATATTTCATTAACACTTAATTTAATTGTCACAGCTGTATATATTTGATTTAGGTATTATAATTCAGACTATTTAATGTAATGATCATATTACATTTCAATTTTTAAAACATATTTAATCTCTAACTCACTCACGAATAAATATTGTTGTAATTTTGGAATTTGTTAATTATATCAGAACATGTAATAATATTTGTACACACTGAATACGTATTGTGTGTGTCTAATTTATATGTGCTACTTTATTCACATGCAACAATTACCTATTATTTCTTCAACAGTTATGCTCTAAGTGCATTTATTACAAACAAAAAGCTTTACACAAGGAATTTATATAATTTCTCTTAATTGCTTTTAAAAAAATTGTTGTTTTGTTACTTTTTTAGTCCGCTGTTTTGGATTTTGACGTTTATTTTCTCCTTTTACCAAAGATTGGTTGTTGAGTTACTTAAACATATTTTGGATCTTAGCTTCAGTATTAGCTAAAACCTTCATAGTTGATAGAGGAGCGACCGGTTGTTGGAAACATGCAACAATTACCTATTACTTGTTCAACACTTTTTTTTCTAAGTACATTTATTACATATAAAAAGCTTTACGCAAGGAATTTATGTAATTTCTCTTAATTGCTTTTAATAAAATTGTTGTTCTGTCACTTTTTTTAGTCTGCTATTTTTGATTTTGAAAGTTATATTTCTCCTTTTACCAAAGATTGGTTATTGTGTTACTGAAACATATTTTCGATCTTAGCTTCAGTATTAGCTAAAACTTCATAGTTGATAGAGGAGCGACCGGTTGTAGGAAACGAAAATATATTAAATATCAAAATAAAGGGATAGAAAATCTAACAGGTAAAAAAATTTACTTACTTAAGAGATATCATGAACGACCAAGGTAACTTAGAAGCTGAGATAAATAACGCATACTAAAGATAGAAATCTCATTCAATGGTATGAAGTCACAACTTTTTAGCCAAAAAGATCCTCAAAACTGACAAAATAAAACTAGTAAAACAGATGTAAAATAGAAAAAATAGGAAAAGCGCAGAAAATCGAAATAAATAGAAAAAAATAAAGACACAAATTCAACTTCATACAATCTTACGCCGAAAATTGAAAAGGTTCAATGACTAAGTAAGCAAGTGAATGTATAAATAATATTGTTATTAGTTACTTCATCTTCTGCGTCTTAACTGCTATGAAGATGTCTCATGCAAGTGAATACGAAACGCCAGCAACAGAAGTATTAAGGACGCAGTTCCAATCCGGAAGTCAAGATGAAGTAACAATGGACAACTACCATGGAAACTACAAGCCAGGTTATTGCTATTATTGTTAATTCTTTTTAACTCATATAACTAATGTAAATGTTGTAATTAATAACTATACTAATTTATATTAATAATATAAGTTCATAATTAATAGCGGAGAATTCACGTAGTAAATTAATATTGTTTCAAGCTTCATATAAACGGTTCTGGTCTTTTAATGGCGAAACTGAAGCTAACGATCATATATTTAAACGAAATAATTTGAAAATGTTAATTTTCTTGATATCCATCTGACCTAAGGTACAAGTATATGTATACAAACACGGCCTATAGAGACTACTCTATTCATAATGTGCAGATCCACTTTTGCCAACACCCTCCTATCATCTCTCTTAAAATTGCAACGTGACAAGACTGCTTCAATTATAGACATTAGATTATGAAATAAACTTGCTCACGTATATGTGTAGGTGAACACTCATTAACATTTAAATTAAATATTTGCTTTCCGGAGTATATGTGGCCGCTTTCGTCAATAAAATAATAAAAAATTAATACGCGTCTTGCATGAAACATTCAAATTACGTTAAGAATACGTAACTACATACATATATACATCTCGTATAATATCCATTATATGTCGAGTTTCTTGTTTTTTCATTTTGTATTGTTTAGAATAACATCTGCACTTTGAAATGAGAAAGTTAATTAAGTGATGTCTGTTAGATAAAATTAGATAATTTTACAATTAGAAATATTTAACCCCTACGCATATGCAAATTTTATTCCCTCGAGTATTTTCTGTTGTCACGTATATACTTATACTAATTTAATTTAGGGAGAACAGACCTTAGATTTTATAAAAATTAATGATCGCATTTAATAACTGTGTTTTGTAGTCAGCACTTAATACAGGAATTTCAATTGTAATTGAATAATTATTTTTGCGTAATATTGTTTAAGGAAGCCCATATTAAACTGTTTGTTTTAAAATGACTTGAACTTGTATGTTCTTTGTATCTTTCATGACTTAAGACATTTTCTTCCGTAGTTCACGCTCATTACTGTTAATACTGAAATACTACATGTAAACAATCGACTATTCTGTCATTGTTTCCATGGGCGATTACGTGGGATGTCTTTTAAGTTTTGCATATAAAACTGGAATAAAACAGTAGCTTTTAAAGACTTCATTATTTTTTGAAGTATTCTCCACGAAGATTAACGCACTTTTGCATGCTTTCGAACCAACTTTGGAAGCAGTTGTTCCACTCGTTTGTTGGTATAGTCAAAATTGCGGTTTGAAAGCATCGATTGCTCCTTCTAGCGATTGGAACTTTTGACCACACAGTCCGTTCTAGATTTCCTGAAAGGTAAAGAAATCGTTGAGACTTAGGTTCGGATTGTACAGAGGATGTACATGTACAATATGTACATGTATGTATGTATGTATATATACATATATTGTTATGAAAAATTTTGTTGTACTGGGTGTTAGCATACAAGTAAAAAAAATTATTCAATACTTACTTCTGTATTCTATTCTTATAACTTACTTAGTATATTTTTTAATGAATAATAATACACTATTTTATGTATCTACATATGTTAGAACGATGAGATCTATCTCGTGCATGGGTATCGACAAAACTCTGTAGATATGCTGGCTATTCATGAACATATTCAAACAGAAGTAAGAATCCTTACTTTATTTAATTTTGTTTTAAAGAAAATATGCTCTATTAAATTCTGACAGTACCATTTCAATGCATTATACAAAATTATTAAACACTCAAATACCTCCTACATGTGATTTCATTATAACTACGTTTATTTTTATATTTATGTATATTTCCGCTAATTTTCAAAGTGCTGAATACAGTTTACAATAATTAAATTTGTAATTAAATTTCAAACTGATTTCTGAACTCTATTTAGATAGTCTACTAAATAAAATCAAATGGATTCATTAAACTGTGTAAGATATTAATATCAAACATATAAATAAACAAATAAATAATCAAATAAACAAATAAATCACATCATTATACATTAAAATTTGACAATTCTTATTTAATTAAATTTAAATTACCCTCGCTACCGGTATTTATACGATAGAATTATATTAATAGAAAACTATATTTAAACTGAACTGAATGTAGGCCTTTAAAAATCTTTAAAAAATAATACGTGTGACTGTAAATAACTTTGAATCGAATACAATTTAAAACTTTTACCAAACAACAAAAATAATATTAATAAGAAATTTACTATAACTAAAACATAATAATGAACTGAGCTTTGTACATAAAAAAAAGTTGATCTTACTTCACACCCCGTTTATCCATTTCTTCAATAGGGGTCATCTTCAAATAATTTCCATCAATTATTTACTTTTCCTTCCAGTTCCTTACGTTTCCAACATAACCTTTCTACGCATACATGACTTATGTGTCTATTACACGTATATCACTGTTTTAAAACTTTATACATATGTATATGTATGTATATAGATATTTAACACTGTTCCTTAATACCATAGTTATCGTTTCAAATATATATTAACTTAGATCCACTGGATTTTATCATCATTTTATTAATTTACGTATGGCAATTAATATGTTCATGTATTTAACCTTTGTCAATGTCACTTATTACTTATTCTAAGTTTTGTTGACAAATTAATACTTTAATTTTCTTCTACATTTTCAGCATTATTATATAACAAGCATTTATCTGGGTATGATATAAATTTTATCAGATAGATAAAATTTAATATACCAATAAAAAAAATCTAAATATTGTTGTAGTAAATCAAATTTTAAAATAATGGATCTTTATTTGTTTTTAATAAGCATTTGGATTCTCGGAAATTAAATATAAATATAAATATAAATATAAAATATAAAAATATAAATAAAATAATTTATTAGTTAGCCAAGTTTCATGTTTTAAATCACTCAAATAAAATAAGTATAATTTTAACTTTAACTTGTCAAAATTCAATTCATATTCTTAATGTATCATATATGTATTATATCAAAGCATTATACTCTATTATATCCATTTTAACATTCATATTATATTATTATATTATATTATTATATATTATTCTATTCTTATAGAAAACGTTAGTTTTGAAAAATCTTGTAAAATAATTATATCATACATATAACCATCTGCTTCTGGCCTTCCGGGCTAGAAATGCGTCACTGGTATAACTGCCGACGTTTCAATGCGACAGACAGTAGCAGTGTTGAGCCCTGAATATGGTCCAAATGAGTGGGTACGAAACGTCGGCAGGTTCCAGCCCGGAAGCCCAGAAGCAGATAGTATGGACCACGACCGCGGAAGTCTACGTACCAGATCATATATATAAATTTTATTATATTTGTTTAATTTGAGTTATACATTTTATTAGCTTGATTTATTTCTTTAGTCATTTTATCTCAATAACAATACTCTCCTTAAATGTACCAAAATATTATATTTTATTCCAGTAAGTCAATAGATTTTACGATAACCTTCTACTTATTAACAATAACGTACTATTATTGTATATATGAATTGATTCCTAATATGTATTTTTCTAAGCGCATGGGTTCTATGTGTGACTGTACATAAGAACACAATAAGTTAATTCAACAATGACAAATTTTTACAAAATATATCCCTAACTTATATATGGTTTAAGTTTTTTGAATTTAAGAAATTTCAAATTCTATGAAAATATTATCAAATGAAGTTATTGCGCTTACTAATAGTACTTAAGCTTAATTTAATTCTCAGTGTGATACGTCACTAATTATATTCATTCAACATAGAACTTTATGTCGATATTCACTAATTATATACGAGGTTCATTTAAAATTTCTATAAATAATTATTACCTTTTAGTGATTAAATAATTAATATGTCTCCTATATTTCATCACATAGCAATACGAGGTTAGCCGTTTATATTTCGGGAATAGCAAACAAAAAAAATTTTGTTTATTGTAAATAGTTTTATTGCTTTTCAAAACATTCTCCTTGAAAATCAGTGCACTTTTGCATTCGTTTAAACCTATCCAAAAAGCACTGCTGCCACTGTGAAGGCGGTATCTCCTAAATATGGGTTTTGAATGCCTCAATTGCCTCTTTAGACGTAGAAAACCGTTGACCACCAAGTTTATTCCTCACGTGTAGGAACAAAAAAAAAACACAGGGTACTAAATCAGGGCTGTACGGCGGATGGCTCATCAATTCAATGTTTTGCACGGTCAAATATTCAATTGTTTGAACCGACCTGTGAGATGAGAGCTTGTGTTGTCATGGTGGAGAACGATCTGCCGCTTTCGGTTTGTTTTCCTTATTTCCTCAAAAATTTTTGGCAAACAAATAGTTGTGTACCATTCGAAATTGACCGTCCTATAAATCTCTAAGGGCACGATTGCAACGTGACCGATTTTTCCCAAAAAACAGGTGACCACTTGTTTTGATGTTTTTCAAGCGCAAACAACTTTTGTTGGTTTTTGCTCATCTTGGAATAGCCACACAGTCGACTGCTGTTTACTATCGAGCTCCTGGGTATAGATCCAAGGTTCATCACCCATGACGACTTTATAAATGTTCTTTGAAGCACCGCCATTGTATTTTTGTGCATTTCTTAGCACCAATCGACGCGAGTCCTTTTTTGAGCGGTTGTCAAATTATGTGATATCCAACGTAAACATAGCGTCTTAATGGCTAAATGTTCATGCAGGATCTTATGCACGCTGGTGTTACTAATACCTAGAAATGCACCTATCTCACGGTATGTCACATGACGGTCTTGCATTAAATTAATGTTTTCCGACACAACAACATTTGTGGGACGACCTTAACGAAATTCATCGTACAAGTTTGAATTCACTATACCAACGATATACTGTAGTTTTCGATGGTTATTCATCACCATATAAAGAATTCAACTGGTCGATGCATTCTTGTTCAGATAATACACGCCGAAAGTTATGAAAAATAATTACACGAGAATGTTCACGAGTTAATTCCATTTTTTCGCTGACATAAAATTTTCAAGTTACTGTCAACAATACAAATAGCGACCAGTTAATAAAACTGTCAGGGTAAATATATTGTCAAAAATGACAAACTTCACGATGCAATTATCAGATCGGAGGCAATACTAACAATGTCACTAGTTCCCGAAATATAAACAGCTACCCTAGTATATATAGAACTATGCAGTAAAATATACAAGGATAAGACCAAAATTAGGCACCGAATGATATGTACGTGGAATATGTGCGTGTCTGTGTGTGTATATTCTGAACCAAAATACTATTATGTATTTCAGGATCGCGAAATAAATACGTTGACACAACATGTACGGGTTACAGTGAAACTTCAAACAAGTATGTGTTTTACCGTAGAAAGATGACCTAGTCGCGATTGTAGCTACAAGAGAATAGAGACTGACTTCTTTCAAATTGACCGTTTTAAGAGGAAGTTAAAAAGAAGAAGGGGAAAAATTATAATGAATTAAAAGGCGCAATATATTGAATATAATTACTAGACACGCAAATATTTGGACAGAATAATAAATGTGTATTCAGTGTGGAACAGGATTAACGTTTGAATTTCTAAATTCATAGAAATTAATAAAATAGAATTAATATTGAATGTTAGTTAAAAAATTACAGAGAATATTCCAAGGAAGGATCTACGTGCGCAACTATGTTTGTTCTACATAATTATTATTATTAAGGCACAAACAATGTGTTAATAATAGCTTGTGTATTTAAAATCGAATTGTATTTAAATTAAAATAAATAATTTGACATGATAGAAAAATTATATATTCAAGTGTAGTTAAATATATATATTTATATATATATATATATATATATATATATATATATACGTATGTATATACGTGTGTAGTTTTATATATATATACTGTCAAAACGTCGTCGGCCGCTTCCAGTTTTCCACATTTCTGGTGCGATTTTATAAAAAAAAGTGAAAATCAAATTAAATATGTACGAGGATAGTCTTATATGTAGTGAGAATGACATATAAGTGGCGCTCTAATTGACAAAACAAATGCACTGTAATTTAGGTTGCCTATTTATATGTTTACATTCCGATATTTAGATAAATCGGTTGTTAGTTTATTTTTGACAGCTGATTGAAAAAGAAGCAACACGTCGTTTTGTTAAAATGGAAAAAGCAGAGTATTGTGCGGTGATTAAATACTTCGTAATTAAGGGTATGAAAGCTACTGAAATAAAAGATGAGTTACGGGAAACATTAGGTGAATCTCCTCCATCATCCGCCACAATAAGTAGGTGGGTAAATGAATTTAAACATGGTAGAACAAGCTGTGTTGATGAAGCGCGCTCTGTAGTACTCAAAATCGAGACTTCTAAGGAAATAATAATAAAAATCCATAATATTATTGCGTAAGATCGACGACTCAAAGTGAGAGAGATAGCAGACATGGTAAACATTTCAACAGAACGCGTACACCACATTTTAATGAAAGAATTGGGCTTTTCCAAGCTTTCGGCAAGATGGGTGCCACGATTACTTACGACTGATCAAAAGTTCACTCGTTTGCGCATTTCCAATGAGTGTTTGGACCTTTATAAGCGAAATCCGGTTCATTTTTGTAGGTGATTTATTACTTGCGATGGAACTTGGATACACTGCAGTACACCCGAAACTAAACAACAGTCGAAACAATGGTTAGAATGTAGTTCTGCACCTCCAAAGAAAGCGAAAACCACTTATCGGCAGACAAGGTGATGACATCAATTTTTTGGGATTCCTTCAGAAACGTGTCACAATAAACGGACAATATTATGCAGAACTTCTACAAAAATTGAATGTTGAAATTCGTGCTAAACGGTCAGGAATGGCAAAGAAAAAGATGCTGTTTCACCAAGACAACGCTTCCTCGCATACCAGCACAGTTGCGATGTCCAAAATCCACGAGTTGCATTTCCGACTTCCACCTTTTTCCAAAATTGAAAACGGCACTAGGTGGAAAGAAATTTTCGTCTAACGACGAGCTTATCATCTTCGTAAATGAGTATTTTGCAAGCCTTCCGGAATCGCATTTTAGAGATGGCATAAGGGCATTGGAGCACCGTTGGAATAAATGTATTGCTCTTTTAGGAGAATATATTGAAAAATAAAAATTATTTTGTATTTAAAAAATTGGTTTTTCTTTTCCATTCTCACTACTTGTCAAACTACCCTCGTATTTGAAAGAAAAATTACTTATTTATGTTTATAATTCTCACTGTTTCTAAATGTTGTTCTACAATGCACATGAGTTCGATTTATAAAATCGAGATTGATAAAACTAATGAAAAATAAACATAGAGGACAATACTATATATTATATATTGTTTATTATTGTAATATTGTTTATAACATGCTGACATCTCCTGTTGCTTGTGTAACAGTAAATACAAATAAAATCTATTTATATATAAAAGTGAGTTAAATGCTAATTTTTACCTTGACAACTATATAAAAAAAATATAAATATAACATGGTGCATGCATATCCCTGTGCCTGCAAACAAATACAATAATTCAATGTCAAGTATTTACAATATTTTAGTAGAATCTAGTTTATCCGACAAAACATATAATTTTTATTTCGTATAAACAACAATTAACAATATCTCAGTAATTAATTTCTTTGTTCAAACGCATGACGCTTGTTTCCGTATACACCTATAAATGTAGTATTCAAAGCATTACACGTATTATATTAACTAGCACTTCCTGGAGCGGTCAAAGTATTCTCGAAATTATGTCTTTCATTCTTATTCATACAATTTCAAGCTATTTTCCACTATATGCATTCTATTTCGAAGAAATGCTATTAGAATATGTGAAAACAAAGCAAACGTACAATAATCTGCAGAAATATGCTCGAGGAGATTAAATGTTAGATGCTTGCACCTAAATTACCTAAATTGTTGACAAATTAATCCAATATTTAACGCGTGCTATCCATTATATTTTGTGAAAGTTATACATGAATATAATAGCTATAAATGCATAATATTAATTGTCAAATAAAAAAAAGTATGATATTACACGGTATTTCTAATTTCTATGACTATTAATTATTAACATGTATCGAATTGAATTAAGCAAAGTTCGTTTACTTGATCTTAAATCAACATCACAGCTAAAAAAGGTTGCGTTACTCAAATTTGGCATTTATGATATGAATACAAACTGCAACGCAAAGTGAACCTCTAAATGAAACAAATGAAATAGGGCATTCAGTTTTTAATATTTTTTAGTATATTTACCTTTAACTTCATACGCTTAGACCAACAAAACTGAATGCTATTATGTCATTTTTGCAATTATCTTTCTTAAGTGAAAGTTTTTTCCAGATGGCTTTTCAAAAAATACTTTTTTCAATTTTTCTAGTGGAACTGCTACCGATTTGGCGATTTAAAAAGTAGTCTATGAAAATTATGCCTTTCAAATTCTCAAAAATCGTAACTATTATCTTATCCATCGACAGAAATGTCTTGACGTTTTTTGGCGGAGGGATACCATAATTGTTAATATTCTCGTTTGCATTCAAAAACACAATGATGAAGCCAAGTTTGATCAACTCATAACAATTATTTGCAAATAATCAGCTTACTCCTTGTTCAACTTCGAATTATTTTTCAACGTTGACATTATCTTACGCTTGATGTCAATTCTTGGATTTTTCAAAACAATACAATCATTTTGCGAATTTTTGCAGTTTCCAGTCATCCTGGTTACGCATCATCTTCGCTGCTCACCATGTTTTAATCAAGCAACCCAGTGATAAATATTCTATGCACAATCTTACAATGACACAAAAAGCTGTGGAAAGCAAAACAGTAAGGACAATATTAGAATAAGAAAAGCTCACTAAAAGTAAATACTGATTAAAAATGGACCACGAAATAATGTAAGAGATAAAGGGAAGAGATATTGTAAGAAAAATAAAAATGGCTCGATCATGTATGGATAACTCGAACATATTCGACAACTTATATAGTAGCACAGTGGAAACCAGGAAGAAGAAAAGATCTAGAAAGATTTTAAATAAAATGGATAAATAATTGAAACAAAATTTGAATAGAACAAGAATAACCAAAAAGAAAATGGAAGGCGCAAAGAAGGAAAATAAAATATTTTATTATAAATATTGTTATAATAAAATTACATTTTCTCAATTCGTCATTATTCTTTTGAAAATACGTAATTTATCTCCAGAAATATTTTTTCATGTTCCTGGAAATGTATCATTTACTATCGTCTTCAAAGCATAGACAATTTCATTGGGCGAAATAAAACACATTTCCTACAATTTATTTTTGACATATAAGGTTAAAAAGTAATAATCTTTTTTAACACATTATCTTTTGAAAGACTACGGACAAGCATACTATAGTGTATTATTCAAAATTGACGACACTATTAAAATTCAGGATTATAGTTGCAATATGCCAAGAGATGCCAAATAAATTATCGACAGTTTTGTAACAACTTTTGTCTGGATTTTGTAAAAATAAAGTCATTTTATAAAATTCTAGCAGCCACCGGCTGCTTCTCTCTAGATTCAACTTTCATCACCCATTATTTTGTAGTTGTTTAGTACCCAACGAAAACATAGGTTTCGCACATTTAAATAATATTAGCAAGATTGTTTCGATCACTTTCACAACAATGCTTTGCTTGAATCAAGCAACTAGTGGAATGACGTTCGAAATATTATACCAGCGTTTTAAGATATCACTTCCCTGTTGATTAAATATAATCTTTAGTTCATCAAAACTTGATGTCTTTTTCTATGCTTGAGATTGTAAAAAATTACATCTAAAATATACTTATAAATAATTTTTATATTTTTCCATATGGATTAATATCGTCGTAATATTTTGAAGTACTTTACATTGGTTGAACTCACATAAGAGAAAATTAAAATATTACAACTTTTATATTAATAAATCACAGCAGTTGATTGACAAATGGCAAACTTACATAATATTCTAGTGTCTCTAGTGTCATATATAAATATTATAATAATCAACAGTTAATGTAGTTTTCTATTAATAGTAGACCGAAGAATTTTAATTGTTTTTTTCGATTAGAAAGAAAATATGCACAAGCTCTAATTCAGTTGATGTAATTAAGCTTATGACAAATGTATATTATTCAGGTATCGCAGTGGTCTTGAAAGTATTACAGTGGTCTTCAAAATGTCAAAAATATAGGCTTTTCCAAAAACTGTTGATCATTAAAAAGCTAGTCCATGCTATCTGCATGCTCAAATACTGCTCAACTACTGCACTGAAATTCAATTTCAGTGCAGCCCCGAATATGTCCCATACAAATGGGTACGAAACGTCGGCAGATATAAAAGTGACGCGGTTCCAACCCGGAAGCCCAGAAGCAGATAGGGTGGACTACGACCGCGGTAGTCTACGTACCAGATTATTAAGCAACTGTTTCCAATATATCTATATGTAAATATTCTTTCTATAGAATAAGTAAATGATAATAAACATAATGGGTTCAATATTATCTTTATTTCTTGCAGATATACTTACCAAAAGAAACATATACACGTTTTTCCAAAATACAGAATTAGTATTGGTTCATATTATAAAATAAGCCTTCCTTTCAATTTTGTAAATATTTATTCGTAACTGTAATATCATGCATTCTCAGGAATGGGGTTCATCTTCTTCACTTCTCTACTTCAATATAAATATATTTATTCAAAGAAAGGTATAAGCAGAATTATAATCTCTTTCTGGTCGAATACGTATGATTTTCTTCCATTTATTCCAAGATTTGGGTCTCGTACATTAATATAGGGTGCTTTTTTAAGAGCTTGAGAACTTAAAATGATAATACAAGACAGAAATACTGTTGGAATGAAAATTTTTTTATTATAATCTAGTAGATAATTTCATGGCATTTAATCTGGTACGTAGACTTCCGCGGTCGTGGTCCATACTATCTTCTTCTGGGCTTCCGGGCTGGAACAGCATCACTGGTATAACTACCGACGTTTCGTACCCACTCGTATGGGACATCTTCAGTGCAACAAACAGTAAGCAGTAGTTGAACCCTGAAGATATCCCATACAAGTGGGTACGAAACGTCGGCAGTTATACCAGTGGCGCGGTTCCAGTCCGGAAACCCAGAAGAAGATTTCATGGCATTTATTTTTTAAATATGATTTCCGGCATATGTTCGCCGCGGCTACGAGTTACATGGTCCATTCAATCAGTCCAATTTTTGACTACTTTTGTGGCTTGAATATTGACTTCCAATGCTTCAAGAGTTGCTGGCTTGTCGGCATAAACCAATGACTTAACATAGACCCATAAAAAGTAATCCAGAGGCGTTAAATCGCACGAACGAGGGGGCCAGTGAACAAGAAAATAAAGTTATCATCAAATTGATTTTGCATAAATCGATAGTTAAGCGCGCAGTATGGCAAGTTGTGCCGTCTTGTTGGAACCAAATGTCGTCGATGTTTAGCTAATTAATGTTTGGAAACAAAAATTCAGTCAACATGGGTCGATAGCGCTCGCCATTCACCGTAACGGCAGCTCCTTCCTCATTTCGAAAGAAATAAGGACCGACGATGCCGCCAGCATATAAACCGCACCAAACAGTCAATTTTAATAGATGTAATGATGATTCGTTAACGGCTTGAGAATTGTCTTCGCTCCAAATACGGCAATTTTGCTTATTGACGTAGCCATTTAACCAGAAATCAGCTTCATCACTAAACACAATTCTTTGATAAAAATACTCATCTTCGGACAATTTCAAATGAGCCCAATCAGCAAAAATGCGACGCAAACGATGGTCGTTTGGCTTCAATTTTTGCACGAGCTGTATTTTATAGGCACGTAAGCCAAGATACTTACGTAAAATTTTCCACATAGTCGAAGAACAAAGGCCAACAAGTTGAGAACGACGAATCGAAATTTCGGCGCCTTCTTCAATACTTCGCGCTACATCAGCAATATTCTGTTTTGAATCGAGGAGTGTAAAATTAGTGCGAAAACGATCAATAACTGCACGAATTGCTTGATCACTAGGCCGATTATGTTGACCGTAAAATGGACGAAGTGCTCTATGAACTTCGCGAACAAATTTATTTTTTCAAAGTAAAGTTCCACAATTTGGAAGCATTGTTCTGGCGTTAAACAATTCATGATGACTTGTTAAACCTTACTGAACAGAAATGTCAACACAGTTTCACATTATCAGCTGTCAAACCGTAGTTATCGATATCGATAATTCTCATGCATCTTAAAAAACACCCATTATAACTGATTGTCTTTTGAAGTATATAATATTAGAACGATATAAGACTTGAATTTAAATTTAAAAGTATTACTCATTGGTATCCTTTTTTACTACTGACTGTGTAGTATTAATTCATTTAACTTTAGCTTTTTTCAAGATCCTAAATTTTTCGACTATCTACTTATTTCAAATTTTAAATCAGCGTCCATTCCCTTCTTCGTGTTCGTTCAATAGCTTTGATCCCTTTAAAATTAACGCTACATTTGACATATAGTACTTATATGTACATATTTTTAGAAATTGATATGTATAATTATAAGGAAAATTTAGAATATTTTGAACATTATAAACTGATTTTCATATGTATCTATCATGTAAATAATTGAGTAGAAAGCTGAATTCAACGACGAATTCTAAAACTAATAATTTTTAAAAAATGATTATCTTAAGTTAGATAACAAATAATAGTGTAACTTTAACTATTATATTTAGATTTTTAACAATTATACTTTCAATAGATGTTCCATTAAATGAATTTGTTAATTATATTAATATAAATATTATTTTACCTTGACAGTCCGGCCGCTATTTCTATGGTTGACAGTAACTTGAAAATTTTATGCCAGCGAAGAAATGGAATTAACTCGCGAACATTTTCGTGCAATTATTTTTCATTACTTTCGGCATGGATTATCTCAACAAGAAGGCATCGGCGAGTTGAATTCTTTACATGGTGATGAAGCACCATCAAAAACTACAGTATATCGTTGGTATAGTGAATTCAAACTTGGACGGCGTTTTCTGGACGATGAATTTCATGAAGGTCGTCCCACAAATATTGTTGTGTCGGAAAACATTAATGCAGTGTCTGAATTGATAATGCAAGACCGTCATGTTACATACCGTGAGATCGGGGCATCTCTAGGTATTAACTAAAAGAGCGCATAAGATCCTGCATGAACATTTAACCGTTAAGAAGCTGTGTTCACGTTGGGTACCACATAATTTGACAACCGCTCAAAAAAAGGACTCACGTCGATTGGTGCCAAAAAATACACAAAAAATACAGTGGCTCTGCTTCAAGGAACATTTATAAACTCTTCACAGGTGAGGAATCTTGGATCTATACGTACGAGCCCGATAGTAAACAGCAGTCGACTGTGGGGGTATTCCAAGATTAGTCAAAACCAACAAAAGTTGTTCGCTCTCGAAGCACATCAAAATAAATGGCCGCCTGTGTTTCCGAAAAAACCGGTCACGTTGTAACCGTGTCTTTAGAGAGATCAATTCCGAATGGTACACAACCAGTTGTTTGCCAACAGTTTTTGAAGAAATAAGGAAAACAAACCGAAAACAACAAATCATTTTCCATCATAACAATGCGAGCTCTCACAGGTCGGTTCAAACACAGCCCTGATCTACCACCCTGCAATTTCTTTTTGTTCCCACACGTGAAGAATAAACTTTGTGGTCGACGGTTTTCTACGCCGGAAGAGGCAGTTGAGGCATTCAAAATCCATATTTTGTAGATACCGCCTTCACAGTGGCAGCAATGCTTTAAGGATTGGTTTAAACGAATGCAAAGTGCATTGATTTTCATAAGCATTGATTTTGAAAAGCAATGAAACTATTTTCGATAATAAAAATTTATATATATATATATATATATATATATATGTATATGTATATATTAAAGAAATGTTAATTATTTAATAACACTAAAAAGTAATAAACATTTATAGAAATTTTACGAATATCGAAATAAAATTCTATGTCGAATGTATATACTTAGTCACCTATCACACTAAGAATTAAATTAAACACAATAACTTACTATTGTACACAATAATAATCTTATTTGACAGTATTTTCACAGATATATATATATATATATATATATATATATATATATATATATATTCTATATATATATATATATATATATTTCTTAAATTCACTAAAAACACGAACCACAAATAAGTTAGGGATATATTTTGTAAACATTTAAATTGTTGTTTATATTTTTATGTATAGTCACACATTAAGTCCGTAAGCCTAAAAAATACATATTTAGAATTAATTCATATATACAATAATATTATGTTATTGTCAATAAGTAAAAGGTTATCGTAAAATATATCGACTAATTGAATTAAAATATAATTTTTTCTGGTAGGAAATCAAATATAAGTTATAAATCACTTTAAGGAGAGTATTGTTATTAAGATTAATTGATTTTAAAGCAGTAAATTAAAATAATAATAGGTATAACTCAAATCAAACAAATAGAATATCAGTTATATGTATAATATATTGTATTTATTTTTGAAGATTGTTCAAAACTGCCATTTTCAATAAGAACAGAAGTTCTAGGAAAGTTAAAATGGGTAATAAAAGAATAAAATGGTTTAATATAATACATATATTTTAAGAACTTACATTGAATTTTGACAAGTCAAGATTAAAATTTTAAATATTTTATTTGAATGATTTAAAATATGAAACTTGGATACCTGATTAATTAAGTATCGGAAAATCCAATATTGTATTCAAATTCTTATACAAAAACGGATACGATTTTCTGGAACGACATTCAGATTTTTTTTATTTGTATAATCGCTGCGTTTTTATCTAAGAATATATATGTATATATATATATATATATATATATATATATATATATATATATATATATATATATATATCAGTGAGGAGAAAATTTATGTATATATAAAAGGAAATCAAAGTATTAATTTGTCAACAAAACTTGAAAAAAGTAATAAGTGACATTGACAAAGGTCAAATAAATAAACATATTACTTACCATAAATAAACTAATAAAATCTAATTAATCTAAGTGAATATGTTTTTAAAACAATTACTAATATGTTAAGAAACAGTGTTAAAGAAAATGTATACATTTTTAAAATCAGTGATATAATGGACACATAAGCCATGTACGCGTGGAAGGTTATGTTGAAAACGTATTTAAAGTTGGAGAGGAATTATTTCAAGATGATCTCCATTGAAGAAATGTATAAACGGAATGAAAAGAAAGATGTATTTTTTCGATGTAAAAAGCTAAGTTTATAATTATGTTTTAGTTATAGTAAATTTCTTATAAATATTATGTTCGTGTTTGATAAAATTTTAAATTTTATTTAATTCGAAGCTTTTTATAATTTCACGTTTTTAAGATTTCTAAAGACTTGTATTCAGTTCAGTTTAAATATAGTTTTCTATTAACATAATTTGATCATATAAATACCTGTAATGAGGGTAATTTAAATTTAATTAAATAAGAATTCAATTTTAATAAAGAATAAATTTTAATTGTCAAATTTTAATGTATAATGATGTGGTTTATTTATATGTTTGATATCAATATATATAGTAGATTATCTAAATAGAGTTAGGATATTACATTGAAATTTAATCAAAATTGTTATTTCTATAAACTTTATTCAGCACTTTGCAAATTAACAAAAGTTAAAGAATGAAAATACAGACAGTTGTAATGAAATCACAGGTAAGGGGTATTTTAGTGTTTAATAATTTGGTATAATGTATTGAAATTATACAATTAAAATTTACTAGAACGTAATCTGGAAATGTAATTGGAATGTGTGCATGAATAGCCAGCATATCTACCGAGTTTTACCGATACCCATATCCGAGAAAAATCTCATTGTTCTAACATAGGTACATACAATAGTGTATTATTCATTAATAAATAACTTATAAGAATAGAATACAAAAGTAAGTGTTGATTCAGTTTTTTTTATTTTACGCAACTTTTAATAAAGTTAGTAAATTTGAAAAGCATTTCAAAATATCGAACATAATTTAATAATAGTTTTTCCTAATTCAATCAATCTTACTTGAATAGTTTATGAAAAGAATTAATTCTCGTATCAAGCACATTAAACGTGAAAAATGTGTGTACATTTTGTACTTGTCGTGTCAAACCACGCATATGGGAACGCATTAATAAATGCAATGTGCTAAAGTTAATTTAAAATAACTAGGAACTTAATTAAGAAATTCAATTAGAATCGTATCTAGTGATATCTAAGTGAATGTATGCAAATACGTCTCAATTAGAAATGAATAAAACCATCTATGGTTATGTTTGTTATATAAACGCTAAATAATTTTGTATTGTTTTTTTTTAATTCATTCTTGCATATTGCCTCATGTATAGCACAAGAGCCTAAAACATATTTATTTGAAATTAGTTTACAAGCATAGTAACAGTATATTAATGTAGATCTGAATAGGTTATCGTATATGTTATTGGTAAGATGGGTTGGGATCATAATAATTGTGCATAATAGTTCGAAAAGGATATTGTGGAGATGAATTGGTTTTGAACAAGTATGGTTAGTACAAATACAACTTATATGATTATAACATATGAAAAAATGCTTAATTTTGCTAAATAATTAAAGATAACATTTTCCATATGAATTTAAGTTTCGTAATGTTGTTAAAGTAACTCTCTCTCTCTATCGAAAGCCCTACGTAGCTGACATAAAACGCACAAATTTTTAAACACTTTTATTTTAAACAGCGAACTGTTCGGTATGTGGAGATACATATGCACATATCTCTGCGAGTATAAATAAGCAGTTCATACATTAAATAGAAAAGAAACAGTTCAAATTGTTCTATACGTATAAATATCTGTTAAAATACGTACGTAACGAAACAGTTCAAAATATCTCGCTGCGCGCATGGAGGTACCCATGCACCCCCAATAGAGCGGAAATGTTTGACACTGTCAACCTTGCACCTATTGGGAAAGCGTCATGCAACTACCCGGCAGCAACAGTGACGCGGCCCCCTGACGTACAATGTGTACACGACGACAAAAGTTGCTGCTGAGCGGTATGTGTGCGTTAATTTACGTATAATAAGAAAAATGAATACAATTTCTATATAAAATACATCATAATATAAAAAGTGTTTCAAATTTCGCGGTTTTTTAAAAGAATAAATAAAACACATAATTTGCATTCACTTTCAAAAACTTTTTATTGGTAATTGAAGTATCAGTTATGACATTTATGCGAAAAATAATATCTGCCAAATGGCCTCCTCTTGCAGTTCCACAGACGTCCACTCTTTTGTTAAAAGTTTCAATGACATTTTGACATAGTTGAGGCTCTATCTCGCCAATGACACGAATAATTTCATCTTTCAAAGCAGGAATTGATTGTGGATTGTTTTTATAAACCTGACTTTTCACATAACCCCAAAGAAAATAGTTTAACGGTGTCAAATCACATGATCTTGGTGGCCAATTAACATCACCGTTTCTTGAGATTACACGTCCAGGAAATTTTTCTCTCAATGAATCAATTGATTCGTGTGCAAAGTGAGCTATAGCGTCATCCTGTTGAAACCACATATCCTCTAGATCAATATTCATTAACTCAGGCCACAAACATTCAGTTATCATCATACGATATCGATCACCCTTGACAGTTACAGCTTCAGCAGCAGCATTTTTAAAGAAGTAAAGTCCAATTACACCACCTGACCATAATGCTCACCAAACAGTAACTCGTTTAGGATGCATTCGTGGATTTTCCTCACCCCAGATACTGCAATTTTGTTTATTAACATAGCCACCAAGTTCAAAATGTGCCTCAACAGAAAACATTATTTTTTGAGAAAAATCAGCTGCTTGTTCATTGATGAAATTGACAAATGAACGACGTTTTAAATGATCTAATGGCTTCAGTTCCTGTTGTACCTTATATGCCTTCAGAGCTAAATCCTTGTGTAAAATACGCCATGTTGTTGATCCACTAAATACAAGTGGTTGTGAACGTCATCTAATGGACATTTCAGGATCTTCAGCCACACTTTCACGAACCAAACCAATATTTTTTTGTGAACGACCACTACGATTGTATTTTTCACTTTTCTGATCTTCCACAGAACCGGTTTCTTGAAATTTTTTAATAGTTCGACCAATAGTGCTTTCAGATGGACGATTATGTAAACCATAAAATTTACGTAATTTTCTAAGAACTCTTTTCACAGAATGCTGATTTTCATAAAATAATTCAACAATTTGAACGCGTTGTTGTACCGTGTACTAAGCCATTTTTATAAATTTCATACATCACACTTTTTAAATGCCCACATACCCAGACACATTCAGTGCGCCATCTATATTTTATTTATTCTTAACAAAACAGCCCTTATATACATGAAACAATAATATTCATTCAAACGCAAACATAACATACATTCCAAATAAAAATAAAACATTTTTATAAGTCTTTAATTGTTAAGAATTTTGTTTATATAATAAATTCAATTTCGACAGTCACAAATGGGAAAAACATTCGTATATGGAACTTCTAAAATATGAAAGTTCATGTCTAGACAAATTGAATACGTAGATAGCTAAAATCAAACTTATTTTTTTTTATTTATAAAAAAATAACATTTCTTTTGGAATAATATTAAAAAATTCAATGTGTAATTGTTATAAGAACTCATTCCTATTGGATATTGGTTGTGTTTTGTTCTATGTGTAGAGATACCGTTTGAAAATCCAAGAAGAGTGCCTAAAAACACGATAGTAAACATACATTAACTTGTTACGAAAATATAAGATTATGTTATAGTAATTTATAGTATAAATGACTTTTAAACGATGATAGGCTTACATCTAGAAATTAAAGATTTAATTTGCAAGGGAATTTAAATTTATTTGAAATATGATTTTAGTCAATGAATATAGATTTAAAATATAATCAGTGATTTTTATAGTTCTTTGTGGTCTGATCACAGAAAAATAATAAAAAAATTCTATCATGCACAGTTTAATAACAAAATTCACTTCAAGTTATCGGCAACTAGACATTTTAGGCAAGTAAGCATTACAGTGTTTAATCTTAATAATTAAAATTGAGCTTAGATTAGCCGTGGGAAATATTAATTTCGTCGAATGGCCACACTGAGTAGCTGCCAAACCTTTGTTCGATCCCCAGCAGAAGAAGCACAAAACAAAGTCTCGATTGGAAGCAAAAACTATACTACAAGGGCTATTAAACAAGATCATTCAATTTTGCTAATTTTGTGTTGTTTTATGAAAAATGTTTATTTACTTGTGATTTTAATAAAATGTAAAATAAACTATCATTCCATATTTTTTTGTATTCGGCTTACTATTCCTAAAATACATCTTTTTTTTTTTTTGAGAAAACCCTACATGATAGAAAAAAAAACGGTTCTAGCTGAAAAACACACAAAGAAAGTAACTAAGTTAAAAGAATTTTGAAGAAGTAGTTTTTGTAGGCCTGAATTACTGTGATATCGCACAACTCCATGTCTTCAAATTTAGATTTTAGGAGTGAGTTTTCTTAAGTCTCAATCCATTCCATTTGCAAGTGTATTGGAGCACTTTATACATTACTTTTTATTGAAGTAGTAAATAAATGGAAACAGTCTTCCATGTTTTTGAAATCACTAAATCTGTTCGAAAATTGCTCCGACAATAACTTGAGTTCTTCAGTATATTAAACATAAGCAATATTTTCATACGCAGAGAGCGTGGCGAAATGGTAACTGTTACCAGACAGCATCTGTGCCTCCCACAAGTGGATTTTGTTCTGAAACTCTTTCAAATGGCTGTACAAATCATTTACTAACTGTCCTTGTTTTCGAAGTTTCAAATTTAAATCATTCTAATAGCCCGTAAGGTCGACCAGAAATGCTAAGTCACATATGCATTTTGGGTCACTCAATTCAGATAGTAGTTTATCTTTTATTTGCATAAAATCTGCTACCTCATTTCTAAGCCCGTAAAAGCGTTTCAGCATTTTCCCTTTACTTAGCCATCTGACTTCACAATAATATGTTACGTCGTCATATTCGGCTGATATTTCATCCAAAAACGCCTTGAACTGCCGATAGTTAAACTCTCCGGATCGAATAAAATTGATAGTTTTTACTACCTCATTCATAACATTCTGCAGTCGAATGGACTTAGAACACAAGTTCTGTTGGTGGATAATCCAATGAAGGACTATCAAATCGTCTTTTTGTACATTTAATTCAATCGCTTTTTTATTCAAAATTCTGATGAAACCTTTACATAAGCCGATCGTAGAAGGTACACCATCTGTGCATACTCCTACTAATTTTGACCATGGCAAGCCAAAACTTGTGAATACCTTTTGAACTTCATTAAAAATGTTCTCCCCTGTCGTAGTTCCTTTTAGCGGCTGTAAAGCAAGCAATTTCTCAGTAACAGTGAACTCTTTATCAACACCTCGAATAAATGTAGCCAGTTGAGCTGTGTCAAACAAATCGGTGCTCTCGTCTAATGCTATGGAAAGTGATTCAAAACCAGCCATACGGTCAGTCAATGTTGTTTTTATATCATTAGCCATCATTTCAATACGTCGTGATACTGCGAACGTCTAGCATACACTCTTTGATAAATTCTCCTTCGGCAAATGGTTTTAGTGACTTTGCCAATCTTGAACTAACTATAAAACTAGCTATCACAACATTATCAAGTTGTGTTCTTTGTTTATGAAACATTTGCTGCTGTTTTTCCAAATTTGCGGTAAGCGTCTGGATTTTGTCTTTTCTTATTTATCCTGTCAGTGAGTGCAGCGTAGGATGCTTAGTTGAGTAATGCCTCTTTATATTGAATTCTTTCATCACTGAAATGGTTTCATTACACAGCAAATAAATAGGCTTATCATTGTGCAAGATAAAAAAGAATTCTTCAGTCTATTTTTCTTGAAACTGGCAACCCTCTGCATCTACTTTTCGTTTCTTTCCACCAGACATACTTTTCGTTCAATAAACTTAATAACAAAATATAGGTAATTAGTAAGCACTCGATATGCACACAAAGCAAATTGGCGGCACTAGCAGTTCGGTAGGACATCGCTTGTCGAAGTTATCACCTCGGTAGCTCAAATAGAACTGGACTTCAGGCCATCCACCCGCTTATATAGGCATAATGAAGAAATGATCTAAGATCGTCTAGTGTAGAACAATTAAGAAGCAATAATCTTATAATCTTTTGTTGCGCCGCCCGTGAGGCGGCAAACATCAAAGGCTTTGATGTTTGCCGCCTCACTCTTTGATGATCGCCGCCACTCGGCTTGCTCGCTCACTTAATTCCGTGAGTATGAGTAAGTATTGAAATATATTTTTTAATTGGATTTTTCAAAATGTCTCGCGGGCCGGATCAAATCTTACAGAAGGTCAAATCCGGCCGGTTGTTGCCCACATATGATGTAAAGATTTCTATAAACAACAAATTATTCTATAATATTGTACATACCAGTGGATATGTAAGTTAATATTATTATATCAATATTATCATATTGAAGTCTACTCTTGATTTGTAATCAATGTATACAAAGTACACTTCATTGAAGCAAGAAATTGCAGTAGATATCTGTAGTAAAGAAAAAGTTCAATTTTAAAAGACAATTATGGAAATTACAAAGGAAAGAAGTGTTCTTTCAAATTAATATTTATATAAGATAAAGAAAAAATAATATTTTTACAATAAATTGAAAATCTATGAATTTATTTAAATAAATACTTACATTAAAAATTATGAAATTTCTGAAAATATTAAATTGTATATATTTTAATTATTAAAATTGATGATAAATATAATTTAATATATTTAACAACCTTGAATTTATTGTTTATAAATAATAAAGATTAAGAATACTATTTATTATTTTGTTGATTGGTTTTATATTTAATTAATTGAATTATATTTTTGTATTTTATTTATTGGTTCGATATTAATACTGAGACAAGATAGATGATATATTCTGTTTATTTATGTATATCCAAGATAAAAGAAAAGAAATGAATATAATTTTCATTTAAAAGGGAACTCTGTCAATTATTTTTTTAAATTCAAATCGCAAATAATTTAAGCAAAACATTATTTTTAATACCTAACATCTAAGCAAATTTATTTAAATTTATAAATAATATTTTTGGCTTTCAAAGGAGGGCGAAATTAACAACCAATTCATACAATTTTTGACACAATACCATATATAATAAAATTTAAAGAATACTACAGAAACACAACATATATACTACAACAAACAAGACATTAAAAGTGATAGGAAATCCTAAAGATAAAAATCCCCTTAGAAAAATAAGGCATGTATGAAATACCATGCGAAGATTACTGCCGATCCTATATAGGACAGACGAATAGAAAAATAACTTAGTAGAGAAGTATCGTCATTTATGAAAATCTGAATTCAATAATTCAAAAATAGCATAAACACAACATTTCAAAATGTCTTTCTAAATAATTTGGTTAATAAAAGAAGCGTTTCCATTCAGATTACTAATGTACCTTCCTCTTAGTTCAAATAGTCCTTCAAATGTTCAAACGATAAGCAAAAAAGAATCCAAAGAAGACCCTAGCCGCAGTTACACAGTGTGTATTTCAGTTTTGTAGGTACATGTATTTACGAGTCCTTTGTGTTAAGCTTAAGGACACCTGGCATTTCCCGACAGGGATTCTTCCCGGAGGAAGGACTACGTACACAGTTTCCGTTTCCTAAACATAATCCTGTTTGTAACATATATTTGATTCTGTCATTTCGTTTATGGTTTATTAGGGAGCCGTTCTCGCACAGTATATACACATGTATTTCATATAAATTGCCGTTGATTCCGGATTATTATTTCGCTGACGTGATTACGTCTGCTTCGGGTTTTGTTCAGAATACTATCAATGTAATTTTGAAGCAGTTTTGTTGTTTGATAATTTCATTTTATGTAATGTTATTAGGATCATATTAATGTTTTATATATACTCTTTGATAATATACGTATTGCACCTGAAATGAAAATAGAAATAAGAAATTTTAATTCTTAATACAAATTTAGATTTGGAAATAAAAATGAAAAGATGCTACTAGCATAGTTAATTTTTTTACTTTCAATTAAAAGAGAATAAGAGAAAACAATTTAAAATTACGTTTACCACACAAGACAATCAACACATTAAAATTCTTTGTCAATTTTGGGTCAAAAATTAAAATTACATGAATGTCAAATGTTTCAAAACAACAAATCAAATTTATCCTAAAGCAATAAAGGAAAGATAATACAGACAAGTTTTTTTAAATATTTTAAGTAATGCAGAGATTTTACAGAAATACAACTAGAAATAGTAGATACTGTAAAATTGGAAGGCAATAAAAGTACAGGAGAAATATTCTCCCTTTTTCTTATGCATTAGGGTTGTAACAATTCGATTCTGATATATTTAATTCAGCTCTCGTATGTGGTTGTGAAAATCAAAATTTTAATTTACATACCAAATCTTTCAGAAAATTTCAAACATCTATTTAATAACAGTCAGGTGAAAATAGCCCTTATATCGGCACTTAAGTTAGCGCATTTTCCACACAGAAAGAGGAATCTCTACTTAGTCAGCAGCAACGTTGTGTCTGGATTGTTCTAAATTCTACATTGTGCAAATCACTCAGAGATGCAGAGAAAGGTTTACACAACATAAAAGTAATACTAAATTACGCCCAAGAAAATGTTCACTAGCTGCACATATTAAATAGCGCAAGCATAATATAGATTTCAATAACATAACATATTTTGAATTTTTGAAAATCCCGTCATCAAAACATCTTGAATCCCTAAATACAAAGGATCTGTGTGGTGTTTTCACATGTACGATACAATAGCTTAACCAAATATATCAGAGTCAAATTATTAAAGCACTAATACATAAGAAAAGGAAGAAAACTTTGCCGCACTTTTATTACCTTCGATTTTTACAGTACCTACTATTTTTAGTTGCATTTCTATAAACATCTATGTAGAAAGGGTACTAGGAAAGTTTTGCAATACTGCTTTGTTTATTTAATTTTTTCAAAGTAATTTCCTCTACACTCAATACACCTCTCTATCCTCCGAAACTAATCTTTAAACCAGTTCTGCTAAGTTTCACTAGGGAGTAAAGCACACTCGTTGTCCCAAGCCCGCAGAAGGTCCTCATCACTGGAAAGCCGCCTCCCTTTTAGCTTCATTTTCACATGCGGGAACAGTGCATAGTCGCAAAGAGCAAGATTTGGACTGTGGGGAGGGTGCTCGGGAAGTTTCAATCCTCTCGTGGTCAAATATTCGGTGCAGGCTTTGGCGCGGTGAGCTGGAGCAGTATCGTGATGCAGGAACCAGGTGTCCATTCTTAACTTTAGCTGAATGTTCTTCATAGATCCAATGACTTTAGGCAGTCACTGTTCAATATACCACTTAGCTGTGACTGTCTTCTGTGTGTCCAAAACGACGCGTTCCACAATTCCATTGGATATGAAAAATACATTTTCTTCTTTACAGATCGGTATTTTCAGACAACTACGGGTGTGCCTTCATCATCAAAAACCCAAACTTTGCTTTGAGCTTTGGTCGGCACATTGTAATATTACAGCTCAGTCTCGTCACCTGTCACGATGTTGTTCACATACCGAGATTGTCCCTTATTAAACTTTTTTAGCATCTCCCGACACCAAATCACACGTCGTGCCATCTCCTCTTCAGTCAGTCGATGCGGCACTCAGAGAGAACAAAGTTTCTTCACGTGCAAATGATCATGCAGAATCGAACGAATTGCTGGTGCATTTAGGCCTGAAGTACCCTCTATCTGTTGGTAGATCACTCGCCTGTTCTCGCCAAGCATTTTCCTCACAGTAGTAACGTCTTCCTCTGTAACTCACGTTCGTGGTCTTCCCGGCCTCTCAGCATCCTCCATAGTTAAATTTCCTCTTTGGAATTCTCTATATCACCTGAATATCGTTGTGCGATGTGAACAAACATCACCTAGCGCAAGAATTAATTCTTCGAAGCACTGGTCTATGTTTAAAGCACGCACGAAATTATAACGTAAAACTGCCCTTATCTCATTTCGTGACTACGATGCCATCTCAAGCACTTTACGCTCTCTCTTTACGCGTCTTTATTGTCCAACAGATTGTTACAATCCAATAACAGGACAAAAAAAAAATATATATATATATATATACACACACAAGTATTATGCAATAGGTGCATTTTTGCGGATGACTTAAAAATTTTCGGAGGTCTAGACGATATGTATGGCTGTAACCGCTTGCAGTTGGCGTTGGATGGAATTTCTGATTGGTGCGCGCTGAACAATTTGCAGATGAATGTGGATAAATGCAGAGTTGTAACATATACGAGGAGGATTAACTCGGTAATCTATAATTATTCACTTAATGGTCTTTCTCTTGTTAGATGCACTGAAATAAAGACTTGGGTGTTTACTTTGATTCCAGGCTTACCTTTGTTAAGCACATCAATCACATAACCGCGGCGGCTCTGAAGGTGCTGGGTTTCGTGATAAGGAATTCTCATTGTTTCAGTATTTCTACGATTAAGCAGCTGTACATGACGTATGTGGGTTCGAGGCTGGAGTATGCATCTTTGATCTGGCATCCTTATTATGAGATTCACAAATTGTCACTTGAAAGAGTTCAGAGAAGATTTTTAAGGTTTTTGAGCTTTAGGGTGGGGGGTGTGTGTCCTCCGCGAGGAGTCGAGAACTCTTTTCTTCTAAATAAGTTTGGAATGGAGTCCTTGGAAGTCAGACGTCAACTGAGCAGTATTAAGTTTGTATTTAACTTGGTTAGAGGGAATATAGATTGTGCTCATTTGCTATCTCAACTCAATTTTATGGTACCACGAGTGTCGGCTAGACATAGCCATTGCTTTTATGTTGAAACATTTAGTGCGAACATTGGTTTCTATTCCCCATTAGCAGTTGCATGTCGGACCTTCAACGGTTTGTCGGACCATTGTGATATAAATTTTGATTCCTACTAGCTGTCGCTAGGGCGCGTTTGTCTTAATTTTCTTTATTTTCTTAATTATGGGTGTGTGTTTATAACCTATATTTATATTCATTTATATCTTTATTTTCATTTTTTCTTTTTTTTTTTTCTAAAGCACTGTGAACATTAATTGGGTTACTTTTGTTTTGTTTGATTATCTGATGATTTGTATTTTTGTACATATATATATATATATATATATATACGTATATATATATATATATATATATATATATATATATATATATATCGTACCGTGTGTCGTGCCAGTCCTTAGAGAAGTGTCTTGACGACGTTTCAATGCGAGGCCTCTCATCTTCCTCTCTCGACCCTCGACCAACTTGAAAAAAAGATTGCCTTTTAGCGCTCCTGCCTTTATACGTTTCGTTGTCGCTATTGTCTGGGTTAATCGGTGTAGAGAAGCGTAACATAATAGAGGTACATGCGTATATTGGTTTCCAGTCAGGCGGCGGACGATATCTGTCATCACATTTATTCAGGTGTTCGCTTCCTATCATAGTTTTTATCCCGTCAAAATTGATATTGTTGTCTGTTATAATCGTATGTTGGCCTAAAGATGACGCGTTGCGGTGTTCTTCTACGAATGCGTATTCCTCTGTTCAACTGCCCTATACAGGATAGGTTACTGTTTCTGCGTGATATTTCATACACGCCTGGATTTTCTAAGTGGATTTTATCTTAAAATTTCCTATCACCTATTCTATTGCATTGCCTGTTATGAATGTTGTATCAATGCTGTGTCTCTGTAGTACTCTTTTGATTCCATCTGTGGTTCCTTTTGTATACGTAGGTAAGCCTTTTTATTATTTTGTATTTTTGTCAGAATGCTTTATTTATGTTGCTACTTGAGAAAGCGTCTGCGATTAAGACACTCTTGACTTGTTGCAGAGCAATGGTTTCGTTTCTGCTTGTACAGTACTTAACAAAAAAACGAAGCTCTCACCAATTGAATATACATGTCAAGTAGGCTTCTTAATTCATTATGTTTACTTTACTACGCTAAAATTCTTTGAGCACAGTTTTGTGTGTAAGTTCGTAGTGACAACACTGTGTTCAGAATGAGTGCAAAATACATTAAAAGATTGAAAGCGGTATTTCTATGTACGTACTCAAAATGTCGTGTAAAGCGGCGAGAAAATATTTACATCGTTCAGTAAGACTTGTAAACAAGAGGGCAAGATATAAAACAAGTGCCAATGTTGACGATTTACTAAAACGTGGTTTGAAACAAGGAATTCTAAGTCTACAAGATAAAGTGATAATTAATCTGTCTTAAAAAGCGGATGTTAACATTAAAACAAGCACAGCAAACATTAAGTAAACGTAATATAAAAATCAGTATTATATATTAGCAAATGCTCACTCTGGGCACGCAAAAACTTACGACGCGAATGGGTTAATATAACATTTTCAGACGAGACATCTTTTTATAGATTTGTGTACCAACGCAATAGACAGAGGACAGTTAAAGATCCAAGTAAAGTGCATGTTTGAAGATGTCTCAGTACATACAGTTTTGGCAAATTGCATCTATTTACTACAAATTTAAACTTGGAGAAAATACTGCAAATCTGAAAAAAGTATCTTCTGCAGTTTGCAGAACAATGGTTTGAAAGTGACAAGTCACTGTAGGTGCTGCAAGAAGACAACAAACCAAAACATCGTAGTAGACGTTGTGTATTCTGGAACTAGGATAATAACGTGCACGTCTTAGATTGGCTTTCGCAATCCCCTGACGGGATCCCAATAAATCAAAAGCTTGGAAAAGGCCCGTAGTTAATTTTAAATCCCTATGTAGAGAGATTAGGAAGATATGGCGATCTCTACCTGCTGCATATGCTCAGAAATTAATTGATAGTATGCCCTAACGCTATCAGGCTATAATGAACAATAATGGAGATTGGATACCCTGATAAAGTATAGTATATTAATATTTTGTATATTTTAATTGATAATATAAATAATTACTTTGTAGCAGTTGTTTTCTCTATGTAATATGATATAGTTGCACCTGCGAGTCGTTGTGATCTGAAAACCCGACGTTTTTCTATTGTCTGAAGCTCAGAAGGATGGTGATATGACTAAGTGTTTATATAACGGTTGTAGTAGCTATTCTTTCAAATTCCTAGTTAATTTTAGGGTAGATATTATCTATGTGTAGTAAGAATTCTTGGAATTTCTCGGTTCCATGGATCCATATAGAGAACATGTCATTCACGTAGCAGAGCCACAGCTTAGGTTAGTATTCAGCTACCTTCAACGGTTTAGTTTCGAATTCGTCCACGAATAAATTGGCTATAATGGGCGACGAAAGTGATCTCATGGGTGTCCCTCCTGTTTGTTTGTACTTTTAATCATTAAACGTCAAGTAAATGGTCTTGTGACAATGTTCAATTAAGCAGTTGATTCACTGCGTTTGGTTAAAAATTGTTATAGTACTTTCGACTAGTATTTGCGTAAATAGAAAGACCACGTCGAAACTAATTAATATTTCTGTTTCTTGTATTATTTGATTTATAATTTGGAGTAAGTGATCGGCATTCTTAACATATAATGTTACTCCTTCCCCTTATGGTTTCAGTTCATTGGCAAGGTACTTTGCTAGTGCTTGCGTCGGTGATTCTATAGAATTCACGATAGGTCTGAGTGGTACATCCGGTTTATATATTTTATGGAGACTGTATAGTTTAGAGCACTTGCACGACTCTTCCCTCGGTGTTATATGTTTCCTTATTTCTTCGTCAATGGTTGCAGAACTAATTTTAAATTTAGTGGTTTTCTCTAAATAAGTGGTAGGGTTCATTGTAATTAGTTTGTACAATGTAGCATCTTCCAGAAAGAGTATTTATTTTGTTGATATAGTCGTCTCTGTTGAAAATAATCACCGTTACGCTTGTCTGCAGGCAATATCAAGATATTCTCGTCGTTTCATAGTTCTTTAAGAGCCTTACACTCAGCCTTGTACAAATTTTGATCAGGTGGCATAATGCAGCTTCCACTGCGGTAATTATTTTCTCGTTTGAGATGTATGCAGGTGTAATGCGTAGTTGAAGCCTCTAGTTAGTACTTGTACTACGACCTGACAGTTGCTTGTCCGACCAATTGTGGACAACGTGAAGGGGTTCTGGTTGTTCTGTAGGCGTTCCACTTTCTTTATTAATTTTAGTGTTCTGTGCGACGCATTATTTTCTAATCTAATTGCCACTAGTGTTTCTACTTTGGTCCATAGTACATCGTGTATTATTGAGCTTAACCGCAAATATAGCTTCAGAAGTTGGTTATTTAAATAGTGGAGTTTTCTTATCGTTCATTCTATGCTCTCTCATAGTAGGTCTTCATTGTCTTTTCCTAATATTCTTTATAATTTGGCTGTTGTAGAATAATATTTTATTTTTCAGCACGTTGGCGTGAGACATCTTCGTAGAAACGTAAGATTGCACACTTTAACTTCTTCGCTAGAAGTTTCTTGTAAGTTCTTGTTTGTTAAAAATTTATTTTTCAACAGGGACGACGGGACTTAGAAAAGCAGGAGCGCCGAGAGTCAAGTTCATTCGCATGTTTCAAGCCGGACGAGAGCCACGAGAAGAAGATGAGTGAATGGGATATCACAGAAACGTCTTGGTCCAACACTCGAAAAACATATATATATATATATATATATATGTATGTATGTATGTATATATATATATAGAGAGAGGGGGGGGGGTAGAAAGAGAAGGAGAAGAATATATGTATTACAAAGAAAAATGTATGCTAAGTATTAATATGATATGGTATTTAAAGCCCTATTCACATGAAGTATACATGTATTCCATAAATAATTGATTGCACCCTATATATATGTATATCTTCATATTTTGTAAGCATGAGATTAAAAAATAATCCTTATAACATTCTTATATCATACCTATATTGTTAGTTTGTTATGAATGCTTCATTAAGACTTGAACTATTTCGTACACAAGTTTGCATCTGTTCATCGAATTATGAATATCTCTTCTTATTTTGAAAAAGAAAGATGCTTCACATACAAACTTTCGGTGGAGATGTTCGTTTCTTATAGAATTTTGTTATATTTTATTGTCCATAACACTATTCATAAAATTTTAAAATAAAATTGACGTCGGTCAAGAAAGCAAGAGCAATAAATAGAAACTCTTAATTATTAATAAATTGGATTATACTACTTCCTAGTATCTAGCCAATTGTTCACATAGAAAAGGTCGTAACATTTACAATCTATAATTACTGATTACCGTTTCGTCGTTAAAACATTAAAATATCGCATCTTCTTGAACTTAACAATAAGAAATGGGAAAAGAATATAATAACATCAACACATCACCGTCGGCTTAATATTAATTAACCGGTGTGATACTTAAGAAACCGCATTAAATTCAAACACAGACAGTGTAATATTGTAGTATATATAATCTGGCAGCAGATGTATGCTGAACGACAATTTACATATTAATACCGGAAATAACAGGGTAACAGGTTGTAGTTGTAGGTGTGCGACATCTGTTATTGTTTAGTTATAATTACCTTTCCGTTTCACAAGCCAATTGTCAGTGTTTTTATTACCCACCTTGTATATATCCTTTTCATATCTTTCTTTGTCTGTTTTCTATATATATATATATATATATTGTTTGTGTGTTGGAACGTCTAGGCGTAAAGTCGTTATTTATATCACTCTGTGTGCTGCGGGGAAACAATTAATTTTAAATTATAAATAAATGAGCAAGACATAAATTTGTCGCGGACTATAAAATGGTTATTTTCGGTTAGACAGTAAAAAAGAAAGAGGAAACAATATGTCTTTGTATATAAAGGAACAGTGGCACTTTCACTTGCTTCCCCCGAAAGGTAAGAACTAAAATATAGTGGTGATATAAAAAAATCTTAAATACTTATTTATACTCTTTTGCTGTGACTTCGGTTATAAATTGTAAAAGAATTAAAACAAGCGAAAAGGATATCCGGATTTTTTAAATTAATTACCAGAAACTGGAATAACTACAATTTTAGTTTCCAAAACTATTGCCATTAATGACTACCAATGGTGTCACGTATACCCAACGTTAAACTGATTTATTGGAAACCCTAATTAAACTAATGTTATCTAATACTAAGCCACACTAATATTTATTTAAATACAAGTAAGTATGGAGACAGAAGCTAATACTTGTGAATAATGGAAAACCTGATAGAATGGCAGACATCTATTTGATATACTGCTAAATAATCGCGTGTGCATTTCTAAATCGCCAATAAACCACAAATATACGTCAAATTTTGCTTATTTTTATTTCTTTTAACTGTTTAATATTAGTTTGTTTATTATATATTTTAAATTTATTTTTTAAAAATTTAATTCACGACGCTTCAAATTTTATTGATTATATTAAAAAGTAATAAACAATTTTCAATAACTAATATTACTATGCTAATTTTGCCTTAAAATTATATGTTTAAAATTTTGTTTCTTTACGAAAAAAAACTGCGAAACTTGTAATTGCTCAATTGTAGTTGAAGTAATATCTTTGTCTGTATGTATGTTGAAAGCAGTGCAATCTAACGAAAATTTCGAAGACTTAAACGTCATACATCTCTCGTTCGATCAGATCACTGGTTTCTCCTTGATATGTTAGTACAGTGTTGTTCACTGTTTATGTTATTATCTCGATCGATATTCGGGTTGGTCTTGGTATCATAATTCCCGACAGTCAGGAATATTGACTTGTGTTGAATTACACAAAGCGCGTCTCCATCATTACTTTGTTGTACAAACATTTATTTGATTAATTTGTTTCCTTACTCTAAGATGAACTTGGTATCATTTTCTTGAAACAAATGCTGGTAAGGGAGACGTACTGTAAAAGGATGATTGAGATAGTTCTAATTTTCCTAAAGTTGCGATGTCAGATGATTTTTGCTCAATTTCTGATATTTTACTTGAAATTTGCAACAGTATTTATTAATAAATACTGTCTAAATGGTAAATCCAAATGATCACCGTGGTGAAATCCAGTATCTATTTATCTTTTTAAGAATTAAATACTTGATATTTAGATATGTAATTAACTAAGAAAGAGATTGAAAGAAATAGAAGGCAAAGGGTAAAATATTTAAGATATATAAGTATGAATGAGAGCCGACTCCCAAAGCAGTGTACAGATAGGAGAAAGAGGTTTCCTACATGCAAATGTAAAGAATGTAATGATTAAAATTCTCTGAATAAATGTCACTTAAATTTGAAAGGTAAAGAAAGAAACATAAATAGTAAAATAATAATAATAATAATAACGTTTATTGCCCAACAGGTAGAACCCACTTACAGGACAAAATAGATTACGTACATAAACTATCATACAAAATAAGAATAATAAAAAAAGAAAAAGAAAAAGGTACATAGATATACTTATACATATAAGTTACATAACAGTTCCATTGAAAATGTCACTGTAAATAACGTCGGCGTTCCTAGACATATGAACTCATGGAGTCCTCCACCGTAGATTGGTTCTTGGAGTACCATAAGTGAAGGTAGGCACACAGCGGGACGACGCACGAGGAACACAAAAACTCACACTGGCTAGTAGATCGGAACAATCAATCTCATTATTGATTAGTTTGAAGAGAAATCGCGCACTATGAACAGATCTACGATGCGACAAAGTTAGCACATCATGTTGCTGCAACAGTGCTGAGTATTCCATACCCCAATCCGGATACATACCACTAGATTTGAAACTTAGGAATCGCAGAAAGCGCCCCTGTATACGTTCCACAAAATACTTCTGGATGTTGTAGTATGGATACCAGACCACCGATGCATACTCCAGCTTAGGCACCACTAAAGCGAAGTACAAAGTCTTGATTAACATTGTACAATTAAAATGTTTGGACGCTCTCATAATAAAACCCAGCACAGCAGAAGCAGACAGGCAAATAGTCTCGATATGTGGGTTGAAGCTCAAACAGCCATCAAATGTGATTCCAAGATCTTTAATTTTGTTACAACCTACGAGCATATGACCATCAATGATATACGAAGAAGCGAAAGGCGCAATTTTACGAGTGAAAGATACAAAGCAGCACTTATTAACATTCAACACTAGCTTGTTATCCTTCAACCATCGAACAAGGAAATCGATACTTTTTTGCAAATAAACAACATCGTCAATACTAGATATCTCAAAGAACAATTTTACATCATCAGCATATCCCAATGCAGGGCAACGCAAACCCACGAGTAGATCATTAATATATATGGAAAACAGCAGTAGTCCTAAATTCGATCCTTGAGGTACACCTGATGTCGAGATAAATTCATAAGATTTGAAACCATTATAAAACACATAATTAATTCTGCTATTCAGGTATGACTTTACGAGAGCAAGTAGGGAAGGCGCAAGACCGAAACCACGAAGTTTACCCAGAAGAATGTCGTGGTGTATGGTATCAAATGCACGAGAGAGGTCTGTATAAATTACATCTACTTGTCCCTGATTGTCCAGGATCTCACTGACATATTGAGTGAAACTCACAAGATTCGTCACAGTAGAGCGTCCAGGGAAGAAGCCATGCTGCCTTGGAGAGATATATGACTTAACATTACTAAAAATGCAGTTGTAAAGATACTGCTCAAATACCTTTGCAAAATTTGAAAGAATTGAAATTGGGCGATAGTTTGACGTTTGACGTTTGTCTCCTCTCTTGAGTACGGGTGTAATTCTCGCACGTTTCCATAATTCGGGAAAGGTTGAAGTAGAAATAGATAAGTTAATTATTTTTTTTAATGGAGCAACGAGAACATGTCTTGCATCCCTAACAAGAAAGCTTGGGACTGAGTCATCACCAGACGTGAACTTAGTGGTTAAGCTAGACATCATATTAATCAAGGTAGTGTCAGATATTGGATGCACATTAAACGATGGAAGATCAAAGCCTACCTTCTGATAAGTAAAACCTTGTTTTGTAGTATTATAGGTATTAGCAAAAATGGCCGCAAAGGGATTTACAATATCCTTGGGATCGTCAAAATGTTGTTCGTTACAAAAAACTTCTCCAGGTATCCGCGTTGCACCCTGTCTTAGTCGAATAAAGGACCACAGCTCGCTAGGATTTGTCCTAAGAGTGCTTTCAATTTTAGTCATATAAGTCCTATAAGTGCTCGAAATCAATGCCTTAGTTGCCTTTCTCAATCTCTTAAATTCACTATAATATAAAGAATTCCTTGTAGATTTCCATTTGCGATGGTAATAATCTTTCATTTTCAGGTTGTTCTTAATTATATTATTAAACCAAGGTGGATATGAAAGTGCTACAGACGGAGAGTATCTTGGTACAGATCTATCAAAAATATTATAGATCATCTTGTAAAATGAGGTAACAGCAAGATCAACATGTGTATAGCAATCAAGGAAAGACCAGTCAACATTCGCCAAATCGCTGTACAGCGTCTGAAGATTTGCTTGGCGAAAGTTATAACGAGTATCACTCGAGGAGGGAAACTGAACGGGTTTTGTAATAGATGAAGACTCAACATCAATAAGTAGAGCCGGATGATAGAGATCTTCCTGGACAAGTGCCATATCGTCACGAGTGACCGTTATCATACTATCCAGGTTAGAGAAAATCAAA
This sequence comes from Dermolepida albohirtum, assembly GCA_031893035.1. Taxonomy (NCBI): domain Eukaryota; kingdom Metazoa; phylum Arthropoda; class Insecta; order Coleoptera; family Scarabaeidae; genus Dermolepida; species Dermolepida albohirtum. The sequence continues at coordinate 152,389 of JAVIWB010004172.1, read as the reverse complement.
TCCAGAAAACGACCATCCAAATTAGCAATAGTGTTATACTGCTTGAAATTCAAGGCACTGCAAAAACTTCGCAGCGTAGAAGCTATAGAGCAGGAAGATGTTCGATCAGATATAACAAATGGTACATTAAAATCATCAACAAATAAGACAAGTTTATTGAGAAAAAATATTTCAAGAGCTTCGAAAAATTTTTCGAAAATATCGATCGCAGTATCTGGAGGAATATATACTACAGCAATACAGAAAGTAAAAGTGTTCAGTTGGCATTTACAAACAAGTAGGTCAATTGGAGGCGCAAGTATGTCAAGGAAAGCTTTATCTAATATTTCATATATTATTCTATCTGACAAAGCAACTAGTACACCACCACCAGTGGATTGACCCAACAGAGAAAAACGTCTGTTAGACCGTACAATATTATAACATGAAGGAAACAGTTCAGCACTATTAAAACTCGCATTTAACCAAGTTTCAGATATCAAAACTATGTCATAAAACAGTTCACATATGTTGGTATAAAACGTTTGGGTTTTAGAGCGCAAACCACGTACATTCTGATAGTATATTTTTATGTCAGAAAAGCTGTTGGGCACATTTAGTTTAAAGGTTTGACAACTTGAGGTATACCATTTTTATATTTTATTTTTAAATTAGTTTCACCATTTGCTATACGCTCCTCTAGCTCCCCACGAACTCCCCTATACACCTCCCTTTGCATTTCAGTTCGATCACGAGAGATAGTAATATTATTCCACTGATTAACAGCCTTTAATTTTCTAGTATTATTCAGGACGGTACGAACAGCAGACTCCGAGGACAGCTGAACTTTTATCGGACGACAACGTTCAGTATTGCTGGCGTCAAATTTACCTAATCTATTGAGTTTTATACTGCCTTCATTTAACCCACCACTAGAGAGGATGTCTTTTACCGCAATAACATCTCTATCAGTCTGTTCCCCATCACTTGCACAAGTAGTCTCCCTACAACCATAAATAATTATATTAACCTTGCGCCGCTCACGCTCAGATACCTCCTGCACAATCTTTTCCATGTCAATTGCAGATATAGCAGCAGAAGGAGGAGGGGCTTGTTGAACAAAATCTTTAAGCACTTTAATTTCCTCCCGTAACGCGACAATGGAAGCCCTTAAACTGTTTAAATCACTACCAAGCTGCAAACACAGTTTGCAACTCCAAGCAAGACCAGAATTGGAGCGTATCTTACGAGCTTCAGCATTTGATAAATCAACACAATCAATTTTGAAAGATTTTTTACAAATAACGCAATTAACTGACCTGTGAGCTTCTACAGTGGCATCGCAACAAGAACACTTTATCGGATTCATTATTAAGCTGTATGAATTATAGGATTAGACAGGGACACAAATTTTACCCTAGCGCTGCCTATCGCAGGGACTTCACTACAGACAACACAAAGGTTAGTAGGCAACGGCAAGGATCACCAGCAGAGACAGAGGAAAGCTTCAACAATAATTAAAAATAATAGTTCAAATATTGCGGATGAACTTGTATATGGCAAAAATATGTGAACTGAGAAAAAGATCCGGCAAAAATTGCAAACACAAAAAAGAAAAAAAAAGCATTTGCACACAGAAAACAGACCACTTACCACGCTAACAGTAGTCAGTAGAGCAGCAGCATGCCATCACAACCACTGTCACTAGATAGATTGTGAAAAACACTACAAGATGGTATATAATACACTAATTAAATCGCAATAAAATAGCACCAAATTTAATAAAATATAGAGAATAAACAATATGCACGTACTCTGATTCCAGAGAAAACCATTTATTATAAAATAAGCAACACAGCGTTTTAAATTAAGTATTAATAAGATGCATAAATCAATATTGTACAAGTGTATTCCCTGTGTATATGTATGTATACACTGGCATTGAAAACATAAAATAGTTCGCATTTTCTTCTTTAACAATGAATGTATATTATCCAATAAATTAGTATATAATAAGTATATTAAAGTAGTATTAATGTGTTAGAAAAGAAAGGAAGATAAAATTTCATTTTCACATGCGGGAACATTGCATTGTAGGGAGGGTGCTCGAGAAGTTTCAATCCCGTCGTGGTCAAATATTCGGTGCAGGCTTTGGCGCGGTGAGTAGGAGTATTATCGTGATGGAGGAACCACGTGTCCATTTTTGACTTTGGCCGCAGGTTCTTCATAGATCCAATGACTTTAGGCAGGCACCGTTCAGTATACGATTTATTTGTGACTGTCTTCTGTGTGTCCGAAATGACGCTTTCCACAATTCCACTCGATTTGAAAAATACAGCTATCATTTTCTTCTTTACAGATCGGGATTTTCTGATAACTACTGGTGTGTCTTCATCATCAAAAACCCAAACTTTGTTTTGAGCTTTGGTCGGCACATCGTAATAGTACAGCCCAGTCTCGTCACCTGTCACGATGTTGTTCACATACCGAGATTGCCCCTTATTAAACTTTTTTAGCATCTCCTGGCACCATGTCACACGTCGTGTCATCTGCTCTTCAGTCAGTCAATGCGGCACCCAGAGAAAATAAAGTTTTTTCACGTGCAAATGATCATGCAGGATCGAAAGAATTGATGGTGCATTTAGGCTTGAAGTACCCTCCATCTGTTGGTAGGTCACTCGCCTGTCCTCGCCAAGCATTTTCCCCACGGTAGTAACGTTTTGCTCCCTAACTGCCTTCTCGGCCCCTCAGCAACCTCCACAATTAAATTTCCCCTTTGGAATTCTCTATACCACCTGAATATCGTTGTGCGATGTGGACAAACATCACCTAGTGCAAGTCATTTCTTCGAAGCACTGGTCTGTGTTTAATCCACGTACGAAATTATAACGCAAAAGTGCCCTTATCTCATTTCGTGACCACGATGCCATCGCAAGCACTTTACACTTTCACTGCTAATGAATAATTGAGCCCATCGACATGGCGCGGCGGCTACTGTGCACGTATGAACATGTCTCAACATGCAGCAACAAGCAGCTTCTTACGATTCATTGTTGCGTCATATTGCAAAACTTTCCTAGTACCCTTTGTAAGTATAAAAATTATATAAAATGTCAATTAAAGAATAAATCTTGCCAGCTAACAGACACCACTATCGACAGCACCAAAACCATTGATCCAGTGATTAAAATTAGCTCAACCAAAATTTTACCTAGTGTAAGTCACCATAAAACATTAAACAAAGCATTAGAAAAATAACATATAGAACTTGCGTCACAGGACACTTATCGTACTCGTATTTTGGGTTATCTTGGTCGTTGTGTTCTAGATTTGCCCTCGTACTATAAGACTACTCTTATGACACTCGTTGTTTAATTTACCATTTACTGAAACTATGACACTAATTTTGTAGTAAGTTTGACTGTATGATTCTTAGCATAATCAAACGAACTGATAGATATTAATAAACAGGATATATAATATAAAAATCTTAATGGACATAGGTCCGTAAATCAAGATAGAGTTGAATATTTACTGACATCTGTCTTATTATTTAAAACATACATCCGAAAAATTAAAAGAAAGTATTCTACGTGTCCGCCTGCAATTTTTGTACAGACTTCACATTTTCGTTGAAAAAAATCCTTTATTCTTTCGAATATTCCTGGATCTTGTCGAATTGTTTAGCATTAATTTTCTACTCACTTCTTGCAGCTCATCTAGATTATTAATGGGTCTGGAACAAACCAATTGCTTTAAAAATTCCCCGATGTGGAAGTCATGTAGGTTCATATCAGGGGACCTAGGTAGCTCTAATACTTGACCTCTTCGACATATCAAAATGTTGTTATCTATGGCACTTAAAAAATTTCTCACCTCTATAGCAAAATGAATACTTATATCAAATAAAAACCAAGATTTATAACATCAGTTAGGCCAGCATATTCCAACAGCAAGGATAAAACATTATTTAAAAAGTGAAGATATTATTCGCCATTTAGACGCTTGGTCCAATCAATCCGGTGTTTCAAAATATCCAGCCTAACGTTTAAAGAAATTGGTGTTCATGTTTTGTCCTCATAACAGCAGTTTATCTACTCAAGCATCATTATTTTGAAAATTAATGATTGCGTTATTTAAGACAGCCTCAGTAAAAACAAAAATTTCCAATAAAGTTTAGATTTCGTAAAGATTTTTCCCGTATGAATCTACAAAAAGCCAGTCTGGAATCATAATAAGAGATTAAAAAAATTTGCATCCGTTGGTTGTGGCAAGCATACAGTTGGTAAATTTTGATAGAGACGTGCTTGATAAATTAAACAAATAAGGTTAATATAACCCCTTTCCACAATAATTTTCGTATTCTATATAAATATTTCAACAATTATTTATTTAGAGTTATTATCATCAGCATATAATTAATCACAATGTCGCACCAAACACAGTGTGTGTGTTTGGCTCTCGATGGTGTACGTCTAGTACGGACTTTGCGTTTCTCTACGGATTTTGCTGTGGTTCTTGGTGCGACACTGTGATTAATTAGTTATTGATGATGACAACTTTGTTGTCGAAATACATATACAGAATACGAAAATTATTGTGGAAATGGGTTATATTAATCTTATTTGATGAAGTATATAGTTGCTACACGTATTCTCGTAAAATCTTCCAGACCAAAGAAGCATTTATATTTAGTCCCATAGCCATTGTTATGGTGCCAATATTAGAATTTTCTTCTACTCTTCTTAAAACATATTCTTCTGTTTCGGGAGTAGTTGCAGATACTGGTTGTCCGGCATCATATTTACTAACATTAGATTGTCACTTAGTCGTTAATGCAGATTCGACAAAAGTTCATCGAATTAAAGTTGACGGTTAGGAAACGCTTCTGCGTATAATGCCGTTAGGACGGTTATACATAAAATTCATATCAGCTATTTCTAAATTTGTATAGGATGAAGTTTTATTTCAATACATAAAGTATACTGTAAAAAATGATTAAAAACTGACAACATTGCAATGAGATTAAACAATAGCCACTTAAATTCGCTTTATTTTTCCATGAAAAACATGATAGGTATGCCAGAATGTTTAATAAGTTGTGTTATTCGATAAGAAAAACACGATTTTATGGTTTGAAATAAATTTTATTATTCAATATAGCTTCCCTGAACTTCAATACACTTGTTCCAATAATCTTCTAATTTATGGATTTCATCCCTGAAGTGAGAATTCGGAAGACACTCAAAGTACGCTTCCACGACTGCTATTACCTCTTCATTCGATGAAAATCGTTTTCCACGCATGAATTTTCTGAGATGAGAGAACTGCCGGAAATCGGAGGGCGCTAATTCTAGCGAAAAAGCAAGATGTTGCAACAATTTGTACTTTAATTTACTGCTTTTTGCGATGACTTTTTGAGCTGTATGAGAAGGCGCGTTGTCTTGATGAAAAATGATTTTCTTCTTCTAAAAACCAGGTCTTTTCTCAGAAATTTATACACTCAGCTGGTCCAAAAAGTTTCAATAATAATTTCAGTTTATTATTTTACCAGTTTAGAGTTAATCCGTGAACAATATTTCTCTTGCATATCAAAAAACTAATGCTAACACCTTCTTGACCGATCTCTGGATCCTAACTCGATTTGGAGCAGAAATACTGGGTTCGCATTACTCCTTAGCTTCTTGTTTTAATTGAGGATCATGGTGGTAGACCCAAGTCTCATTCATAATGATGAAACGATACACAAAATCATTTTTATTCTTTCTAAAACGCCTCAAATGTTGCTGAGAAAGTCGCACTCGAATGAGTTATTGTTTCATCATTTACGAATGCGGCACTGATTTTGCACAAAACTTTCTTAAAACTAAAACTTAAACTAAAATATTGCTCATACTGACTAATGAGATGCCTAAGGATTCTATTAAATTTCTCTTGGTTAATCGGCGATCTTTCAAAACCATATCCTATATTTTCGCTACGATTTCTGGTGTTGATACACTTTTTACACAAGACTTGTACATCCATGTCTAAATTCAGTAATCCATCTCTCTACCGTCCATTAGCAACCGATCTTTCTTCCAATTTATGAATAGTGTATTATTTCGGTGTTTTCCTTTTTAAGATTTTATATTGTAGAAAAATATCTTTGTGAGAAACATAAACGCATTTATAAAACATGAATAATAAGTTAATGTAAAGAAAATTATCTTAAAAGTAGGCACTTTCGTAGAGTATAGATGCAGTAACTAATAACGATACTTAACGAAAGAACTACTACTCGATAGCCTCGAAAGGAGGTCGTATAACAACAATTCCTCTACAAGCTCTAAGAACTGTTACTGCATATTGGTATACAACCATTTGTTTGCCGCAAATCATTGCTGAGCTTCGAAAAACTTAACCCAAACGACGAATTTTCCTACACCGAGACAATGCAAGTTCGCACACAGTACGCAAGACAATTGAATTTTTAACGCAACAAAACGTCGATTTGTTGGACCATCCTCCGTACACTCCGGACCTAAGTCCCAACTGTTTCTTTACCTTTCCGAAAATCAAGAATGGACTGCGTGGTCAAAGGTTCCCGTTGTCAGAAGGAGCAGTCGATGCCTTCAAACGCGCAATTTTCATTGTACCAAAAAACGAGTGTAACAATTACTTCCAGAGTTGATTCGAGGGCATGCAAAAGTGCATTAGTCTTCGTGGAGAATATTTCGAAAAACAATGAAGTCTTTAAAAGGTATCTACTGTCTTATTCCAGTCTTATAAGCAAAACCTAAAAGACAACTCACGTATATATTGCACTTAGCAGACCGTACACTTTAGGAGTGAAATTTAAACATAATTGTTAAGAATATTATCATATTTTAAAGACACAAGCAATGTGTGTGTAAACATATACTTTAAAACAACAATTTGTATATGTACTATATGTATTAGATAGACAAATAAAAGAAACAGTAATGATATACATATGTAACCTTTATTTCATAAACGAGACATAATTTCATTTGAGTTATAATAAAGATTTTTTATTACTACTAAGTCAATACACGTAATGATAATACAAATTTATATATTGAATGAAAATGAAAAGCCTAACTTCAATAAATAGACTTTATATCTATCCAAAGCAAATCGAGACTAATCTGAGTAGTGAACAAAGCAAAAATAGTAAATTAAAACGTTACAGACTTCCAGATTTAACAACTAGCTTTAATGAATCCCAGAGTATTATAAACAATATACAAAATGCACATGTACTGGATAATTAAGGAAGTTATTAATTGAATTTTGGATGTTTGTCAATATCATTGTCATTGTTAATATTGGTACTTTAACAGTCGTTCATGAATTTGTTATGGTTCCAAAAATAAGAATTTTATCACTGCACGATATTAAACTTTTTCCATTGTAAAAAGGTAGTGTAACAGGTCTACTTTCAGCGCCTGTAAATATACGAATGAGAAAATATAAAATGAGAAAACTTGACATGTGTTAATAAAAATGTAGTAGAATTTTAGGAATATAAAACGATGAATCTAATAGCGCCATCTCTTAGCGAATGACAATATTTATTGAACAACCTGGTATAATATTCTTTGTTGATTAAAATATAAAATTAACTTTACGTTAATTAAAACTATGAGTGGGTAATATTGCCGACCTTTTCTTAACATCTTGTATACAGGCAGTATAATATATATCGAAACTTTTAATTAATGTATGTAAAAATTTGTATTTGTTTATTCTTTATTATCACATATAGAAACTGCTTGCCTCTATAAATTAGTCGTATTATATAACTGAGAAAAAATATATATTATTATACTATTGAACGATGAAATTTATTATAATTTTAAGATGTATTTATCATTAATTAAAAAAAAATAGTTTCTATATAAATATAGCCACTAATTATAACAACAAATATTTCATCAAAAAATTTCGGGAATCTACTTTGTAATTTACAGAAACAAAAAACACATCGACGAAATATTAATAAAATTTGGGAAAAAATATGTTCGTTCGGAAAATAAATAATAAAAGTTTAGCAATAATTGATGAGAGGAAGCCCTGCAACAAAATTGCGAACTAATTTCAATTTTTGTAAATGTTTTGTGCGTACACGTAAGTACGCTGCCCAGTTTGACTAAATAAACGTAAATTTTTAATTATTGGCTATCGATGCCTTCGGGGAACTAAAATGGAATTAAATTCAAGCTATTGTTTAATGTTAACAATTTTGCAAAATGTCTGTTTTTGCATGTTGCACTCTACGATCTCTAATTAAAAAAATGTCCGGTGCAACGTTCGAATTGTGCCGATCGCTATGTTTGCTTCTGACGCCCTCATGTTATACACAACGAATTTAATTCTGCACTCACTTTTAATTATAAATATTATTGTTCGTTCTCTATTTTTTTCTCCATTTTTCAATATGAAAACTATGGATGCAGTTATGTCAAACATTTTAAATGTTAACAATTTTTAAGCTTTCACACATGTAGGCACATATACATATACATATATATACTTACATACACATGTACATATTTTTGTAACTACGTATATCTCTAGGGTACCATAAATATTTTTTATAATTTATACTATTCATTTTATTACTTGAATAAATGTTAAATTAAATGAAACTGGGAACAATATACAGGACAAATATAAATTAATATTTTAGTACATTTAGTGAGAGTTATGCAAATCTATTTTTAAAAAAAATCCTAGATTGTATCAGTCGTGTTTTAAAAACATTTATTATTAAGACATTCATTATATGAATATATAAACAAAGAAAAAATCGGACACCCAGTAAAAGTACATATTTTTAAACTAAATTTTGTACAAATATTTTCTGCATTGAGTATCATAAATAATAAAAAAATATATCGTGAATGAGTGTACTAAAATGTCAAGAATTCAAAGACAATCAAATCATCGCCAGCTAAACGATTTAGGAACATCGTTGGACTACATATAGCGGGTATTATAAATCGCGAAATTGTTAAGCTGATGTAAAAAAGTATTGTTAAAATTATTCATAATTGGAGGGATTGGTCCTAAAATGGTAGGCAATATCGTAGAAGAGGTCTTGGACGTCCTAGATGAACTGCCGAACGAGAAGATATGACACTAAGGATGCTTGCCCATAGAGATCAGTATAGTACCTTCTTTTGGCAGAGATAGACCAATAGAATAACGGTGCGTTTCATATATTGCTCTATTCGTTCGTTTGGGTTGATTTTCTATCGCCCAAGGTTAAAGCGATAAAGAAAAGCTGACCCTCTCCACTTTCGAAGCCTGGGCTTGATTACCGCCTTTAACCTTATTTCTTAACGTCGTTCCTCCCAATCACGCTGTCTCCCTGTTCCATCCAGAACTCTAGTTCTGTCGTCTTTTAGCTACACCCGCATTGCTGGTGATAGCTGCAACAAGAGTACACTAATAGCTAGTTAATTCCTGTTAGATTATTAATTTTAATAGAGTCTGTAGTTAACTATATTAATCAATTAATAATATAACTCCTTACCACAATAATTGTCGTATTCTGTATACGGATTTCGGCAACTAAGTTGTCATCATCAGCAGATACTTAATCAGTGTCGTATGTGAAACCACAGCAAAATCCGCACAAACATAAAGTCCGTACTAGACATATACCGTCGAAAGCCAAACACACACACTGTAGATTCGTTTCACATAATTTAAATTGTATTTTGCTCTTCAACTAAACACTTATCTTAAGGTACCCACTTGCATATACGAAACTTTTCGTCCGTCATATATTACTTATTTATGAAGTCAAGGAGATATGAGTTAGGGATACGATCCCCGTCGTCGTTTAACATGTGGTTTCTAATTTTTGAAATATATAAACTTTCGCAGATATCTAATCCATTATAATTATACAAATTCTTAACCAATTATAAATAATCCACGGTTACGCTATGATTATTCTCTAATACATGCTGCGCTAAACTAGATTTCTCAGGCCGATTGAATTTGGTGTGCGCCATATGTTCTTTATACCGAATTTCTACCGATGGTTTTGTGTGGCCCATGTATTGTTTATTGCAATCTAGACATATGTATGTATAATTTCCCTGATTCTTTATTTACATCAATTTTGTTTTTTGCATTTCCTAAAAGGGATTTAATAGAGGTTGAATCTCTTTTCGAAAAAAGAAACCTCCACTATTCAGCCGTTTTGTTGTCACCTATGTCTTCAACCCACCTTGACCGGTATAGACCTTTTGAGATTGCAGCAGTCTCGGTTCTCGAACTAGAGACGCGCTGCAATGTCTTCGTGTTCACAATCACAGAGTGGATCTTCTACTGTGTCCCGTCACCAGTTATGTTGCCTAATATGAAGGACTTATCTCTAACTTTATGAATTCCGCTGCATCACATGTAAACTACTTCGTCCATCGCCGATTCGTCACATTCTCCTATTAATTCCGTCATTCGCATCTTCCCATCGATTCTGTCATTCGCATCAGCACCCTTCCGCAATCACGTTAGTCAGTACGTTAGTGGACATTAATTCGTACATGATGTTCACATACTCTTCGGCCTCTGCCCTCTTTGGTGGTTCATTACCTTTCATTACCCTGAATTGCATCTCTTCGCATGAGACTGTATTTACTGGAGGACTGATGGTTTAGTAGATTTGGCATAGGAAATAGGACTCCCTTACTATTCCCTCGAGCCTATTTAAATGTTCAAGATGCGTTTACAAAGTTCCGGAACCATTCGCTTGAGCGAGGAGCGTAGTTATCCTAGGTCTAAGAAATGCCACATTTCACCAAGACAATTGCCGTTCTCATAGGTCGAAAAGTTAGTATGTTTCTTACGCTAGTAACAAACTTAGAACAACAGTATGATGCCCTACAAATTGCCCGGAATGAGCTGCCATGGGAGTCTATAGTCCATCTTATTTTTCCATTTTTTACGAAAATTTTGATCTTTTTGATCTTCCATTTTCAACTTTTTCATTTCATACTCAACCAAACGCTAATTTTTTTCAAAAATGAAGTTAGAACTGCTGTTCTGGTTGTTGAAAAATTAGTTAAATACATTGTATAAATACAATTCTGATCCTAATACACTACCCTGGGGGACTCCTAATTCTAATGGGTACATGTACTCATTTCCACGTCTAATCGGAAAATGGCAATTTATTGGGTTGGCAACTAAGTACTTTCGGTTTTTACTGATAGAGAGCGTTGCTTTATTTTTTGTATAACGTATGTTAGTGCTGTACTTACTACCGTTTGTCGCGTGATACTAGTCACATTGACGTAACTTCAGAAGCAAGTAGTGCGTGATTTTTATTAAAGCTATTAGTTGTGGGTTAATTTTAAATGGAGTGCAGAAATGAACATTTTCAACATATTTTACTATTTTATTTCCGTAAAGGAAAGAAAGCTGCTGCAGCTCACAAAAAGATAAGTGAAGTTTATGGTGCTAATTGCTTAACAGAGCGCACGTGTCAGAATTGGTATAAAAAATTCCGTTCTGGAGATTTTTCCCTCAAATATGAGCAACGTTCTGGTCGGCGTACTGAAGTTGATGATAATTGAAGAGGATCGTCATATAACTGTTCGAGAGGTTGCGGAGAGGCTACATGTATCGCACAAAACAATTGAAAAACATTTAAAATGTCTTGGGCTAGTTAAGAAGCTTAATATTTGGGTACCTCACGAATTGAAAGAAATTCATTTAACACAAAGAATCAACTTTTGCGATATGCACCTTAGACGAAATGAAACCGACCCTTTCTTAAAAAGAATCATCACTGGTGATGAAAAATGGGTCCTGTACAGTAACATAGTTCGAAAATGATCATGGAGCAAACACGTTAAACCAGCTCAAACCACATCGAAAGCTGAATTGCATCCAAAAAAGATCATGCTGTCAGTTTGGTGGGATTACAAAGGTGTTGTGTTTTTTGAGCTGCTTCCAAGGAACCAAACGATCGATTCTGATGTTTACTATCAACAATTAATAAAACTGGATGAAGCAATCAAAGAAAAACGGCCAGAATTGTCAAATCGGAAAGGTGTAGTTTTCCACCAAGGTAATGCAAGGCCTCACACATCTTTGATAACTCGTGCGAAACTATTGGAGCTTGGCTGGGAAGTGATGCCACATCCCCCATACAGCCCTGATCTAGCACCATCTGATTACCATTTCGAAGTTTGCAGAATTCTTTGAATGGTAAAATTTTCACAAATGACGATGACCTTCACTCGCACCTAGTTCAGTTTTTTGCTGATAAGGACCAGAAATTTTATAAGCGCGGAATCATGCAGCTGAAAGAAAGATGGCAAAAGGTCATTGAGCAAAATGGAAAATATATAATTGATTAAAAACTATTCTTTGTTTAAAAAAAAAGTATTTTATTTTATACTACAAAACCGAAAGTACTTAGTTGCCAATCCAATATAAAATTCCTACACCAGTTGTGACAGATATTTCTTAGACTTATAACAATATCTGTCCGGCCAGACAAGCCTGGCTTATATCTAAAAATACTACAGAAGAATGCTATTTCTTGTCCATGCTGTTATTAATTGTATTTAAGCTCCCTTCTATTTCCTTCACTTGTTACCCTATCGCTTTCCGTTTCTGTTTTCTCCTCATTAGATATATTAGAAAATCTATTTGTATTTGTAAAGTGGTTGCTAAGGCAGCATTCGCTAATTCTCATTTATCTTTCGTATTCTTTATTTTCTTTCGAACTTCTTAATCCTCTATTGTTATACACATCTCGTCAGCCATATAAATGAGTAAAATAATGACTTAATGGATCAACTATTATATGGTCCTAACCTAGTGTCCAACGATTTCTTCTTTATTTGAAATTTCGAAAGTAGGTTACATGTTACCTCGAATAAATTTGTCAGTGCTTTCAGAAAAGAGAAATGACATGTGTCCAGAAATATGAATTATTGCAAAAGTATATGAACTATAATAGAAAATATGTTAGGAAAATGCAATAGAATTTTGAGAACAAAATATTGTATTCTATTACACTCGTCCAAATAATCGCGTATCTTGTTTGAATTGGTGCCAATGATAACCAAAATTAATCATTCACATCCCTGATTGCTAAATGTTCATTTTCAAAAATCATTGATTTAATTATTTATGTGTATATTCAGAGACAAAAATGCCTTGGAATCTAGAACAAAATATACAATTTGTATTAGATTGGGTTGGATTAATACCAAGCTTACGGGTCTTCTTAGAGATTTTTGAGGATACATAATATAATTTTTATGAACTACAGAATCGAAATTAAAAAGCATCAATAGCTGATATTTACCTGAGTGCTCTAAATAAGAAGTAATAATTATTTGTTTTATCAATATAAATTAGAAATTAACCTAATAAAAGTAATATCTCTTACGCTTTCATCTTCTTCGAAAGTAAATTAACAAATTTTCCGTTAATAAACAATCAAAACCTTTACGATTATAAAGTTTAGTTTTGTTCGTATATGTATTTCACCAACGAGATTATCTTCAACAAGAAACGAAAACTTTTAAAATGTAAGACTATCTTTGCTAACTATTTAAAACGGTTTATAGGATCCTATAATTTTTTTGTAGTGAAAATTTTTTACTCTTGTTTAAAACTGTTTATTTTATTATATAGTAAGTTGTTTCTTTGTATATTGAACATATATATATACACACACACATATATATATATGCTCAAATGTATTAGACACCTTACGAATTTATGTACATACATACATATATAGTTTATATAGTTTAGTCAAAAGAGAGGTGAGGAAAATAAAACTGTTGTGAAAATTATGTACAAAGTGTTATTTAGTAATATAGTACAATTTATTAATATTTTGTCGCTCCGCCCTTGGCCTTAATGACAGCTCGCACTCGTCGAGGCATACTTGCTACTAAATTGTAACACTCTGCCGGTGGTACTGCAGCCCATATTTCGCGAATTTTTGTTGATAATTCTGCTTTTGACAGGCATTTACGTTCCGTGACCTTAGTTTTTAAGATACGCCTCAAATTTTCAATGGGCGACAAATCGGGACTTTGTGGCGGCCAATACAATACCTCCGCTGTGTTTTCCTCGAACCAACGCATTACAGCTCCCGATTTGTGGCAGGGCGCATTATCTTGCTGAAAAATGTATTGTGGAATATCCTGGTCGAATAGTTTTAGCACAGACAGTTCTAATACTTCCTCCAACATGGCTAAATAGCGTTGGCTATTCATCCGTCCATCGCACAGGTACACTTCTCCAACACCATATGCAGACATACAACCCCAAACCATGATACTACCACCTCCAAATTTTACTGTGGGAATGATACATTGTGGTTCATAAGCCTTGCCTGCGTCGAACGTATAGCGTCCCAGGTAGTCCCCAAAGCTGCCAGGCAAAAGAAGAAAGTTAGCACTTAGACAGGATTAATTTTGTTTAATATTACATGTAGACTGAATTGCATACAACGATAAGAATATTAGTCATGAAGATGTACTTACATACCTCGATATTCGATTCATCAGACCAAAGAATCTTCGACCACTTCTCGATTGTCCAATTTTCATGTTGTTTGGCCTATAAATACCGCTTCTTTTTATGAGCGTCAGTTAAAAGCGGTTTACGTCGCACTTTACACCCTTGTAAACCAGCACGCTAGAGACGCCTTCTCACTGTTTGCGCAGAAACTGTTACGCGATAACGCTGTTTCAGCTCACTGGCGAGCTATTTCGACGATTTTTTCCTATCACTGAGAACCAGTCTTTGTAAAATTCTGTCTTCTCTAATCGAGATACAGGGTTTTCTGCCACTTTCTGGTGTGTTTAACAAACGACCCAGTCTCCTGATAGCGACTAATGGTTGTACGGACTGCACATCGCGAACATTTTTTTTGCAATTGCAGCTACTGATAACTTCTGGGAATGCAGTAGCACTATTTGGGCGTGTTCCCCTACCGACAACTCGCGTGTTTTAGCCTTTTTTCTTCAACAAATAACTGACAACGTGAAAAAATAGGATAATCTAATTGATCTCTACCACAAACTCACAAACGCACGTTGCTCACACACTGCTAGAATGACACTAAATTTCTAAAATCCACAATTTCCCCTTTCCACCTATTCTTTTCAATAGGGGATTAACTAGGGTATTCAAAAACGCATTTCTGTAAATACCATTAACTATTTTTACGGTTAATTTCCGTCAGACTTGGATAATACCGAGAATAAGGGTTTTTACCTGGGGTGTCTAATACATCTGAGCATAGTTGTATATATATATATATACGAGGGAGCGTTTTTATATTCGCGGAATGAGCGGGTTGTAGAGGGGTGAGTAGGCGCATTGGGGGTGTGGCCTATGCAGCGACTCATGATTAGTATAAATACGAAGTTTCATTGTTATTAGATAGTTAGTCTTTGAGCTATCGTCAACCAAGTAACATAATCAGGAGTGAAAAGTGAAATATGGAAAAAATCGAATATCGTGCCATTATAAAGTTCCTTACCAGGCAAGGAAAATCAGTCGCGACCATAATGAATGAGATGTCATTGGTTTACGGCGACTCTTGTCCAGGAAGAACCATCCCTTGAAGACGACCCGAGGCCGGGCAAGAGCATTGAGGTGACCACGCCAGCACTTATTCAAAAAGTTGAACAAATTGTACTCGAAGATGCTTGACTAAAGAAGAAACAACTCGCAGAAATGGTTGGAGTATCCGGTACAACAATTTTTAAAATCCTACACGATCATCTCGGCATGTCTAAGGTCAGCGCAAGATGGGTGCCGAGAATGCTCACGCCGCCGCAAAAACAACAGCGCGTAGAGTGTTCGCGTGCATTTTTAGACCTCTGTAATGAAGACAAGGATGGTGTATTGAGTGGAATTGTTACTGGGGACGAAACTTGGGTTCATCATTATGAACCTGAGTCCAAACAAGACTCCATGCAGTGGCATAAAAAGGGCACAGCACCTCCCAAGAAATTTAAAGTGTCACAATCAGCTGGGAAACTCATGGCAACGGTATTTTGGGACTCGGAAGGAATATTGTTGATTGATTATAAAGATAAAGGTGTTTCTATAACCGGAGAATATTACGCTTCAATATTAGAGCGACTAAAAGAAGCCATTAAAGAGAAAAGACGGGCAAAATTGACAAAAGGTGTTCTGCTTTTGCACGACAACGCGCCCGTCCACAAGAGCCGCGTTGCGTTAGCTGCCCTGCATAAGGTGGGCTTCGAAATTGTGAATCACCCACCCTACAGCCCAGACCTGGCCCCGAGTGATTATTACCTGTTTCCGAAAATGAAAAAA
Source organism: Dermolepida albohirtum (assembly GCA_031893035.1). Classification (NCBI taxonomy): domain Eukaryota; kingdom Metazoa; phylum Arthropoda; class Insecta; order Coleoptera; family Scarabaeidae; genus Dermolepida; species Dermolepida albohirtum. The sequence goes on along the minus strand of JAVIWB010004172.1, from coordinate 136,060 downwards.
GAGCTGCGGGGTAAAAAATTTACTGCCGATGATGAAGTCAAGGAGGCAGTTTCGGCGTATTTTGCAGATAAAGAGAAATCATTTTTTTATGAGGGTATAAATAAATTAATTGAAAGATGTGAAAAATGTATCCGTCTTGCAGGTGAATATATTGAAAAAGAAAAATAATTCGGTTTTTTTATTTCCACCCCTTGTCCCCCATTCCGCGAATATAAAAACGCTCCCTCGTATATACATATATAGCAGAACGTATTTTACATATATGGACATATTTACCAGACCGATATGATATTAAAATAAGTTCGCTAACTGAAATATTAATATAGACGGAGAAATTTTACGAGACACTTCTCGATTGTCCAATTTTCATGTTGTTTGGCCTATAAATACCGCTTCTTTTTATGAGCGTCAGTTAAAAGCGGTTTACGTCGCACTTTACACCCTTGTAAACCAGCACGCTAGAGACGCCTTCTCACTGTTTGCGCAGAAACTGTTACGCGATAACGCTGTTTCAGCTCACTGGCGAGCTATTTCGACGATTTTTTCCTATCACTGAGAACCAGTCTTTGTAAAATTCTGTCTTCTCTAATCGAGATACAGGGTTTTCTGCCACTTTCTGGTGTGTTTAACAAACGACCCAGTCTCCTGATAGCGACTAATGGTTGTACGGACTGCACATCGCGAACATTTTTTTTTGCAATTGCAGCTACTGATAACTTCTGGGAATGCAGTAGCACTATTTGGGCGTGTTCCCCTACCGACAACTCGCGTGTTTTAGCCTTTTTTCTTCAACAAATAACTGACAACGTGAAAAAATAGGATAATCTAATTGATCTCTACCACAAACTCACAAACGCACGTTGCTCACACACTGCTAGAATGACACTAAATTTCTAAAATCCACAATTTCCCCTTTCCACCTATTCTTTTCAATAGGGGATTAACTAGGGTATTCAAAAACGCATTTCTGTAAATACCATTAACTATTTTTACGGTTAATTTCCGTCAGACTTGGATAATACCGAGAATAAGGGTTTTTACCTGGGGTGTCTAATACATCTGAGCATAGTTGTATATATATATATATACGAGGGAGCGTTTTTATATTCGCGGAATGAGCGGGTTGTAGAGGGGTGAGTAGGCGCATTGGGGGTGTGGCCTATGCAGCGACTCATGATTAGTATAAATACGAAGTTTCATTGTTATTAGATAGTTAGTCTTTGAGCTATCGTCAACCAAGTAACATAATCAGGAGTGAAAAGTGAAATATGGAAAAAATCGAATATCGTGCCATTATAAAGTTCCTTACCAGGCAAGGAAAATCAGTCGCGACCATAATGAATGAGATGTCATTGGTTTACGGCGACTCTTGTCCAGGAAGAACCATCCCTTGAAGACGACCCGAGGCCGGGCAAGAGCATTGAGGTGACCACGCCAGCACTTATTCAAAAAGTTGAACAAATTGTACTCGAAGATGCTTGACTAAAGAAGAAACAACTCGCAGAAATGGTTGGAGTATCCGGTACAACAATTTTTAAAATCCTACACGATCATCTCGGCATGTCTAAGGTCAGCGCAAGATGGGTGCCGAGAATGCTCACGCCGCCGCAAAAACAACAGCGCGTAGAGTGTTCGCGTGCATTTTTAGACCTCTGTAATGAAGACAAGGATGGTGTATTGAGTGGAATTGTTACTGGGGACGAAACTTGGGTTCATCATTATGAACCTGAGTCCAAACAAGACTCCATGCAGTGGCATAAAAAGGGCACAGCACCTCCCAAGAAATTTAAAGTGTCACAATCAGCTGGGAAACTCATGGCAACGGTATTTTGGGACTCGGAAGGAATATTGTTGATTGATTATAAAGATAAAGGTGTTTCTATAACCGGAGAATATTACGCTTCAATATTAGAGCGACTAAAAGAAGCCATTAAAGAGAAAAGACGGGCAAAATTGACAAAAGGTGTTCTGCTTTTGCACGACAACGCGCCCGTCCACAAGAGCCGCGTTGCGTTAGCTGCCCTGCATAAGGTGGGCTTCGAAATTGTGAATCACCCACCCTACAGCCCAGACCTGGCCCCGAGTGATTATTACCTGTTTCCGAAAATGAAAAAAGAGCTGCGGGGTAAAAAATTTACTGCCGATGATGAAGTCAAGGAGGCAGTTTCGGCGTATTTTGCAGATAAAGAGAAATCATTTTTTTATGAGGGTATAAATAAATTAATTGAAAGATGTGAAAAATGTATCCGTCTTGCAGGTGAATATATTGAAAAAGAAAAATAATTCGGTTTTTTTTATTTCCACCCCTTGTCCCCCATTCCGCGAATATGAAAACGCTCCCTCGTATATACATATATAGCAGAACGTATTTTACATATATGGACATATTTACCAGACCGATATGATATTAAAATAAGTTCGCTAACTGAAATATTAATATAGACGGAGAAATTTTACGAGACAGCAGGTAGACAACTGGTATAAAACACGTACCGATGCATGTGAAGCAACAGTTCTCGGAGGACTCTAACAGACCGAGACAACGTTTCTTTAACTTCAGTCATCAAGCCGTGTGGGACAAGTGAAGGTTTTCTCTCATGACAGAATATAAGTTCGCTTCATTTTTTATTTACAGCACTCCTTTTAACTTAGTAGCTCTACTATTTATTTAAGTGTTTCGTCTACAGAATATTTGACTACTGCTTTATCCCTCAGGAAAAATATTGAATGTCCCGAAATAATTTTTGACATCTATGAAAAATAAGTAACTTTTAAATTAATTCATCATTACACCAGGTAACAAATTTTCATTCCTTTCTTTGTATATAACGTATATATATATAATTGAAATTATATAAATTATGAGCGATATTTTTATATATATTAATGTTTTCTAATTTTGCGGAGTTGACTATAACTTATGTAAAATAATAAAACCATATCCTACACTTACTTTAGTATTCTCTTGTTATAACCAATATTTATCTTTGTATACCCTACGTACTAAACGCATCCTTAGCCGATCCGATCGGAATAAACCTGCCGATTAGTGCTGCCGTTATAGTGCATAAATTTTTAAAATCCCCGCGACATCAGGCTTAAATCCCCAAAATTTCCCGTTGCTTACTGACCAAGTTCCCGAAAATTACCGGCATTTTCTATGATTTTATATTTTAAAAAAGACATTATTATTAATATTCATTTTTTAATAATGAGTACAGCTTACACAAGTAAGTACAAAAAAACGAAAATATATGGCTTCAATTACGAAGAAAAATACGAAAATACATTGGTAAAAATATGACAAATAAAAACACATTAACAAGTGTAACGATTAACACTTTAAAAAATCGGCAGTATAATAGATATAAATCAATAGAAACCATTCACTTATTTAATTTAATTAGTTATTAAATAACAATTTTTTTCTCCATTCCCCGGAATTGCCCGATTTAACAGAATCCCCGCACCGACCTCTTATTCCCTGCTATTCGGGGAAATTCCCCACAATTGGCAGGATTGCTGTCGATTCAGTTCGTTCTCGTCTCCTATTGCCATCGGTCATTATTACGTTGTATAATTGTATGCGATCGATTGCTAATATAATTGTTATTGTGGTTAATTTATTTTAACCATCACGTCAAATTGTAAGAGAAGAAAATTAAATGAAGAAAACTGTGAAACATAAAATGATGTGTTTGTTGTGCAATAAAGTTTTAACTACTCGTACTTTGAAAAAAGCGAATGCAAGGAAACATTATTTGACTCATGAAGAACATCAATATTATAATTTAGAAGAGGAATCTCGGCAAAATGCACTTGAAAAAAGGAATGCATCAAGAGCAGGAGTCTTTTAATGCTTTTGTTAAAAAAAACGTTACTGCAATTGATGTTATTTACAAAACAGCACATTTGTATACTTGTAAAAAGTAACGTAGTGACGTCGAAATAATTAAGGATTGTACTGTTAAAGCAGTGGGTACGTTAGATCCGGACAAAGTTGAAAAATACAAACAATTATTCCTTTCAAGAAGAACTATCACAGATCGGCAGCACGAATTAGCGTAAAATTTAATGGAGCAACTTCGCACAATTAAAAAAATTTGATGATGTTTATTTTCAAACATTTTGAATAAAAGTGCTGATAAAACTGTTCGGCGCAAGTTTTAAATTTTATTGGCGCTATAACCGAAAATTTTCAATTACGAAGAACCTTTTACTCTAGATACACTCACTGAAAGAACTCGTAGAGTTGACAGTTTCGAAAACTTCAACTACAATTAAATGTAAATAATTTAATCAGCGTACGCATCAATGGCGCGACTCCTTTGAGAGGTAAAAAGAAGGATTCGTTGCTTTATTGAAAAAAGACAATTTGAACTTGAAAAATTTGATATCATTTCATTGCACTTTGCATTAGTAAAAAAAATAATTTGAACTTGAAAAGTTTGATATTTCGTTGCGTTTTGCATCAGCAAAATCTTTGCGCAAAATCCACCATTTTACAAGACTCTCCGGAGAAAGCTATTGCGATTGTTAATTACATTCGTGTAAATGCGATGCGCCATCATGAATTTCGGCAGATACTAACTTCAGACTAGAAAACATAGAGTGTCGATCCGCCGTACACCTGCCAGATTCGCTGGCTTTCAACAGAACAAGTTTTGATAAAAATTTTAACTTTACGACAACAAAGTTTAATTTAATTTATATTTTTTTCAAGAACAAAGAGAACTAAGTCATCTACCAAATGAAACATTTTGCAGAAATATTGCATTTTTGTCTGATATCATTACAAAACAAACGATTTAAATATTTTCCTGCAAGGTAAAGCGGAGCGGAGCATATGTATATACGAAATGTGGCAAAAGATCCAAGTGTTTCGAAAAAGTTTCCGTTCTTCAAAACATTGCTGTCTCGGATATATCTGTAGAACACTTTCCGGAACTAACAAAAATATTGCATGAGTAGAAATGTAAACATAAAATATTCGTTGATTATGTAGGTGTGTCTTAGATTCTTTAATAGAAGAATATACTGAAAGATTTTCAGATTTTGATGAGCACATTTCTGTTATGAAGCTGGTATTTGAGACATATTTAGTAGAAATATCTGAGACTCTTACGGAACTATAAAAGGAGTAATTTGAGTTAGAGGAAGATAATATCTTCAAATCTCTTTTTGACGTTAAAAATGATCCCATAGAAATATGGAAAAATGCTGTTGAATATCCATGCCTACGAGATAATGCGCGCCATTTGCTTTCCTGCTTTATTAGTACTTACTGCTGCGATTCAATATTTTCTCTAATGACAACAATTCAAACTAGTTTAAGAAACGAAATTATAAATGCTCAATTAGATGATCAATTAACGCTGCGCGTTACGAAACTTCATCCAAATATTCAATTACAAATTAAATAACCCACTAAATTAAATTTGAGATAATATTAATCTATTTTCTATTACATTTCTTTTTAATGTAAGGAATTTATTTAAAAATACTTCCACTATATTATTGTTATTTGAAAATGTATTTAAATATGTATCAGGTTGTTATATATGAAATGTCCGATTTTGTAAGGAATAAAAAAAGTCTAAATTTAAAAAAATATAAATATTTATTCTGTAAAATAGTCTCCATTTACATCAATAGTTTGTTGCCAACGGCCTGGAAGCTGAAAAATTCCCTTTGAAAAGAAATCTAGGTTTTGACGGCTCACATATTGCTCAAACACTGCTATTACAGACTCCCGGTCAGAGAAGTCCCCATTTTTTAAGTGATTGTCTAAACTTCGGAAAAAATGAAAATCAGTTGGCGAAATGTCAGGTGAATAAGGTGGGTGAGGGAGAATTTCGTAACCAAACTCCGAAAGTTTTTGGATTGTCTGTCGTGCAACATGAGGTCTTGCATTATCATGAAGAAGTATGGGTCCATGTCTATTGACTAGTGAGGGCTGCAAGCGGCTCAATTTTCCATGCATAGTTTCCAGTTCGGCACAATAGGACGCTGCCGTGATGGTTTCATCAGGTTGCAAAAATGAATAGTGAATAATACCCTTACTGGTCCACCATACAGTCACCATAATCTTTCGCGGGTGAAGTGATGCTCGTGCATGCTGTCTTGGTGCTTCACCTCGGTCTAACCATTGTCCTGACCGTCTCCGATTATCAGAGTATCCACTTTTCGTCACACGTAACTACTCGATGAAGAAACGGTTCAACTTTCTGTCGATTAGCCAAAGAGGTAGCCACCTCTAATCGACGGAGCTTATTGGCTTCCGTTAATTAGTGCGGCACCCATCGATCGAGTTTCTTCACTTTGCCAATCGAAGAAAGGTGACAACTAATGGTGGCAATGGTCCCTTGAAATGTTTCTGCAAGGCTACGCACTGTTGTGGACGGATTACTTTCAACTTCTACACGCAGCTGGTCGTCATTAACGGTGCTACGCGCATATCCGCGAGACTCATTTTCCAAATCAAAATTTCCCTCACTGAATTTTTTAAACCATCCCCGTAATGTGCGTTCATTACACGTGGTTTAACCGAACGTCTGATTAATTTCTCGCGTTGCTGCAGCTGCATTTATCCATTTTTAAATTGAAAGAGGTAAATTGCCCGAATATCTCTTGCCGACAGCATTTCCATGTGCGAGACAAGGACAGGTGTATTCATCTTTCCAAGAAATGGAACAGGTACACACTTAAAAATAAATACCCTTTTCTACAAATACAATAATAATTTTCACCAAAAACATATACGTCTTCATACAGGTGCGATTCAGCTCAGACTGAAGGAAAAAATGGACATTACATTTGTAACAACCTGATAGTTGCTTAATAAAACTTATGCAGTCTCTGTTACTTCCTAATTTAAATGTGGCCTCTAAGAGCAAAAAGGTTCCTTACCTCTGCCCTATCGTATGTATTTCTGTTAGACCATGAAATCTGTCTAGGGCAAGAGTATCGGCAAAACTCGGTAGATATGCTGGTGATTCATGCATACGTTTCAACAGAAACGTAAATCCTTTCACTCTTCAGTGATCGAAAATTTCTTAAATCAAAATTTGGATTACGAAATTAATATTCCAAAACACTTTTCTTTGAATGTAGAAATTAAATAAAAATAACTATATATACACATACATGTAATCACTCCCATAAGCATGGCCAGCGTCGACCATATGACTTGTCATTTCATATAACTACAACAACACAGAAAATGAAATTTTGAAAAAATAATTATCAACTAAAATAAACAAAAATTTTGATTTCTTACTTATCTTTAAAATGAAATAACAGATAACATTAAATATATTAGTTGTGTGGTACACACGTAACTGTCACCTTATCATCTGCCTAATAGAGCATGTCCACTAGATGTTTAATAAGAATTCAAAATGAGATTTTAATTTCAAAGGTAATATTTCAAAATAGATCTAGAACGTTCAAAGCTGTGTATTCACTATATATTCACCTATATAACCTCATGTCCCAATTTATATATCTTCAATTAAAATAATTGAATTTACTTCGTTAAAGTCCAAACAATAAGTCAATTTAAAAATTCAAAACTTCTATGAAATTAAATAAGCTAAAATATTTTTAAAATATTATTAACATCTTAAATGAAACATTTTGCCGAAATATAATTGAATTAACATTAAAAACTTTTATAAGAACAATTATTTACAAATTTTTAGGTGCTGAATTGCTTTGAAGCGAAAACGAATCCATTCCCGATCCACCGGGTCTTTGTCTTTTATATCCAACGCTACCCTTGGAGCGCACACAGAGCAATTCGGACTTCCTGGCTCCCCTCTCGTGTGCGACTAGTTCGTTAACCACGTCATATGATATGATTGTTATGATCCATGTTTATTTCTTTAGTCTCTACTAGTTGACCCATAAAGAAATTAATTATTTACAAAAATACATACAGATTGTATATTAATGTTTTAAATTTCGATTTGTCATTGTACGATATTATTCAAATACATGATATTTTTCTACCATATTGCCGATATTGTATGTATCTTTCATGTTATATTTTTAGATATATATTTAGTTTTAAGTTGCTTTTAAAACATATTCAAACTGGTTCTAGTGGATTCAAATCCAATAAAATAGTTATGAATTGCTGAAATTGCGTTGGTATAACGTAATATTTCATGTCAATTTAAGTTATATTCTGTGCATTTTTAGTATACCACGAAGTTATAGTATTATATAAGACTATGAATTATATACAATGGAATGTTTAGTGAAAATTTTACTCTTTAATAAGTAAAATACAGTAAGAAATATCTTGCAGCTTTTGAGATATGTATATTGGTGTAATATTTCTATTAAGAATTTCGAACCTTTTACATAGTAACTTATTATATATAAGTGTATTACGTGCGATTTTGATATCGCTCCACATTTTTCCACATTTGTGTGTGCATAATGCATGTTTATATTTACATAAATGCTTAGTTTAAAATAAACAGCAATATGTATATAAATAGTATTTATTTTCAAACATAACCTTGTGCATTATTTTGAATTCATTTCACTGCTTCTTCCAAGTGTTGTTAAACAAAATGTTGCATTTTTTGAGTATGAGATATATTAAACACAAAAACTCAGTTGTGTAATTTTCACAAAATTTTATTATATATATATATATATATATATATATATATATATATATATATATATATATATGTATTATTATTTTGCGAAATTCATACAATGAGTTTTTGTGTTTAATTTTGTTATAGATTTTCATCAAGTAAAGGTCACATCAGTTAATTATATAAAATATGTATAAGTATACAAGTAAAAATAAGCGATCATATAGGTCCGAGCAAGCAAAAAGTAAACTGTTTTAAACATGGATAAAGTAATAGTGTAATTAACATCTCCGATGTAAAACTAGAGAAATCGATGAATCTATTAAAAATATTGTACAACAAATTGTACGCAGTTTCTTTTTTACAAGTGAACTAGCAACACTTAATAAAATTATGCGGTACATGGTAATAAAAAATAATTTTATACCAAAAAGAAAATCAACCAACTCTAACAGTTCTTAAAACTCGTTCTTTCTTAATTGTAACTAAGAATTAAAAAAAGAATAATATTATTGTTATTAATAGAACATTGTACTATTAGTACAGACACAAAAAATGTTTACTAATAAAATAGAATGAAATTATCAGATGGAGAGCGAAACATCTAGTGAAAATGAAAGTATAGACTAGAAGATCTACCAAACGTCATTAAACATACAAACATAAAGACAAGCTTTTGTAGACGAACCATTCACAGAAGTCAAAAATTCAAATGTTAAAAGCAACCGCTTGATGAAGGATTGATTATTATTTTTGATGGTAAGAAATTAGCAAACTACCATGATCAAATATATAATACAGATTTCGTGAAATGGTTTACAAAGATATTGAAAGATTCCACATACCATAGAACTGTAATTATGATAGACAATACAAAATACTGTTTGTTCATGAAGAAGAAATCAGAAATTAGTTTAAAAAAATGCCGTGCCTAGTTATTACATCTGGACCGTCTCCATAAAGAACAATGGGATACATATGTCAGTAACCTTATTTGAGACTGTTGCAAATAAAATTGGATCCTATTGCAATGGTTTGAGTACAAAATAAAAGACAAAGTTGCTTAGAAAAATACAAGGAACGACGTAATTATACATAATTGCAAATATTACACTAAATAAATGGAAAGATCGTGTTGATTATATAACCTAAATAGAATGCCTTAACTTAGAAACTTAACGAATAGTATGAGATAAGAAATACATAAGTGCGTAGTATCAATGAATCTGACTTTCTGAGTGATTTCACATTTTAGCTCTAATGTAATTACTATTGCGTTGTCCTCTTGGCATTCCATGCCTATATAATTAATAATTCTAATTTAATTTAATTAATGATGGATAGCTATATGTTTTTAAATAAATAAAATTATGTCAGATACTGAATTTTAGCGAAATATTTAAATCACTCTTCCTTATTCTCAGACAAACTACGGATACGTAGATAATTCAAAAAAGAGTAACAATAAAAAATAAAAACAAGAAAACTAAACGCGATGGCGAAAAATAGCAAAACTGACTACAGCAGTTACTTCAGAACTCAGAACATGCGCCTCCGTGCAAAATATGATAACAGAGGGTCGTCGTCTAGTATTTTGCGGACACACTTCTTAAAACTCTTTGTAGTCGAGGCATAGCAATGCATAATAATTCGATAAAAATAACAAAAAGGCTACTTCAGATCACATTAACCAAACCTTGATAAAACTACAAATAAAATGGATTAAAATTACACCCATCTGATTAACAATTGGAAAATTAACTTCAAAAACATGGCAATAATTTCATAGTAGTCATAGTAATAATTCGATCCAATAGTATTATATGATTTTACACCACGATTTTGATATATGTAAATTTTATAGTAAATGTGACTGACAACGTCTGTACCCCTTAAGCTATTGATACGCATACAAAAAGAAAGTTGTGCCATAATATCATTTTAAAAATTTATGCCTCAATAATAAAACGTAATCGCGAGTTATTAATTTTTAAAAATGGAAACATCTGCTTTTCGATTCCTTTTGCCTTTTCTACTTTTTTCTCCTTCCACTTTGTTCGTGATCGTTGCAAACAAAAAGGATTACAGTAAAATTAATACGAATCGGACCTCATATGAGGAAATTAATGTTCGCCATTTGTCTCATACACGCTGAACATTAGCATATCTTCCTTTTATAAAACGAATAGGCCCGTCAACTTTTTTAACGCATTTAAATTAAATTCGTAACGCTGGCGATGTCAGAGAGGCCATTCGACACATTTTAAACATATCATATTTTAAGAAGAAAAATGTGAACGATATTTTTAAATAACATTGTCGTTTGATAAAATATCAGCAATTGTTATACGCAAAATAGAATTTTTTTAAATAAATGTTTTCATTTTTTAATTGGTAACTGAGAAATAGTTTTAAAAAAATTAAGTTATAATTGACATAGAGGACTTAAGAATAATAATATTTCATTATCAAAGACCGGGATCGTGGACTTTATTGGCGGTTATACAGCAGCGTATATATATATATACATATATATATTTCTTATTTTATTTTTATTTATGTGTTTAAGCATAATTATTCTTACATATAATACACTATTTATTAGTGTGCGCATCACTATTCTATTTTCATATATATATATATATATATATATATATATATATATATATATTAATTTATAACCGAGAAATAGTTTTAAAATTATAATTGACATAGCGGACACGACTTATACATATATATACATATATATATATATATATATATATATATATATATATATATATATATCTGCTATATAACCGCTATTTAATTCCACGATCGCGGTCTTTGATAATGAAATATTATTATTCTTAAGCCCTCTATGTCAATTATAACTTTAAAACTATTTATCAGTTATCAATTAAAAAAATGCCAACATTTATTTAAAAAATTTTCATGTATGAAAATAGAATAGTGATGCGCACGCTAATAAATAGTTTATTATACGTAACAATAATTTTGCTTAAACATATAAATAAAAATAAAATAAGAAATAGTGCTTATACATACATATGTACATGAAAACGGAAATATTATGTAAACTTATCCTCCTATGCCTACAATCCTGAAAAATAAAATCTGCAATATATCGATACCTTTTGAACACTTTTAGTATTTACATTTTTCATTCGACTAGCACTGCAGTAGACCATGTAAGTGGAAACATTATTTGAAGGTTTTACTGTAATTTCAATCGCAAAAATACATTATACCACTTTCTTTTCATCTTAAAATAAAGTCGCATAACTATATGCATCCATATCAGATAATCGTGGTGAATGGCTCAGCGAAAAACAATGCATTATGCTAAAAGAGTTAATTGCAAATAGCAATAAATTTACACATTAGTGCGCAAAATAATAAACTTTCAATACTTTTCAGTATTGAAGCTGAATTTTATTTTAGTGAAAATCATTCAGCACTGGCGCTTTGCGACAGAATCGAAATGAAATTATCAGAATTTGTCACCAATAGCGACAACAATCTTTTCTTTGTATATCTAATAATGTGTTTGCAACACTGAATTTTTAGTACAGGTTTTGGTCGTTTGTTGAATAATGAAGAAGTTAACATGTAACAAATCATATTTTTTGATATTTCAAATTTTTATAACTTTCATTGAAAATTTTGTTTTGTTCCTAACAAATTTTTCAATATTTTCTTCAATGTTTTTTGTTCATCTTCCCTTCCATTTTCTTAAATATATTTAAACTCGGTTATTATTATTCGATACTTATCGACTGATACGTAAAACACCATAACTTTTAGCGCAATAAGTGTTTTTTTTATTTGTTGAAGAAGGCACAAATACATTAACTCTAATATTTTTAGTCTTTTGTCAGTCAACAAAGTGTGCCGAGAATGTTTTTTTAATTTTGGTCAATTGAAAGTTTCCGACACCGTTGCGTGTCTATTTAGGTCAAATTATCTTTTTATTACATCTTTTATGTAAATATTCTTTATTCAGGGTGTTTAACTTTGCAGTAGAGTTGTCAATAATATTTTGTTTCAATTTAGTTGACACTTGATTTAGTGATTTTGACACAAAAATATGTATTTGCGCTACTAAGACGCTAGATGTTTTGGTGTGAAAATTACGAGCGCCTAGTATAAAATTAAAAACCGAAAAATTTTTCTACATTTAAAACTATTTATCATGTTCTCCTCTAAAGCCATAAAAGCAATTTTCCTGCATGATTTCCCATGTTGGCTGCCTAGCTTCTGAACTTATAATGAATTATATTATTTTCAACTAAGATTGAAAAAGTAATATTTCTGTAATGTTCTTTTCTATATTTCAGTGGTTGTCAAGCAAACGATATCTGTCATGAAATAAAGAATACCTGGTGTGACGAATTCATTCCTAATTTATAATATAATTTACTGATCGGCATTTCAGAAAATATAGTATATTTTTTGTATGAAAAGCAGATTCCTATACTTCGCTTCCCTGACTAGACCAGCAATTTTGGAAATGTATTGCTTTTCCTATATACAACCATGCTCAAATGTATTAGACACCTTACGAATTTATGTACATATATACATATATAGTTTATATAGTTTAGTCAAAAGAGAGGTGAGGAAAATAAAACTGTTGTGAAAATTATGTACAAAGTGTTATTTAGTAATATAGTACAATTTATCAATATTTTGTCGCTCCGCCCTTGGCCTTAATGACAGCTCGCACTCGTCGAGGCATACTTGCTACTAAATTGTAACACTCTGCCGGTGGTATTGCAGCCCATATTTCGCGCATTTTTGTTGATAATTCTGCTCTTGACAGGCATTTATGTTCCGTAATCTTAGTTTTTAAGATACGCCAAAAATTTTCAATGGGCGACAAATCGGGACTTTGTGGCGGCCAATCCAATATCTCCACTGTGTTTTCCTCGAAGTAACGCATTACAGCTCCCGATTTGTGGCAGGGCGCATTATCTTGCTGAAAAATGTATTGTGGAATATCCTGGTCGAATAGTTTTAGCACAGACGGTTCTAATACTTCCTCCAACATGGCTAAATAGCGTTGGCTATTCATCCGTCCATCGCACAGGTACACTTCTCTAACACCGTATGCAGACATACAACCCCAAACCATGATACTACCACCTCCAAATTTTACTGTGGGAATGACACATTGTGGTTCATAATCTTCCCCTTGCCTACGCCGAACGTATAGCGTCCCAGGTAGTCCCAAAGCTGCCAGGCAAAAGAAGAAAGTTAGCACTTAGACAGGATTAATTTTGTTTAATGTTACATGTAGACTGAATTGCATACACGATAAGAATATTAGTCATGCAGATGTACTTACATACCTCAATATTCGATTCATCAGACCAAAGAATCTTCGACCATTTCTCGATTGTCCAATTTTTATGTTGTTTGGTCCATAAATACCGCTTCTTTTTATGAGCATCAGTTAAAAGCGGTTTACGTCGCGCTTTACACCCTCGTAAACCAGCACGCCTGGAGACGCCTTCTCACTGTTTGCGCAGAAACTGTTACGCGATAACGCTCTTTCAGCTCACTGGCAAGCTGTTTCGACGATTTTTTCCTATCACTGAGAGCCAGTCTTTGTAAAATTCTGTCTTCTCTAATCGAGGTACAGGGTTTTTTGCCACTTTTTGGTCTGATAACAAACGACCCACTCTCCTCATAGCGACTAATGGTTGTACGGACTGCACATCGCGAACATTTTTTTTTTGCAATTGCAGCTATTGATAACTTCTGGGAATGCGTTCCCCTACCGACAACTCGCGTGTTTTAGGCATTTTTCATCAACAAATAACTGACACAACGTGAAAAAATAAGATAATCTAATTGATCTCTACCACAAACTCACAAACGCACGTTGCTCACACTGCTAGAATGACACTAAATTTCTAAAATCCACAATTTCCCCTTTCCACCTATTCTTTTCAATAGGGGATTAACTAGGGTATTCAAAAACGCATTTCTGTAAATACTATTAACTATTTTTGCGGTTAATTTCCGTCAGACTTGGATAATACCGAGAATAAGGGTTTTTACCTGGGGTGTCTAATACATCTGAGCATGGTTGTATAAAGTAAAAAGGTGGGGTGTTGCATCCCTAAACAAATATTTGTTATAGGGAAAATATTTAAGCCATAGTTAAGAGCATGAAAAGCATTTTAAATATTGTCTTAACTTGTTTTCGATTTCTCTTGTAGTTATTGAGTCAAACAGTGAAGGATAGTGTTGTGCTTAGAGTGGTTTATACTCTGCTAATGTGCGATTCGGCATCTAAGAACAAGAACTGTTCCTTTTAGACTACATAGGCCTATAAACCCATAAAGTTCCATTTATATCGGTGATGTAAACCGATGTCTACGTCACAATTTTTGTTCGAGTGCCAAGCAGTGTCCACTTTTGGTCTACAGTTTTCTAGTCCTACTATGAAGGAGAAGGAGGATCGTCGGAGTGCCATCCAAAGTATTCTGTGCATCATTGTCCGCAGCAGAAATCGTCTGAGTAATAACCGTCCGTCCCCGTAAAACGCGTCAGTAAAACGCAACCGTTCCAAAGAAATTGAGACCCGCCGTTTAGTAAATAATTTGTATATTCCCGTTTTGTTTTTAAACATATGTACGTGTTCTTTGACGTATCTATTGTTTCTCTTTCATGTAATGCAACCGATAGTGAAGAACATATTGACCCTTGCCTCGCAATCAGTACACATATTGCCCGTGCATCCACAACGTCAAAGTTCATTCGAAGATTGTCGACGCAATGTAGACACCTGTGCGTTAAAGTCAACTTTCGAAACAAACAAACAACAAATCAAGCATATTCCGTTTAATCGTGTATTAGTAATCATCGCCAGTTTATATGTAAAATACACATATTTTTTTCTCCTGCCCCATTAATTGTCAAAGTTATATTAAAAGCATATCTGACCACCGACAGTATTAATTACCCTAAACATTATTTATCTTATTGTAAATGAAAGTGCATAGCTCTAATCACACGTTACATTCAAATTTCCATTGGTAAAACTAATTTTAAATATAAAAAATACTTTCTGTCCTTTTGTGAAGTGGTTAAGGATACTGCACACAATCTTCAATATATGAAGATAAGAATATTACTGTAACATATGTACATATTATGAAATTTTCAAATTCTCGAATACCAGTTTAATGTGATAATGTGCTAAATAAAATTAATTATAACGTTAATTTTCTGAGCATATTCACGGTGAACTTGTGTCGAAAATGCACACACGTTATCGCGAAACCAATGCATTTATGTATGTATGTATGGTGACATGCATTTATTTGTACATATTTTAAATCTGTATATTGCCTGTAATACGTTTTGAGTTCTTGATTAATGAAAATTTGTTAATTGTTTGTATTTAAAATTGATGAAATATGTAAGATGTTTTTTTCTACGAATAAATAAATCGTTTACTTACAGATGTTCAAACAGCTGGTACATCAGCATAAAAAATTGGACACTAAGAAAAACAAAATATGACAAGTCCTTATTCGTAAATAAACCATTTCGAAATATTGCTTGCTTGACAAAAGTAGCATTTCTTTTACTCTTTCTTCTGAAACTAGTCGCTTCGTTTGAGCTAACTCACAAAGAGGTAAAAGGTCGTTATTTGTTTAATTAACTGAGAAAACTTAACGCACACTGTAAATGTTATATTCTATATTAACTTATTGAACTCATAAATATATATAAATATAAATAAAGCACTTTGCGATTGGGAAATTAATAAAAATTTGTATATTCTGCTGTTGATTACAATCACAGAAATTAATTAAAGATTTCTGCGCTGGAGCAGGATTCGAACCTGTATCTCCCGTCTGCTAAACGGCGCCTTACCAATTAGGTTACCAGGCAAATACAGTTTCGAGTCTCTTATGGCATGTTGAAAGACTGCATTATTGGCAAGTATTTAAAATGTATTAAAAAAGTAGTGAGACGCACTCTCTATCAAGGTCAGGTGGTGTCTAGGATAATGCAGATGATATGTAAACATTGGACCTGTTAGTGAGATAAGATTCCTACTAACAGAAGGCAGTGCCTCTTATACGTGTACTATAACGCTGGAGTTTACTTATTAGCAATGATCTATAGTGTCGAATGCTTTAGGTAGATCTAACAGGCGTCCACATAGTATTCTATTATCATCTAAACCCAGGACTTTTTCAGAAAAATCATAGAAATTGGCAAAACCATGTTGAAATTTATTGATCAAACCGTGTTTGGAAATAAAGTTTGATAATCTCAAACAAGTTTTTTTCTTGAATAGTTTTGAAAGGCTGAACAGAAATTGAATTTAAAAACCTACCACACATCGGAAATGTTTGCTTTTCTATTTCTGTTAGTTATGCAGTTCACATGAAGAAATTTTATAAAAATACATACGGCGACAGTATACACCTGGACCAAAGAACATCAATGGAGTCAGAAAAAATATGTCTACTACAATTACAGACTAAATTATGTTTAATGAAGAAGTTTGTCTAAGCAATGAAGACGAAAGAACACGAAACTCAATATCAAAAATTTCGTGTGATACAAAAAAAAAGTGATGCAAACCTTAAAGTGGGCATGTTAATAGTATCACTAATTAATCTGTTGCAAGAGACTTTAGTTGACTGGGAGCGTATTGCTGGGAATGCATTTGAAAACATGACACAAAACTTTTCAGGGAACAGAATGTCTCAAGATTATAAAGAACTTTTAATCAACTTTTCAGAGGTTATCATGCATTAGGGTATAACATTTACAATATATTTCTGTATTCTCATCTGAATTTCTTTCTCCTAAAGCAATATTACTGACGATTATAGAGAAAGCTGTCATCAGGATATTCCCAATAGTGAAGTACTTTCAAATTATTGTTGGTCAATGAAATCGGAAAGCTCTATACCCAATACATGCTGAAATGGAATAGAACAACTCTTAATTATACACAATGTTATCATATAATTATAGTACATAGTTATGTTATTATTTCGTTATTTATTCCTATATCTGACGTAATACTAGAATTTTACTTTTAGTATTGGACATATAAAAAATAAAATTATACATACTTAATATTGAAGAAAATTGAAAATTCGTTGTTTTATGAAATTTAAAAACTTCGTTTACTAACCAGAATTATTACTTTAATATAAATCAATTTAAAAGAAGGGAACTAGATTATACAGAAATACAATTAATACTATTATTATTGTTGTAAAATTCTTCCTCTTTTTGCTTAACTTAATTTCAATAGAAGCTAAGCTTGATTGTTTAAATTCACGTAATTATTAATTAGTATTTTACAAATAAATTAAATATCGAGAAGCATACTAGCTAATGTAAACAAACGTATGAATATCTGAACTAATATCTGCATGCATACATCAGTTTGGATGTATGTTCGGCAATACGAATAGTTACTTCTATGTACTTACACATTCATATCTATCTGCACCCATACACACAACGTATTAAAATTAACAGTATGATCCTGATTGATTTCAATATTTGAAGAGCAAAGAGAAGAATTCTTGGTTGATTTCAAAGCGCTCGTCCTCACTACAACCTATATCTGCTTATAAATTGTAACTTCGGTTCAACAATAATTGTTTACATTCCATTACGTTATATCTTTACCTATACACTCTCTCTCTGTGTAACTCAGTCTATTTACAATGTCCTATGAATTCTGGGTAAACAGTATCATCTCTGACCGCCGCACTGTTTGTTCTATACCATGGGGCCTTCGTTCACATCAAATGGGAACATTCAGAGTATATTTTAAATAAAATTGTACATACATATATATGTACATGCATATGTGCATGTGAGTATAATATATTGAAGACTAAAGGTTCCGTTTAGTTACTAATAGCATGATGAATGTATATAAACTCTGCGATGGACATCATTTAAGTGCTTTTATAAAACCTCAAATATACCTTTGAATAAACACATTTATACGTTGAGAATAACCACTAAAAATCAGTTGAGATAACTTATTACTGGCTTCTATGTTAAAGCTTTATATATTAAGTTATGCGTATCAATATTAAAGAAGTTCGTTAGCATTGCTTAGAAAGACAATGAAACTGTTTTTATATACCAAAACAATGAATATTTTGCGAAAAATCAAACAATATATAACATAACTTACCTTATTAGAATTTTTGATGATTGTGGACAAGCCAGTAATATATGTATATCGATGCATATACGTGTAGTACGATATCTTTAAGATATATAATGTCTTAATTGTTAGAAGTATTTGATTTTTTAGTAATTTTCTAATTCCACTGTGTCTTTCATATCTATGTAATCAGATGTAAAATGTATCTTAGAATTCTATATCATGCTACATCAGGATAACCTAAAAGTCGAATTTGATGTCTTATTTTTTAATGATATAATTAAGCACATTAGTAGTAAATGTGTTTTACTGCTGATTTAAAGATTTTTACATCATTATAATCGGATTCTGATATGCTTGCTCGTAAACTCAATTAAATATTGTTCAATGTCTTGTGATTGTATAATAAATATTGCTTCTAAGACCGGAAATAACATATCTTCACACTTTCTACAAGGAGTATATTATTTTTTCTCTTTATCTGAAATTATTGAAGAAATTTTAAACTCTTCGGCTGTCCCAATTGTAAATTACTTTAACTACCAATTTTTAGAATCAATAGTTTTATTCAACATCCATTAACATTTTTAAAAGAATTAGACTGCTGTTTAATCCAATAAAGAAGTTTATTTGAACATTTAGTAAATAGCAAATAAATTAGAGCTTACTGTTTTGTTTGAAAGCGTTTTATCTTCCTTTTGTTATTAATCATATGTCGTTGTATAGAGTAAATATTCAATATTATTATTTTGTCATTTTGTGTTAACATGAATCTATTTCTGTACCTGCCAAGTTTTTGGGTCAACAATTTATGAATATTACACAGCTTTTTACCTTTCATTTTACGAGGGTAGCCGTTTATATTTCGGGAATACCAAACAAAAAAAATTTTTATTGCTTTTCAAAATATTCCCTTTGAAAATCATTGCACTTTTGCATTCGTTTAAACCAATCCGAAAAGCATTTATGCCACTGTTAAGGCGGTATCTCCAAAATATGAGTTTGGAATGCCTCAACGGCTTTTCCGGCGTAGAAAACCATTGACCACGAAGTTTGTTCTTCACGTGTGGGAACAAAAAGAAATCACAGGGTGCTAGACCAGGGTTGTACGGCGGATGGCTCATCAATTCAATGTTTTGCGTGGTCAAATATTCAATTGTTTGGACCGACCTGTGAGAGCTCGCATTTTCATGGTAGAGAATGATCTGTCGTTTTCGGTTTGTTTTCCTTATTTCTCCAAAAGCTTTTGGCAAACAAATAGTTGTGTACCATCCGGAATTGACCGTTCTACAACTCTCTAAAGTCACGGTTGCAGCGTGACCGGTTTTTTTTTTGAAAAAACAAGCGACCATTTGTTTTGATGTGCTTCGAGCGCGAACAACTTTTGTTGGTTTTGGCTCATCTTGGAATACCCACACAGTCGACTGCTGTTTGCTATCGGGCCAATACGTATAGATCCAAGATTCGTCACCTGTGGCGACTATATAAATGTTCTTTGAAGCACCTCCATTGTATTTTTGTGCATTTCTTGGCATCAATTGATGCGAGTCCTTTTTTAAGCGGTTGTCAAATTATGTCGTACCCAATGTGAGCATAGCTTCTTAAGGGCTAAATGGTCATGTAGGATCTTATGCAAGCTGGTGTTACTAATACCTAGAAATGCGTCGATCTCATGGTATATCACATGACGATCTTGCGTTACCAATTCAGATAATGCATTGATGTTTTCCGACACAACAATATTTGTGGGACGACCTTCACGAAATTCAACGTCCAAAGAACGCCGTCCAAGTTTGAATTCAGTATACCAACGACGTACTGTAGTTTTCGATGGTGCTTCATCACCATATAAAGAATTCAACTCGTCGATGCATTCTTGTTGAGATAATCCACGCCGAAGATTATGAAAAATAATTGCACGAATATGTTCTCGAGTTAATTCCATTTTTTCGCTAACATAAAATTTTTATGTTACTGTCAACAATAGATATAGCGACCGGATCATAAAACTGTCAAGGAAATATATATATGTATTGTTTATGCAATTTATAACTTAAATTAACTCAGGTAAACAATTTAAACATTATATATAATTTATTTAACTGTGCTCATATACTCTTCATTTATTTTAAATAATACCTCACTAAAAAGTAATATTCATATAAATCCTACAGAAAAAATATTGTACCAGCTACGTGTACCAAGACCTTTTCCAGCATTCACGCAAATAAAGCACTCGCTAAACTTTAGTTGCTGCTGTTTCAAACCAGCTTATGCCGAAAAATTTTTTCGCGCACTCGATTTGAAAATAAGTATTTTATCATTGAATTCTGAGAGAATTGTTGTCCTATATTTTTCATACATTTAATAAAGTATTTGTTTTCTGTAATTATTGGTATTACTTATAAACTATACTTCTATTATAGTACTACTAATAATTCTTTAAAAACTATTGATGTAAGGTATAAAATTGTTGTTATAGTTATCCAGGAACGCGTATAAGAGAAGCTAGTAAAAATGTAATCATAACAATGGTATTATTAAATACAAACGGCTACCCTCGTAATAAGAACTATTATCGTTAAATCTCAGAATGTCGATTAATGTATTTAACAAGTTATGAGGAAATTTCTCACTACAGTTTATTAATGAGAATACCTATTACTTGAAAATCTTCAAAGATATAGGTTAATGATATCCATACCTTCTTCTCGGCACTGCTACTTGACTTTCCAACAATGAAAATGAAGATCCGTCAATTCTAAAAGGTATTATATGGAAGCTGTTTCGGGTCATTTGACCTGTGCTTACACCGAAATGGTGTTTGAATGAAGGGTTTGTCAGATATGGTGCAAAGGGAATAAAGCAGATATCTAACAAATTTTCTCAATTTTTACACTAACACAGTGAACAAGGAGTGAACAAACTGGCAATCAATCCTCAGAATTTATTGGTGAGTTTTAATGTCAAATCCTTATTTATCAAAGTGCCTATACCTAACACCATACAAACAGCCAGATAGATTTTAATTTCTGATAATTAAGAAAATGACATCGTCGGCCTAGTGGGGACCTGTTCAATTGGATTCGAATAACATATCCTTGATTTCTATAAACAAAGACCGAAACACTGCTTTAGATATGTTAATGATACCTTCGTTGTCTGACTATGGAGATACGATTCCTTGCCTTCTTATATTTTAAACACAATTCCATTCACTTCGCTATAAGAGTCGAATCAAATCCCTTTCCTAAATGCCATGGTGAGCTGCCATATCGATGGTACACATATATATCTAGACGCCCTTTGTCATCATTCACGATTATCCAGTACAACAACCTAGTTTCACAAACTCCTTATTTGAAATAACATTTTTCATATCTATATCTAATACACTATCCTGAGAACTTAACTATGTAACCAAAATCTTCATCAATACTAGATATTCCTAATAAGATCGATTTATATACCAACATCTTAACCCAAAATCGTCCAATTCCGTTTCTCAACATATTTCTTTTTCCAGTATACATTTACCTTATATTCAAGGTGACTAGACAAGGTGACACTAACCGTATTAGTAGTGTTACTCTAAAACATAACATCAAGACAATTTTCAAACCCCACTACACACTATTGGTCAATACCCCTGTCAAGCGATTCTACATTATTATTGTATATGACGGTGACTATCTAGAAAACCTTGGTACTTACAAGATTCTAGATCCATATGACAACAATCGTAATCAATAACTACTATTCCTTACACAATATATGGAACATCCTTCTCTCAAAACCACTTCACCGTAATCACAGCGCTCCATTGACTAGGAAAATTCCCATAAAATTCCTTCAAAAACTGATAGATTTTCACTTCAATAAAACAACGATAAAATAAACAACAACCCTGAGGACGTTGCTTACGAAAATGGACGAAACAGCAATGCCGAAGACACTGTTTGACAACGATCGCGGAAGGCTACATGTCAGATCTGGAACATTTTTTGTATAATATATCACCACTGTTTCTAAAAATAATTGCAATGCATTTTTATTAATTACATAAATAAATAAATAAATTTAATTAAGTGTATTTTACGTCAATAACTTTGCAGTTTATTCCATAATCAAATGCTAAGTTCAATCAATTTAGCAATGATAGAATGAATACCTTTATAATAATTTATACACAGAAATATTTTCTAAAATTCGCTATGAACGCTAATACTTACCAACGACTCACCATATGGTGGTATTTAAAGCTTTCTTCTATTTTCTTTTATGGGTTTCGCTACTACAAGGATTTATAACAATAACATCTACTAATACTTAAAGAATAGATCAGTAGGTACTGTTTAGGAAACAAAAAGAGGCTTTAGAATTGAACAAATAAACTAAAGTAATATATGTATGTATATATGTGAATATTTGTTCTCAGTGGTCACGCTTAAAGTTGAAAAATACATTTGTAATCATAAGCATTAATTATACACATCCTTAACATTCCATTCACTTAAATACGTAAATAACTCTTTCCGTGGAATTCCATACAGGCATTTGTCGACAGTCATTTTTTATTCGTTCGAAAGAGTAAAAAACCGCACGATTTAATTAAAAATTAAGGGAAAGGAGCGGAAAAATTATGCAGTGGGCCCTCAGGACGACCGACGAAAGCGACTAGAGTAGAAACACTCCAATAATTAAATGTTTGTTATTTAAGGTTTTCCGAAATTTATAAGACGATGTAATTACTGCATTATTGAATACCAATGTACTGAGAAGTATTAATTAGAAGTTTAGTAAATATTAAAACTTCGCTAATGAACTGTAATTGAGTTTGTTCTCTTAATGAATATATTGATTGCATAACCCTTTAAAATTTACACAGCACGAACGAAGACTCGGTGGAGGGAGAGGTGAAGTGAAACTCTCAGTTCGTACTGGTAATAGAGAGGCAAGACAGTAGCAGCAATAGAAGGAAATATACAGCAGAAGAGCAGTAATGGAAGAGAGAGCAAAACGAGAGAACTTCACTTAAACATCCACCGACCATTTATCAACCTCTCGATTTTGCTTTAGTATTTTACTGAATAATAAAGTGTTCATTAAAAATAATATTTCCGTTTATTAAAAACCTGGAGAGCTTAACGTACTTAATTGAAAATGAATAAGTAATTTAATTTTTTCATTTTTCAGTAAATATTTTTTGTTTGTACGTAATCTTATACATATCTGTGATCACAGCTCCAAATTATAGCAAATCTAAGATCCAAAATAAGTTACTCCTATTTAAGCTATTCTTCATTCTCTAAAATACGATGTCTGAACTATCAGATAAATAAATGGAAAACAATAATCGAAAATATATATTTAGAAAGAATTTAATAATAAACTATATAAAACGCCATAGGTTTGCACAGCTAGTGTAACCGTTCGTTTTTTAAACTGCAGCCTAAAATTGAGAAGTCGGATGTTAAGTAACTATTAAAGCGTCTTGTTGAATTGCAATTGTGCTTTTAATAATACCATTGTTATGATTATATTTTTACTAGCGTCTCCTGTACGCGTTCCTGGATAACTATAACAACAATTTTATTTCGTACATCAATAAAAGAATTATTAGTAGTACTATAATAGAAGTATAGTTTATAGATAATACCAATAATTACATAAAACAAACACTTTATTAAATGTATGAAAAATATAGGACAATTACTCTCTCAGAGTTATTCAATGATCAAATATTGTACTTATACCGAGTGCGCGAAAAAATTTTTCGGTATGAGCTGGTTTAAAACAGCAGCAAGTGACGTTTAGCGAGTGCTTTACATGCGTGAATGCTGGAAAAGGTCTTGGCACACGTAGCTGGTACAATGTTTTTTATATGAATATTACTTTTTAGTGAGGTATTATTTAAAATAAATGAAGACTATATGAGCGCAGTTAAATAAATTATATATAATGTTGAAATTGTTTACCTGAGTTAATTTAAGTTATAAATTGCATAAACAATATATATATATATATATATATATATTGCATTATCAATTCAGACACTGTTTTACGACACAACATTTGTTGGACGACCATCACGAAATTCATCGTCCAAAGAACGCCGTCCAAGTTTGAATTCACTATACCAACGATATATATATAAGGGCTCCCCTCGTATATATATATATATATATATATATATATATATATATATATATATATATACTGTAAGTCTATTCCTGGAGTGAAACTTTGAGGCTAGAAAACAGAAAAAGTCGCTGGTGAATATAATTGGTGGGTAACTAATTAGAACCTAAATTCGGGAATTTTTGCTATGGCTACTATCGAGATAGTCGATTAACACAATTCTATAACTGGTCAAAAAACACTTGACATGACTTTCCCGATCGAAAGAACAGTGATTCACCCTTCGTGATCCGTTGTGTTGACTGTGTTTTGATTCAGGAGTATAGTCATGTATGCAAGTTTTTTCTGCAGCTTTTAATCGACGCCAAAATTTCGACTTATTTGACTTAAAGTACTGTAATAAGGCTTTGGAAATGTTTATTCGAACGCGTTTTTGGTCCTGAGTGAGCAAAACGCATACCCAAAAAAGTCTGTCAATATATGACAAACACCTTCTTTCGCGTTTATGCGCGTTTATAATTTTGTCTAAACTTTTCATATCACATTAATAAGTATCAATTTGTCGAAAAAGATAAATAAAATCGCTTTCCACATCAATGCTCGCATTCAGTATACGTATTTCGACAAATAAATTGTCGTCATCAGCAGATAATTAATTATAGTGTCGCACCTGCACCACAGTAAAACTCGCACAGAATCATACTGCACCAACATCAACTACACACAGCGTGTACTTGTTGTTTCTCGTCATTGATTTGGAAAAGGGTGTTATTTACTTTTTTTGATTAATTCAATCACCCACAGTGACCATTAAAATTTATCAGTAAGTACGAAATGAATTAAAACATTAACAGTAACTAAAATTCTCAGGAAAGCGATGAAATCAATATATCAATATATAAAGAAGTAATTTTTTACTAAGATGTAAATATGGTACAGAATTTATTAATACATTTTATATATGTTGATTTATTTAACAGAAAATGTCATTGTAGAACTTTACAGCACGTTCAAAAATCATTCCTTTTGTGAATCTGAGCCGCATCTTTAAGCTATTAACATAAACATTTTTAGGTAAACAAAAATTATTCCAATTCGGTTATATAATATTTCGATCTACACATTTCAGCTATAGACAATTTTTAAATTATGACCATCATTATTTAGAAATAATGCGTTTAATATTTAACTTTTAGTCTTTATTGATGTTGACTGATTACTTGTAAAGTTTGATAAATGGGTGATATCAACGTTAACTTAGCGATAGAACATAGATTCACTATAATGTGTGTAACTTAGGATGAAAATACCAAATAAGTCATAGTTAATTGAAACTACTGCTAAAAAGCAAGTCAGATAATCTGACTTTGTCTACAAGTTTTACAGTCCTGGCGTTCTGATGAGTATTACTATCGAAACAATGTACCTATAACATAGGTAACATAGGTATACAAAGTAGTCAGAGAAAAGTAGAGGTCAATTTCTCGTGTACAAATAAAATTGTTAAAAGAAACGCATTTTTCCTTATCTCGAGATTTTTGTAATTTAGTCCAGTAAACATTTGTACATTTTTTTCATTAAAAGAAAATAATTTGATATTTTACGTTTTGCCTACGCATCACTTTATCTATATTTAACTCACTATTGGTTAATTAAAGATATGAAAAAAAGACATTTGCTAGTTTGTGTTGAATTAAGAAATTCCTTTTCCTCAGTGCATATATTTTAGATCCTTGTGATGTCTTTATTTTAAATAATTTCGACTTTATTACATTCAATACTGATTAACTGCTACAGTTACATTTTAATGGCAGGTGCATACGTTATTAATTAGTTATGTGATCTATATTATATTAAAACTTATTTATTTAGTCCGATCGCTTCCCGCTTTACGAAAGGATTGCTTCAAAAGCAATATTACAAAATATTCTTGAAAGTATCCCTAAGTGGTGTAGTTTTCTTTTATTAAAAAGAATATCTCAATTTACAATGCAATAATGTAGCTCCTTTACAGTTATAGTTTTATTTAATTACCTAAAAATCGAGTCATTCATAAATTACTACTACTGAATATGTATTGTAAAATTATCAAAATTTACCAACATTACTACAGTGCACACGTCTCATTCTATTAATTTTTATCATCTAAAATTCATTCGCTAATTAATTTTCACCATCATTATCTTCTCTTGTAGTAACGTACATCTATTTGAATTTATATCCACTAATACTTGCTTAACATTATTACTTATTCAAAGAACAAACTGGTATTTTAATTCTCAAGGAAACACGTCTGCGTCAAAGTTCACGTTTTTCGTAAAACACGTTCCGCGAATTCATCAGCATACATACATCAGTAACAATTCCCAAAGAAACGAGCACTTCATTCGCGAATTGTACAAGAACGTTTAATAAACTCGCACCATTTCCGAGGTGATTTAATGATAATTAGACCACATGCAATTAAACCCTTCATTCGTAGCGTAGAATTTATTTCGGAATGTTCCTAAAAGAGTGAATCGAAATTACAATAGACAGTAAGCAACAGTCTCATCGCAATTCCCAAAGACGTCCGTACAATACCTGGAAATATTTTGTTAAAATAAGTTTTCAAGTTGTCATTTTGGTCTTAAAATACACTACCGCTCACAAGTATTTGGTCACTCACATTTAACCCGCAAATTGTAGCAAAAATCAAAATTGAAATACTAATATCTTTTTATTATTTACATGTATGAAAAGTATATATTTTTACATCTAAAATAAATTGTTGTATAATGCATAGAAACTCTATATTTGGCTATTTTTTATTGTATTTCAGTTATTGCTAATTTGAAATATTTAATACAAGGATTTCTATGAAAAAATCAGTCACCGACTGATTCTAAAATATTGGTTACCTCTCTACCAAATATTACGCTTCACTTAAATAAACAACAGACAAATAAATTCGCCCTATCTGGGGTCACAGATTTGAATGAAATTTGAAATAGAATAAGGGCCAATTGAAAACTTCCGGGTATAATTATAAAGGAAACATTTTATACGCAAATAAATGGCTTCATTGTTTTTCTAAATATCCACTATTACATTCTATGTACCTTCCATATATTAGAACCAGTACCCAAAACATTTATTCTATTGTGAAATTGGCATATTCAAAATGTATGACTTCAATCCATTAACGGATTTTTCAGAGCAGTAAATTTTGGATTATAAGAAACAGAAAAGTCGCTGTTACTAAATCAGGACTTTTGGCTAGATGACTTATTAATTGATTAATTGTTTAATCATGCATGTTTGGAGTTGCCTTTTCACCACTCGTTTGATCAAGCAAATTGTTGTACATCATTCCAACAATTACAGCAACATGACCAGATTTGACTACAAACATGCAACCATATTTTTTAGTAGTGTTTGGAAATTGAACAACTTTTGTTAACAAAAGTTAATTTTGAAACACCTAAACCGTCATTGTTCCTTGGAGATTGATTGTATCCATGGTTCGTCACTTGTAATATTGCAATAAACATGTTTAGAATATCTCTGATTGAATTTTTTCAACATTCGATCTTCTTTTTAAGTATTGAATATAGTAGGGTATTGATTCTCATTACTTCCTCCAATGCTATTCGTAAAAATAACATTTGCTTCAAGTGAAAAATTATTTTTCTGATTGTTCGGGGAAATTTCATATAAAAATTAGCCGTCCTACTCGTATCACTAACTTTTCTACAAGTTTATTTCTAACGGTGTGCTATAAATACTATATATGCAGAGACAAAAGGACACTGCAACTAGGCTCTAATTCAGATATACAAATTTAAATAATAATAAATTCACAAACTAAACTAAAAGTATGATTGATACACTTGCAGTTGCGTTCCATGCAGTACTTGTAACATAATACTGCATTCTTCTAACGCAGTTTATAATTTCTTTCCGAAAAAATATTCCTTTAACATATTCCAAGCGTCAAGAGATATGAGAAGAGGTGAATCAGCAGGATATGGAAACTCTGTACCAGACACCACTAAACTTCCCATTAAGCATGTTAAAGAATATTTTGGTAGTGTGGCATGTAACATGTTGATTCTGACTGAAAGGTCTTTGACGCGGCAGAATCTTCTAAGATATTTCAAAAATTGTGTTACGAGGGTAGTTTGACAAGTAATGAGAATGAAAAAGAAAAACGAATTTTTTAAATACAAAATAATTTTTATTTTTCAATATATTCTCCTAAAAGAGCAATACATTTATTCCAACGGTGCTTCAATACTCTTATGCCATCTCTAAAATGCGATTCCGGAAGGCTTGCAAAATACTCATTTACGAAGATGATAAGCTCGTCGTTAGACGAAAATTTCTTTCCGCCTAGTGCCGTTTTCAATTTTGGAAAAGGTGGAAGTCGGAAGGGGCTAGATCCGGCGAATAAGGCGCATGCGGTACTAATTGGAAATGCAACTCGTGGATTCTGGACATAGCAACTGTGCTGGTATGCGAGGGAGCGATGTCTTGGTGAAACAGAATATTTTTCTTTGCCATTCCTGGCCGTTTAGCACGAATCTCAACATATAATTTTTGTAGAAGTTCTGCATAATATTGTCCGTTTATTGTGGCACCATTCTGAAGGTAATCAATGAGCAGAATGCCCTTTGAATCCCAAAAAATTGATGCCATCACCTTGTTTGCCAATAAAGTGGTTTTTGCTTTTTTTGGAGGTGCAGAATCACGTTCTAATCATTGTTTCGACTGTTGTTTAGTTTCGGGTGTACTGTACTGTATCCAAGTTTCATCGCAGGTAACAAATCGCCTACAAAAATCAAGCGGATTCCGCTTATAAAGGTCTAAACACTTATTGGAAATGCGGCACCCACCTTGCCGAAAGCTTGGAAAGGCCCAATTCTTTCGTTAAAATGTGGTGTACGCGTTCTGTTGAAATGTTTACCATGTCTGCTCTCTCTCTCTCACTTTGAGTCGTCGATCTTGCGTAATAATATTATGGATTTTTATAATCATTTCCTTAGAAGTCACGACTTTGGGTGCTCCAGAGTGCACTTCATCAACACAGCTTGTTCTACCACGTTTAAATTCATTTACCCATCTACTTATTGTGGCGGATGATGGAGCAGATTCACCTAATGTTTCCCGTAACTCATCTTTTATTTCGATAGCTTTCGTACCCTTAACTACGAAGTATTTAATCACCGCACGATACTCTGCTTTTTCCATTTTATCAAAATGACGTGTTGCTTCTTTTTCAATCGGATGGCAAAAATAAACTAATCAACCGATTTATCTAAATATCGGAATGTAAACATATAAATAGCCAACCTAAATTACAGTGCATTTGTTTTAGCAATTAGAACGCCACCTATGTGACATTCTCACTACTTGTCAAACTATCATCCTAAAATATGTTCTCTATATCGCAACTGATTCGCAGTAACAACATTTCTATTTTGTCATCAATAAAATAAAAAAGTAGTATGCCATTAGCAGATACTGCACACCAAATTGTTAAACGATCACTATAAAATGGTTTCTCTACAATTACGTCTGACAGTTCGAATCCATGAAAACGAGTTGTCTATCTGTTGATAAAGGCATTCAAATGGATATGGTATTCGTTAGAAAACCATATATTCGCAAGAAACTTTGGATCATCGTTAACCATTGCTCACATCGAGCACAGTCTTTCCAGAATTATTCAAAAACTTCTCCAATCTGTACTTTATAGGAGAAATTTGTTGTTTTCTTGAACATTCTTCTGGTAGACGTTTTACTAAAATGCACTTTCAAAGACGTTCGCTGAAGAAATTCGTTTGGATATTGATAAACCTGCTTGAAGAGTTTTCCTTGAATCGCGTTAATTGTTATGGTAACTAAATTACCAGTGCAACTTGTACGTTGTGTTAGAATGCTTACTGTACGTCTTATACGACTTTTAGCAAATCATTATTCTAATTTTTATATAGTTTTAAAATGTGGTTGTCCAAAAAAGAATTCGTTAATTTTCCATATTTGCTTTAATTCCAAATACAACTTATTACGAAATTTTAATATTTTTCAATGTTATACATCCACAAAATCATTCATGAAATAGTCCTTTATTTCTTTACTGTCACACGTATTTACACGCGAAATAGCGCCATCTCTAACACGCGAAAACCGGTAATTGATGTTTTCTGAAATCGTTAAGGCGAGGAGACGCGCTTTTGAAAATCAGGATTTCCTTGTTTCAATTGAATTCCGTCCTCGTGTCGTGGCGTGCTGTTCCAGCGCCTATCGTTCAGATTATCTAAACGATCTAATTGTTAAACAAGGTACGTATGAGGGAGTAAAGCAAGGACAACAAGAAGAAGAATCTGAAAATGTTACATTTCGCGAACGCGAGTACTACCAAGACAAGCGTTCCAGACGCGAAATTCATTCAATGCGGTTCATTAGTACTCGATTTGTAGATTAAATTTGAGAAAACGGCAGTATTCACTTTAGAATCAAATGATTAATATGGAAACCATGAAATGGCAGTAACATCCACGTTGATTTTTAAACATTTTTATGGCTAACCGTTTTCAATAATTTACGTAATTCAAATGTAAACTATCTAATGATGTAGATATATAGTTATGATATGAATGAATATTTTCGAGGTTTAGTAAAGATAGATAAATTTGATTTTGATATAAATGATTTATGAAAGTACAAATTTAAAATAAAAAAATATTTTTACAATTAATTAAATATATATGGTACTTAGTTTCATTTATCTTATAACTCTTATGTTTCAAGGTATAGTTATTCGGTCAGTATTTGAATGAAACGAAGAAGTTATGTATTTAAAATGAACAAATTACACTTTTAAGAATGAAATCTTATTTACATACGAGGGAGCGTTTTTATATTCGCGGAATGAGCGGGTTGTAGAGGGGTGAGTAGGCGCATTGGAGGCGTGGCCTTCCTCAGGAGTGAAAAGTGAAATATGGAAAAAATCGAATATCGTGCCATTATAAAGTTCCTTACCAGGCAAGGAAAATCAGTCGCGACCATAATGAATAAGATGTCATTGGTTTACGGCGACTCTTGTCCAGGAAAAACCATGGTGTACAAGTGGCATAGTTTATTTAAACAAGGAAGGGAATCCCTTGAAGACGACCCGAGGCCGGGCAGGAGCACTGAGGTGACCACGCCAGCACTTATCCAAAAAGTTGAACAAATTGTACTCGAAGATGCTCGACTAAAGAAGAAACAACTCGCAGAAATGGTTGGAGTATCCGATACAACAATTTTTAAAATCCTACACGATCATCTCGGCATGTCTAAGGTCAGCGCAAGATGGGTGCCGAAAATGCTCACGTCGCCACAAAAACAACAGCGCGTAGAGTGTTCGCGTGCATTTTTGGACCTCTGTAATGAAGACAAGGATGGTGTATTGAGTGGAATTGTTACTGGAGACGAAACTTGGGTTCATCATTATGAACCTGAGTCCAAACAAGATTCCATGCAGTGGCATAAAAAAGGGCACAGCACCTCCCAAGAAATTTAAAGTGTCACAATCAGCTGGGAAACTCATGGCAACGGTATTTTGGGACTCGGAAGGAATATTGTTGATTGATTATAAAGATAAAGGTGTTTCTATAACCGGAGAATATTACGCTTCAATATTAGAGCGACTAAAAGAAGCCATTAAAGAGAAAAGACGGGGTAAATTGACAAAAGGTGTTCTGTTTTTGCACGACACCGCGCCCGTCCACAAGAGCCGCGTTGCGTTAGCTGCCCTGCATAAGGTGGGCTTCTAAATTGTGAATCACCCACCCTACAGCCCAGACCTGGCCCCGAGTGATTATTACCTGTTTCCGAAAATGAAAAAAGAGCTGCGGGTAAAAAATTTACTGCCGATGATGAAGTCAAGGAGGCAGTTTCGGCGTATTTTGCAGATAAAGAGAAATCATTTTTTTATGAGGGTATAAATAAATTAATTGAAAGATGTGAAAAATGTATCCGTCTTGCAGGTGAATATATTGAAAAAGAAAAATAATTTGGTTTTTTTATTTCCACCCCTTGTCCCCCATTCCGCGAATATAAAAACGCTCCCTCGTATATATTTTTTAGCCTGTATATTGTATTTTACTTATATATGACGGTCGTGTAATTTTTTAATCTAAGAAAAATACTATATCATTATTAAATTAATCTATGTGTATGTTTTATTTTTAAATAAAGAAAACCTTTAATAAATATAATTTAAATAACTAATTTTGGAAGAAATTTTTTTTTTCCACATCTATTGTTTATTTGTACACTAATATTTTTATTATGATTTATAATGGAACCACTTCTAATATTTCACTATATCTTTATACAGCGTGTTTCAAAAAGTATATATTTATTACAAAGCAATATTTTGTCCAAACTATCGATCGCTGCGCCTCGGCTCGACTATTGGAGAAACGAATACATAGTCTAGTTTATTTAATAGCCGCTAGATGTCAGTTGTCTTCTGTTTTTCTTGGTAACCGTCATATGTTTAAAATGGCTACTCCGCAGCCGAAATCATTTTGTTCTCGAGCTTGCAATGTGCAATTCCGTGATTACAGATCAAAGACGTTTCAGATTGAGCTACCAAATTGATCCTCCGAATACGTGGAACATTCGCAGATGTTATCGACAGTTTGTAGATACAGGATGTGTATGTAAAGGAAAGAGTCCTGTCCGCCCTCGTGTTTCTGAAGAAAATATTGCACGAATTCAAACTGCTTTCCAACGTAATCCTTCAAAATCAACTTGTCGTGCCAGTCGGGAGTTACAACTGCCTACAACAACAATTTGGCGTGTTTTGAGACATCGGTTAGTTATAAAGCCGTACAAGTTACAGTTGTTAAAATCTACGCGTCCTACGGAAACGTGTGGCATTTTGTAACGAGATTCATGATGCAATTGACAATGATAACACTTTCGCACAACGCATCGTGTTCAGTGATGAAGCGACTTTCCATGTTCGTAGTCTGATAAACAAACACAATGTTCGGATTTGGGGTCTACAGAACCCACATGCAGCCATTGAACAGGTGCGAAATTCGCCTAAAATCAATGTGTTTTGTGCGATATCCCGATCATCTGTTTATGGTCCATTCTTCTTTGGTGGAAACACGGTTAACGGTCAGCAGTATCTCGCTATGTTACAAAACTGGTTGTTTCCGAGGCTGCACGAAGACAACTTCATTTTTCAACAAGACGGGGCACCCCCTCACTGGAGTCGCCAAGTGCGTGAATATCTGAATGAAACTCTACCGAACCGTTGGATTGGTCGTTAAGGAGCTGGCGACTTAGCATGTGTCAGCTGGGCTCCACGGTCACCGGATTTGACACTCTGTGACTTCTTCCTGTGGAGTTTCGTTAAAGACAACGTTTATGTACCACCACTCCCACAGAACCTGGAAGATTTGAAGAACTAGATCCGTACTGTCATAATTTGTGACGAAGGACATGCTTGCTCGAATATGGGAGGAATTTGAGTATCGATGTGATATTGTTCGTGTCGCTAATGGAAGACATATTGAACATCTGTAATCTGAACTTGAGAAGTTTGTAAATATGTATGTAAAGTTTCATATTCGTATGTCTTAAAGTTTAATAAATATATGTATTCGAAATACGTATATTCTTTATGAAACATCCTGTATATAGCGGAATATAATATATAAACCCTGTTGTAAGTATTCGGAGAATTTTCAAAACATGACCTATTTATATATTTTTTACTACTAAGTTCTTACTTAGAGCTTAAGTTTCGGTCATCTTGTTTCCTCCATACGTGGTAGGTGGCTAAACCATATTAAAAGCATCTGCTCTGTTCTCTGGACAATCGCCTCATATACTAACATTCTTTTCCTTATTTCATCATTCCTTATTCACCTAGTAGTCTTCATTTCTCATGTTCTTGTAAAGTTCAAACTGCACTAGCATAACAAAGCACCGTTTCACCATGACCTATTTATTTATATGACTATGATATGTGGTCCAGCTCAAAAGAATTACTCTCGCTGGGGAAGGATTGGACTTTGGCTACGTTGTAAACTCACGCATTGTCTTGAAAAGTGGACTTCTTTGTAACGCAAACCTGAACGTTTTTGGTCCATAACCATACGCATTACGGTTGATAAATGCTATTATAGTCCACTTTGATGTGTATCCAACAAAAATAACTCTGCTTGGACCCAAAAAACGGTAGGTCGTCTTTAATATATGCACGGCCTCGCCAAAACTGTTTTGACCAATATTTTACTTTAAAATATGTCAGAATCCCATATAGTGCAATTATTTGTCCGTGAATAATTTTAAAAGGATTCTGTCTCTTTGTCAAAAATTAAATGACACTGCGACGTTCTAGTTACACAGAACTAATTTTTTATTACGAAACACTTTATAAATTTCAAAATAACAAACGAATTGAAGTCAAATTTTACTCATAGTAGAAAAATATTATTACTGAACCTTACTAGGCAACGCACAATTAGTTGTTTCTATCACAGCTAGATGGAGAGCTTTTCCAGTTATCGTACATGACTTATGTTGTTAGCTAACATAACCTTAACTAGAAATATATTTGTTTCAATCAGTATTTAGTCCCGCTTACTGTTTAATTCTTTCGAATATATAACACAGTATTTAGAAAAAATAATTACCAAAAACAAAATTAAATAATAAAAGCTTAAGATTAAACTTTTGTTTGGCAAAGACAGACTTTCTAATCATAATTCACTATTTTATTTGTAGCTATAATCCAAACGCTACCCGAAACTCATTACAAGCCTATTAGGTAAGTTTAATTATGATATCGAACTAAAACAACAAGATATTTCGAGGACTATCAACAGTGCACACATTCTCAACTTGACTGAAGGATAATCCGGCCTGGTCAAGAGTAACTGTTTATATTTGCCTGGCTTGACGTATCTGCAAACTCTCCAGTCTCTGTGCAAATAATCCTGACGGGTTCCTTTCATCTTCCTTTGATCATTCTAATGTTTATTTTTGTAATGAATGTTCCCCTGATAAATGATTTACCACCGCAAATACACGCCCACAAGTCGCTTGTTTTAGGTTCTAAAGTTTAATGCATGTACGTGCTAACATGTGTAGGTATAAATGTAAATATGTATCCATTATATCCCCTGTAGAAATAATAAATTTCTGATAAATATTTAATCAAGTACATAGGTAAATTGAATTTTTAAGCTCTCTTCATTACAGAAAAATGAGGCAAGACGGATGACTATTATCTTTCTATCACCTTGCTACAATAATCTCAATTACCGAACAAATTAAACAAAAAAAGTCCAAATGGGAAAGAAGAAAATGTAACGGAAAAATAAACAAACTTTATATATATATATATATTAATTGAAACAATTAATATCGGTTTGTTTAAGAAAAATCTAAATTACGGAGGAAGATGTTACGGTCTTCTGAAAGATAAACTAAATGAGAGTACGTAGAGAAGGTAGATTAGTACTAATATATAGCATTTCAATATATGGCATCGCATTATTTTAGAATTATGAAAGCGATGAAAACCTCAAGGGATTGCTACAAAGTTTACATAAGAAAATTACATTGCCTGTCAAATTTCCGTCGCACCATTTTAATTCGGTGGATATACTAGATTGCTGTCTGAGAAGCTGCGTTTTGGTTTCTCTCTCCCGTTCAAGCGAATGCTGACAGTCAATAGTAAGAACTCATGGTCTATCAATGCCTTGGGTAATTATCCTTAAGCTGTCAGAGGATGTAAAGCCATTAATTATTATTATTATTATTATTAACTATAACTTTAACTTTGATCAAGCATGATTTTTAAGTCTCTATATACTTATCGGATCGGATTTAATTTATAATTGAATAATATTGGATACTGTTTCCCAGTAAATGTTTAAAAGATCTAAAATGCTACATAATCGTCTAAAATATTTTCAAGTCATGGACAAAAAGAAGTTTTAATTTTCAAAATGCTGATGTATGTATATTACGAAAATTAAAGATTTGAAATCTGATCTCTGGAGTACTGCAGAAGTGACGCTGTACATGTTGAAAGTGTACACATTGTTGGAAGGATGCTTATTGTTGAAAAAATAAAGTAATTGTTAAGAACATACTGTTTCAAATATAAAATCCATGAAAGTGAATCACTAAACTCAAACAATATAAACATCACACAAGCGAGACCAAATTAGAAACTTCCGAAAACCTAAGGCATACAATAGATCAATCTATTACGTGGAATTTAAAGTGACGAAGAAATATTAAGGCATCAAAGAGGTGTGTTTGTGGAGTTTTCTATATGAACAAATTACTTTAATGGCTTTACTCTAGTAAAGCCATTAATAACATAAAAGGATACATAAATATTACATTATAAAGTTCATTTGGAGGAGACCATACGATTCAGAAGCTGACTATTTTTGTTTGAATATTTAATGTGGACACATACGCTCTACTAAAAAACTATTGCCGCTTCCGTCGTCAAAAAGGGCAACTGTTATAAAGACGTATTAGAAACAGTCAATATGAGGATGGTGTAAAATGTTCTCTACCTGATACAAACGTCAGTCACAGTTTTAAATAGAGCTTTTTTTTCAAAAACTGCAATCTACTAGGTTGTCGGGAAAGTCAAGACGCCTTTTTACAACAGATAATGGTAGTTCATTTTTGCAAGTCCTAGAGTCGTTCACATCTATTATTTATTATGCTATCTCATATAGCAGTTCTAACTTCATTTAAAATGAAACAATAATTTGGATGAGTATTTGAAATTGTATATGAAGTTGAAAATGGAAGATCAAAGTGTGCATGTTCGTCATGTTGTACCGTTTTTCTTCCGTAAAGGGAAGAAGAGCTGTCGAGCATGTGAAAAGTTGCGTAAAATTTCAGGTGGTTGTGTTCTACAAGAACGTCAATGCCGACGATGAGTCATGCAACTCCTTGTTGGTGACTTTATTGTTAACGACACTCCTCGATCAGTTCCACTGAGGTTGATAACGACAAAATAAAACTGTTAAACCACGGCACACACTATGCAAGCTTACAAAAACTTTAATCATTAATTATGCAAACACATCGAAATGAATCACGTTTGAAAAACCTAATTATACCTGTGATTGTACGTGAACTAATGCGAACAATTACACCGCAGCGCGTAAAAAAAATTAAATTATGAGAGATAGTGTATATAGTCCGTACGAAATGTTATTTTTATACTTTTAAATTAAGGATATATAATGCAATATTACACAAATTCCCACGTCGTCGCACACATACGTGATATTCCAAATTCGACTTGCATATATACATATACATAAGTACGTCTCCCCATATACTTGTCGCGACATTTGCCGTCATCTGGGTAGTATAAAAGAAACCGCATTTTCATAGTATAATACTATTACTACAATATTACATAAGATATAGAGTTATCCGTAAGTAAGCGAAGACAAGCAACTACAACATAAAAAGTTAGTATATATCAATAAGCTTGACATTTGAGTTGCTTATGAACTAACTCAAAGAATTTCGCTTGATAACTCGTCAAAAATAGTTGGGATATTTTGCTGCAAGCACCGTACTCGTCGGATCTTGCGCCTTCAGAGTATCATTTGTTTCGTTCCCTTCAAAATTCCTTGCGTGGTGTAACAACATTCGACTCAGTTGAGGTTGTGAATCAGAAAGATACATACAAATTCTTTAAACGAATTATGAAGCTCACCGAAGAAATGACAACAGGTTATGGAAGAAAGCGGGTAATATGTATACAATCGATGAATTTTTTTTTATATTAACAAATAACCTTTGAAAAATAGAAAAAATACGTCTTTTCCGACAATCCAATATTGCCCTATAACCAACTGTCATTCGTGAATGTATATTCAAGGAGATTTCGCCCGAGTTTAAAAGTTTAAATAAAAATAAGTACAGTTTATACATTTATTCAAATGAAAAAAATAAATACAGAGCAGTAATTAAATATTATGAAAATAATAATGAATAACATATTTATCATATGCATATGCAATTACATATATACGCACGTGTAATACACAATTACTAGCATTTCACGATGCAAAACTGGAAAATTTCGTGCTCATTACCCCGTTTTTAATTCAGGTAAAAATGTATTAGAATCTAAACGTGGCTGTAAGATCCCATAAGATGCATATATGTATTTAATATATAATAATATATAGACCACGTACATTTGGTACCGCGATTTCTAACGATCGACAAAAGCATTAAAGACCTAAACACTTCAAAATACTATTCGGAATTTTTTCAAAATAACCCTCCTGAATTTTGGTACTACTTCATAATTATTACTCAAAGCTTCATCTGTAACTATACAGACGAAATAAGAATCTAGACAATGCGTAAAAGCTGGTTCGAGTGTTCCGAAAAAAACGAAAACTACAAAAACCATCACCTAAAAAAAGTGGTCATACTTTTTAAAGATTCAAGTAATGTAGTATTCGCCGTGTATCTTGAGAAAAGGAGAAACGATACAGAAAAGTATTATGCACAATTGCTAGACATGCTAAACACTCAAATTAAAAGTAAATGAATGCATTTGAAAAAGAAAAGAACATTTCACTAAGACGACATGCCAACTCCCTTGTAATAAATTGCACAAGCAAAATGTTTGAATCTACCTTAGGAATTGTTCCAACAGATCTCTTACTCGCTGGATATAACAAGTGACTTCGTGCTATCCAATTTAAAAATTCAATATATACCTAGTTTGCTAGAAAGTCATTTGAAACTGATCCTATTGTGTAAGTTTTGAACAGTTTTACAACACGGAAGGCATACAGAAGCATAATTATCATAAGTTGGAATGGACTGACGAAATAAAATTGCGTTTGCTTGGTCAGACTGAGAGTATTTCTGTTGACCCTCATATATTTCAGGAAAATTTTGTATGAATATGGCAAAACTAATTAAATTGTATAAGAACTATTTAAACCCCCGCTATAATAATTGATGGGCAAAAATGATTTATTAGAATAATAGAAGAGCGATAGAATTAATTGTCTAGGAAGAAAACAGTCAAATCTTTTTGGATAATCAATCAACAAAATTTATTTATAAAATTGATTAAAAAAGTATCATAAATATAGTAATTGCTACAGTAAGATTTATTTAAACACGTACATTTAGTCACCGTCAATCTGTGGAACAGCAGAAGGTCTACTCTCTGACTGTGAGGATGTGTGATAAGTAGGAAGTGATAAAGTCACACATGTGCAAACTAATAAATACATTAGAAAATAATAGTTCGGTTGCCATTCTATTAAAATATCCGATAAAATCTATTTAGTTTAATCCTTAATTTGCAGACAGTAATATACTCGTAGCATTCAAACAAGTGTTCGCCTCAACCCTCACTGCTACTTCTAATGTTAACAAGTTAATTCTTTTTGGAATGACATATAAATGGATTACGATATAGCACTATTTGGAAATAGTCTTTTAATTTCCGAGTGCATATAAGACAGAACCAATATTTCTTGTAATAATTTAAACAAAATATTGTTTGCCACTAGTATTTTGTCTTACTTTGACTTACAACAAAAATATTTCGATTTAAAATTTATATAATTTTAAACTTGTGTGTTTGAGATTACAAATCACACATATAACTCAAATTAAAACATGTCTTTATCTGTCTACGACAGCATAAACTAAAAAACTATTTGAATATTCGTTACATTTAAAAAATTAAGTGAACTGAGATCTAATTTCCCCGACAACTCACAGACGAAATTAATGAAAAAAAACTGTTCAAAAAGTACACATTCTACTCACAACTGAAACCATTATTTCCAGCGTATCTCATTATCCATTCTTTTGAATTACAATGTTTGTTTCCTAAAAAGTATCTAATTGATATTTGCGTATCCATTCCAATTGAAAGAGTTAGTTCGCTATACATGTACGTAGGCATTTGTGTAGTAATACTATCTCCATATTATCGTTACAATTATTATACTTGAAACTGGCGCTTTCAATACGAATTCAACAAACGTGGAATTTCAATAGACAAAGATTGAAATATGGGTGGTAGTGGGAGATGGCAACGAGGTACGTCGAGGGGGAATTTTAGGTGGATACAATAGAGTTTAGCCATCCCACGAGGAAGAGTAAACTGTTTAGCGAGTTTCCTGGCTTTTGTTCGCGAAGCCCGACCAATTAGTTGCCGTGAAAGCCTCGTTAACTCATTATTCAATACCTGACGACTATTCAATCACTTGTTCCTCACTCTTTTCAGTTCTCTCTTTAAGCTTTCTTGTTAACCTATTCATTCAACCTGGAACACAGACACACAAAGTATTTGAGAGAGAATAAAAGAGGAATTATTTTCGTTACTGAAGTAGATGTATGCATATGTATGTACATATGTATATGTAGGTACATACATAATATAAATGACTTTCACAAATTGAGGTCTTTTTTAGTTACCTTGCTTATAAACAAAACAATGTAATGTTTAATTACATTGTTAAAAATTTATTCATATTTTTAGTCTGTTCTAATGTACATAATATATATTTTTAATTAATATAATTTTCAAGTATTTTCACTTAAATTACTTCTCTTTAATTTATTTAATATTCAAAAGCATTACACCTATATTTTTTTAAAATATTCACATACAGTCGAACAGGTAAATATTGTAAAATTGAAACGTTTGCTATTACAACTTACCAAGTGAGTTGCCTTTTAAGTTTTGCATATAAAACTGAAATAAAATAGTAGATAGCTTTTAAAGACTTCATTGTTTTTCAAAGTATTCGCCACAAAGATTAATGCACTTATGCACGCGCTCCCACCAACTCTGGAAGCAATTGTTCTACTCGTGTGTTGGTACAGTCAAAATTGCGTTTTTGAAGGCATCGACTATTCCTTCTGACGACTGGAACCTTTGACTACGCAGTCCGTTCTTAATTTTCGGAAAGGTAAAGAAATCATTGGGACCTAGGTCCGGACTGTACGGAGGATGGTCCAGCAATTCGACATTTTCTTGCGTACTATGTACGACTTGCATTTTCTTGGTGGAAGATGATTCGTCGTCTGGGGTTGGTTTTGGTTTTTTGAAGCTCAGCAATGACTTGCGGCAAACAAATGCTTGTATACCAATCGTCAGTAACAGTTATTTGATCTTGTAGAGGAACGTTGTTACATGACCTGCTTTCGAGACAAATGCTCCGACCATATTTTTGAAAACACTTCGTGAACGGATGACTTTCGTCGGCTCTTCTTCACCTTAGAACACCCAAACAGACGACTGGCGTTTATTTTCTGGCTTCTATGAGTAAATCCAAGATTCATCACCAATGACAATGTTATACACGTTTTAGTGTTTCCGGCGTTGAAGCAATCTAGAGTTTTTAACACCAATTCACCCTAGCTGCTTTCTGTTCTTCGGTCAACAAATATGGTATCCAACAGGAAATTAATTTTTTTACCAACAGTTCTTTATACACAATTTTTCGAATTGAGGTCTTCGAAATTCCCAATAATGCCTCAATGTGGGATATGTCACATGTCGATCTTCGTTGATAATTTTGCGCACAACATCGACGTCTTCCCGAGTGACTGCCATTTTTGGTAAACCTGCTCTTGGATGCCGCTACGACTAATCCGTCCTCGTGTGAATTCTCCATACCAACGAGAAATTGTTAACTGATGTGGTGCTTCATTGCCGAAAACACAGAAACCAACTCGGCGAGGCATTCTTGTTGAGATAATTGTCTTCGAAAATTATAAAAAATTATTCCGCGATAATGTTCTCGGTTTAATTCCATTTTTATCTTCCAATTTTAAAATAAGTAATAAGCCACTGCGATAATGCTTAATCTGTTTTTTAAATTCCTCCAATTTCAGCTGAATTTATAATACACCTATATTATTCAATATCGTTGATAATGTTGGTATTCCGTATTTTTTATATAACTTGTAAATTAAACACAACATTTGAAATTTGACTATTCGCGAAACTGCATAATACAAACGTTAGCATGTTTTAATATGTACTGACGATTGGAGCGCGCGATTATATTATTTACACGAGGCCGAATTGCGGGATTACCTGATTATGAAAACCAGAAATTAGACTTAGAGAAGGTTAGCGCCAGTGAAAAGCTTCAAGTTATAGAGAACTTCGAGTTCAAGAAGTTCGACTTACAGAAGTTGAAGTACATGTAAATTATGACTAAATGCTGTTGCCACCAAATATATTTCGACTTAATAAGACTTCGACTGGTAAGAGTTTGACTTATAGAAGTTTAACTATATTTAAAAGATATCACATGAACAATTCTAAAAAACATTAAGGATCGATACCTTAATAAATAAATAACTAGTTCATACATCAAGAATATAATATAACTCTTGCAGGAATACTGTACAATTTTTTTATAAAAATAACTGATCAATATAAACACAAACAAAACAAAAAAAAGAAAATCTTATTTTAATTTTAAAATATTGTAACATCAATTATAATATAATTTAAATATGCTTTTAACAATAATTCAATCCTTTTACATCATAGCTTGCTCCAAATTTTGTGGATCATCAGTAAAGCTGTCATCTAGCGCTGCATGCCATGAGCACATCATTTAAGGAGGTAACTAACTCCTTTAATATCTAAACAGTTTTTACATAACGGTGCCATAACGCTGAAATGCGATCAATAGACGGTTGATTAACCGTAGTGGAGAGGGATCAACAACGTACTTTTCATGACAATAGTTGATATCGATTTATCAAGCTGTACATATGTATGTTAAATTCTCTGCTAAATTAGTTGACACGTTTTAACTTAATAATAAGTACGTTGCATATGCAAAAACCCAGAAAACCTTTATATTCGCACTAAATGAAAAAGTTTATTGGTGAATTTGCTAATTTATTCTACGATGGAACGAAAGTAATGTGTAAAGTATGTGATAATCCGTTAATGTGCTGGAACAAAGCCGATTGTACACGTCGCGCGAATTCTGTGCAACATCAATATAGAAACCAGGCCATACCCTTGCAAACTCCATTTAGGTTTGATTTATTGTTAATGTTGATAGCCTGTAATATCACATACTAGATAAACAATCCACAGTTACACCAAGTCGCCCCACATTATGGAACCATATACCAATTACGTGATGTCATTATACAGAATATTACATGTACATTACAACGACGACTATGGTTATGTATTGGCGAGACAATAAATCGTGAAAAAATCTATTGTCAATGTTTAGTACATGTCCTGAACCCTCGGCAATAGACATTTTCATTGCTGTTAGCTACCAAGACTCATTGACTGCACAGGCAATACAATTACGCAGATGGTGCTGGAGACGTTAGAAAAATTGACTGTCGAAAAGTCAAATATTGTCGTTTGTGACTGATGGTGTCACAACAATGCGTTCAGTGGGTCGTTTTCTTTCACAACACCGTTATAGATTGTTATTATTATTGTTATGTGTAAACTGCATACTTTACATCTTGTGGTAAAAACTATTTGAAAAT
The DNA here is from genome assembly GCA_031893035.1 of Dermolepida albohirtum. Classification (NCBI taxonomy): domain Eukaryota; kingdom Metazoa; phylum Arthropoda; class Insecta; order Coleoptera; family Scarabaeidae; genus Dermolepida; species Dermolepida albohirtum. Next base: position 91,543 of record JAVIWB010004172.1, on the reverse strand, counting down.
ATTTTACTATGGTAGATATACTAACAGCGAGTACAAAAAAGTGTTTCTAAAACCGTCTTCGTGAGTTTCACAAAAAGTGTTCTGGAATACCCGAACCACCACAGCCGATCCTTCCACGTTGGGGAACATAGCTACAGTTGTTAAAGGAAGGCAGACACAATTTTGAGAAATTTCCATTGAAATTGATTTAAGAACTATTCGTAACAACTATAAAGGAGTGGCTGACACAATAGAATAATTACGAAATAGTGCGGTGGCGCTAGCGGAATCCCTGCAAATAGTGAACAAAGTAAATTCACTGGTACATGCTATAGATGAAAAAAACGAGGGCATCAAGCAACAGTTCGAATACGTATTAAAGAAAGACACTGATTTTAAAAGATTAAGACAAGTTTGTGATAATATTTCAAATAGTGATAGTGTATTTACAGATCCGTTATGTGAGTGCAAAGAGTATTTTATGTATGCCTGTAAGATATCAGTAGATATCGAACGATCGTTCTCCAAATATAAAAATATTTTCGCCAAGGCGAATATCACTCTCTGAAATAAGTATGGAAACATACCTGATACTGCTAAGTTTTTACGGATCATTTCCAATTCGCGATGCTAGTTCATCGCGCTAGTTAAGAGGGTAAATATTATTTACAGTATCATAATTTCTTGTAACAGTTAAGTACCTTTGTTATTAGTTACTTTGTATTACTGTTTTTATTGTAGTTGTTATGATGCGTACGCCTATGGCGCGCATCACATTTCTGACAGCCTTACTCATCAGTGTATGAAATTGGTAGAGATGCTACTACCAAATACGCATATTACTCTATGACACGCATAATTGCGGCTGTTATTCAACAAAGTTTTAAATTTTCGTAAAAAGTATGTACAATTTATCAATAATTTAGTGGGACACTTGAAATATGCATAAACTGTCGCTTGTCTAGTTTTTACGTGTCACAATGAGAGTATTTGATAGGAATAACAAGTCTGTTTGGGTGATAATGCGCCGGTCTATTTATAAATTCTAGCTTTTGAGCAAGTGCTTATTGTTACTTTCTTACCGAGCATTACTTATTTTATTTGAACTACCACGAGGCGGCGAAGGTAACGATTCTGGTATGAAGCAGAAACTGGTGCAGTTTAGTAATTTGCTGGAATTGTGAGCGGTTGGTCAGCGGCACATGCTTCGAAGAACTGCAGGTAGCAAACGCAAGTAAACCTACCTTGTAAACAATATTTTCAGTATATATGTAAATGGACGAAGTAGATAAGTTCAGTTAAATATTTGCAGCATCAGATACATTTCAACAGTTTCTTCATATAACCGTGTTCGCTGAGAAAATAAATGTTCATGTATGCAGAGAACGACTATTCAATATCTAACGAGGAAATACTTGCATAATTAAAACATTCTTTATTAATACTTAATGGATCTGTATACTCGCTATCACAAAAAAATTGTGTTATTCTGGTAAAGTCTTAATCATTTGTTAATTGAATCTTTCGTTAACAGTATTAGATTATTGTGTAGAAAGCCCATTCTGTGCAAAGTCTATTAGCACATATCATTCAGTTTTTATTACATAATAAATTGACTTAAAACCAGGCAGAAATTATACGTAATCAGTTGAAAATGTTTTTATATTGATGTATTATATTGGTAGGTTTGTTTGAAGAGTCAAGACTGGTTTTCATAAATTTTTCAGGAAGCGATTAATAAAAACAAGTTCAAAATAATATGTAATATTTGAATTTATTAGATACCCTTAATATATAAGATAATTTGGGTTTTCATATTGAATAATCGTCATTAAAAATAATCTTGAGCAATCGGTATTCAAACTAGAATTTCTTGTTAATTTTTATATATTTAAACTATAATAATAAAAAGCTATTGCTTAAATACATCCATGTTGCAAATTTTAATTGAATGGATATGCAACCAAGTATACATATTACAGAAAATTCGCTGATAAAAAAAGTATACAAAAATATTGTTCCTAAACTTTGTACTTCTGATAGAGTGCAGTGTTTGTAATATTACACACACTTTAGGCTAGGAAGCGTTGATAGAATAGGAAAATATCTATTCGTATCATTTTATAATGAGCCAAAGTTAAGTGAGAAAAATGGATTAAATACTTTTTCGCAATTTTTTCTATTAGTTTTAGTGCAGCTTATATAAACGACAATTAATAAAATTTTTTATTAATAAGCGTTTATTTATTTTGCATCAACGACAATTTGTTCTACATAAACAGAATTCTAAAGTGAAAATAATGAACTTAGAGTGTTCGTAAATTCTAATTTTCCAATAATCGTAAATACTGTGCATAAAACGATAAGTATCTAAGGTATTAATATGAAACTTATAAAACAGCATCGAATGAACACGTAAATATAAAAAATATCTGTTCACGCTATACAGTGTATCTAACGTTCAAGAAAGGTGTAGGGGGGGAAAGGGGAAGCATTTACCCTTTTTTCAATTTGAAGGTTAATGTTCAATAGTGCCGGAATTAATCTTTAAAATTTAAATTTAAATATGGTATCAGCATTTTAGAACTCTTCAAGATGACATTGAAATATATGTAGTTCGAAACCTATTACACTACGAACTTTTGAGATCTATTGTAATCCTCAAGTGGTTTGGCGTCTTTACACATGCGTGTAATAATTCCAGCTCATTTAACTCCTTTGTTATCTTAGCCCTATTTCACTAGCCTTGCCACTTTATCCTTAGAAATTTCACCAAGTGGATAGGGACCTCCGTCCGACAGATTCATTTCCTCTACGATATTAATCCTGACAATTTTATGTATTTTTATCTATATATGTGGACCTGGTTCTCCTTCGTCTTCTCGATTTATTTTCCCCATGGAGAATGCCTGCCTTGCAACTTAAGAACTTTTCTCATGTTATTTTTTACTTTTTATTTTTGGGTTTTGTTCTGTTTCTTACCATACTATTTCCACGAGCAGCACAGAAAATAACAGTTTGCCCAATCAGATCCTCTCTTAACCGAACAAGAATGAATACAAAAACATTGCGTCTGTTGTCTGTTCGAAACGGAAGATTAATTACTGCGTTTCCCTGTGACCACGTAACTCACACCACGTTATTTTACACCTTAATTTAAATTATTCAGGAACTCTACTTCCCGTACTCATACGCTAGCTGTGAGAAGTCATATTATCTAGAATATCTATTCGTACCAGGCCCTTGAAATATTCTCAATATATATATTATGCCTACTTTTAGTATATCATTTACTTATCAATGCACAAACGCCTTGACTACTTCGCAACTTTCATTCATGTATCTTACCAATTGAATAATTGTTTTTGAGATATGACTTTTCAAATTAGTGTATAGTTATTATTTACTGTTAATTTATTTTTTATTTTTTTTATTTTATTTTATTTAGAAGTTTTTCGTTTATTATTGAGTTGGTAAATTAAAGCCAAACATCAATACAAATTGTAGACAAAAGCTAAAAATGACAAAGTCTTCGAAACATTGACAACATATTATGGAAGACACTACGAAAAACAATCTGGACAACATAATAACAGAAAATAAGAAATCGACTTCGTTATTACAAGAAACAAGAAAGACATCTAGAAGAAACTACTGCTCAATCACAAAGAGAAGAAAACATGATCATAAAAAGAAAAACCTAGTATAAGATTATTAATTTGGAGTTAAGGAGGAACACCTTACTTACCACTTATACAAAACAAACAGATTGTTAAGAGTAAAATAAGATGAAAATTTAAATCGAATTAAAATAGAAATACCTGAAAGCAATTTCATCTCTTATCAATTTTTCACATACTAAGATCAAAATCTACGATAATAAAAAAAGTGTAATAATTAATATTTACATAAATTAAAATTCTAGTTTCTTTTCATCAGTGATGTGCTATACAAATTCAACATAGGCAGTCAAGTTATATACATAGTTCCGTAATTAATCACATACAGTGTGTTCAATAAAGATTGAGACGGATTATGCAACCAAGTATACAACAACAAAGATTACAGTTGGTATGAAATATCCTTGTAACTAGATCGTGACAGATCTCTCTTTATAACCCTACTAAATTGTTTGACATTTTGCCTTATTTGATTTGTAATTACGTGTTATCGATTATCAGTAATTTTCAGAAGTATTGGTAAATTTTTGGTGGTTAGAGCGGTAAGTTGGATTTAATTTCATATTAAGTGTGTTGGATAATTTTTTTAAAACTTTAGATTTCTAGGGTCTAGGGAATTTTGAATGTAAAGCTACCAATAGTGTATGTTTGGTTGCATAAGGTTCCATCTCAATCATTAATGAACTCACTGTATAATTGACTGATATGTTAACAATTCTATGAAAAAATAATACTGCAGCAGATAGACTTGTTTAAGTAATTTTCTATAAATCACATTTTAAGTGTTAATTCACATTGTACAGCAATGAATGATTTTCAAAAACTGCATACAAAAGTTATTGTTTTGCTACCATTTAAAATTAAATATTTGGTAATGCTATTTTTATATGAACAGTAATTATATATATATATATATATATATATATATATATATATATATATATATATTTGTTAAATTTACTTACAAAATAGGCTATATCTCGAATTATATGGCCTTCGATACATTTTTTATAAATAACGCTTTGACATAACAGATAATAAACAAGTGCTTATTTATAAATATAATAATCTCTAAAACTTAATAACTAGTAACTCCCCTGTACTGTAACTGATACTTACTTTTAATAGTATATGTACCAATACGGATATGTTCGCTACTAAGCGTCGACTGTTTAAAAATCAAGTACAACTATTGCGTCACTCTTAAAATTTAAAGTTTAATTGGTTAAATTCTTAGATGTCACTCTTTCATTTCTTAATTTATCTTTTATGTATTGGTGCTTATTACAACTTAGAATTTATAGAGAACAATAACCTGCTTTTGTACAATATAATACAAGTAAATAAAATCTCTTCAAACATAAAATTTTCAATAACTATATCTACTCTTAAGTAAATTTATTATAATGTTTTAATAAAAGGTGTGGAAAGTATAAATTTGTGATAGAAATTCTATAATTTTGTAGTCAAACGGAATAAATTTAATGTCAAAGAAAACATCGTTGGTCTTGGCTATTAAAAAACAAAGACACTTTCCATGTTTAAACTTGTTTTTTATTATTTACAAAAATTCATTTTATAAATATAAAATACTTTAAAAAGACGTTTCTAAAAAATAATACTAGCTCGTAAACAAAGAGAGACCAAAAAATGGTGGAGATTAAGTAAAGATAACATCGCTAACGGAAGATTCATTTCATCTTTCCTCCGATCCTGCGAGAGTTCTATGCGAATCCTCCTGGAAATATTTTTTATTTTAAGCAGTTATTATTATAGTAGTAAATATTAGCCCTTACCCTTAAATCAAATGCAGTAATTTTAACCTTTAAAGTGTCATCACAATGTCTTTGTTCAGCATGTCTAGCATTTCTTATTGCATAACCTTCGTATCTAAATGATTCTTCTGGCAGAAATTTGTGTATTATAGGACTTATTAGATCTGGATCCACAAATCGTATATCCGTTTTCCCTGATAACAGGCTGACAATTGAGCCGACTAATATAACCGTACAAACACCAATTGGTGTTATCCAGTGGTACGACAATCTGAACAAAGGAAATATGTCAGATTCATCTGGATAAATCTAAAACAAATTCTTCTTTTATATATATAAAGTGTTCGTACACCTCGTGAATGTTGAATATCATCAAATGTGAACATCTGACTATGATAAAGTATATTCATTTCCATTTAACGTTAAAAAGCTTTAATAAAATACGAAAACTGTTATTATTCACAACAACTAAAGACCACAAATTTGATGCTCTTACATAAATAAGTTGTGGAAATAAACATATGTCTGGTAATATGCACTAGTTAACAACTCTATACAAAGAGAAAAAACCCTTAGGCCAAATAGTCAAATTTATCGAAAACGCCTGTTCTACAGTTCAGATTGGTAAAGAAAATATTCAAAATATTCTGAACTGTTGAAATTGTACCAAGATATAGGCGTCCAAATATTCTAAATGAGTGCGATCAGAGAACAAGTGCAGTAAGTTAAAATTCATTGATAATTAGGCTTATAATATAAGGCAGGATCGATTGTAGTAAGTACGTATCTACGTACAGACAATCAGATGTGAGCGAAACGAATATTAACAATCGATGATGCATAAAATGAAGAAAAACAAATAATTTTAAAATTTCTAAAATACTTACCTTGTTTATAGCTGTCATTATGTAGCGCCAAGTGGATAATTCACTTATAAACATCAACACTTGATTGGTTGAAAGTTCAAACTTTTGTAGCCTACCTTCGTAATCCCTTCACCTGTACATTTTTATAACTTTTCGCTAGCTAACCATTGTAAATGTCGGTTTAAGGAGTTCCTGTACACGTACTATTACCATATATTTATAGTAGATTTTTTTTTATGATCTGTCGTTTCGTCAACGCATATCCATACCTGTTTAGCTTTTGCTACAGCTTTGATTCTATTTTCGATTTCTTCGCTTAGAAATGGTAGATAGTTATGCAGCGCTGTCCGAGAGAGTACCTTCCAGTTGGAATTTTATTTATGCCAGAAGTCTCAAAACTGTCCTTTATTCAGTAAATTTAACGGTAAATCGCATGTCGTGATCTTTAAAAGCAAATCTAGCGCGAATGCTGCCGTTGGAGGCACACCATTTTTTTTATTTTTATGCCTTTTACTGTTAACATGTTTTCTACAGTCGTGTTTGCTCCAGCACATCAGCGATTCATCGCAAACTTTACATATTATCGTAGAATCATTATACAATAAATGAAGAAATTCACAGATATATTTCTTGTTCGTGTCAACCAATGATCGCTTTTTCCTTCAGGACGTTCGACATACTTATATAATTATACATTTATATAAAACTCTAAACAACTAACTCCGTCAAGTCAAGTATTGATGCTAACTAACAGTACAATAATATACATGGACATTGCTAGGGATGACCGACAATTGACGGAAATATTCGCTTCACTAGTTCGGATATACTCATATATGTAGGCACATGGGCACATACGCATTTCATATAACGAATCCTGATCCGTTGCAGTGGGAAAAATGACAAACCCATTGATAAGTGCATTAAGGACAGCCGTGCACACAGAGAAGAAAGAAAACATACAGAGAATTTCAAAAAACCTGGTTAGCGGAGGAGTGTCACGTTAAAGATCTTTCATTAACGGTTTTTGACAGTTACCTATTATAAAGCGTAGAACAGTATAGGTAAGTATTAATATCGTTAATGAAAGGTTTTTTACGTAGTATTTTTCCGCTTTTGAATTTATAAATAAAATAGTACGTCGAGTAGAAAAGAAACGAGCATTTCCTTTTATTCGAGTTCAACGGAGGAGTTAATTTAACGAACGCCTCCGGAGCCTTTTATGCTCTTTACGGAGAAAACATAATTAGGAAGACAATAGTACGTAAATAGTTTTGAATAATAACGTCGCGATTTAAAATGGACTTGATGACTTCTGCGCTTCCAAAGGCTTCTACATTAATCTAATATGTATTAAAATAATAAACATTACTTATTGGCTAACTGGTAAGAATATAACTTCATTAAAGTAATAAAATTAAATTATTAACAAAATTTTTTCATTGGAAAACCTAAAAATTTGAAGCAAGAAAATTCAAAACTTCTGAAAAACTATTCAGTCTGTCGTGGAGAAAATCGAATATTTTTAAAATAGTAATTCTTAGTGGCGCCATCTATTAAAAGAAATATGCGTCGGTAAAGTAGATCTTTCACCAATGTTATGGCATTAGTCGAAAAATGAATTTTGAACAAAGAGCAAATATCAAGTTCTATTTTAAACTCGGTAAATCGTTTGCTGAAACGTTTAATTTGATAAAACAAGTGTATGATAATGCGTGTTTTTCATGTACGAGTGTGTATGAGTGGTTTAAATGAGTTAAAGACGGTAGTACGGACATAACTGACGACGAACATCCTGGTGCAAAAGAATCTGTAGTTACGGAAAATAACATGGAACTTATGTGTGAATTTATCAGAAATGAGCCGAAATCTTCATTGCAACACGTGGGAATGGAATTAAATATTTACAAAGATTCAAAGCATTGCATTTTGACACAGCATTTGGGACTGAGAAAGATTTGTGCAAGGTTTGTATCACACAAGCTAACTAAATTCAACATTGTACAGACTTGATTAAAGACTCAACAGCGGACGAAAACTACTGGTATTCTATTGTAACTGGCGATAAGACGTGGTGTTTTCAATATGATCCAGAGACCAAGCATCAAAGCTTTGAATGAAAGCAGCCAAGCGAAGAAAGGCTGAAAAAACAGTCGATACTATATTTTATCTTGGCGTTATCAAGCGTCTTTTGGCCCGTAGTCGTCGGGTGCACCCTCAATATCATGAAAATGGTAGCTGCCGCTTGTTATATGATATAGTACCATGTCATCGTTCGACGCCTATCACCGGTTTTTTAACTACAAATGGCATTTTAACCATCGATCATTCATCATATTCACCGGATTTGGTCCCCTGTAATTTCTATCTATTCTCCAAACTGCATTTGCCGATGAAAGGACATCTCTAAAGACGAACTCAAAAATTCATTTAACATGTTAATTGAGCGTGCAAAACCTTGTATTGAATCCGAAGGCGACTACTTTGAATAAAATAAATGAATTTTACCAAAATAGTAAGCTTTTGTTTTTATTTTAAGAAAGTTCGGTTTTCTTTGCGACAGACTGTATAATGCGAATACATAATTTATTGTACCTATACACCTGTAGTCTCTGACGGAACATTCTCAACTCCAAATAAAATAAGTTAAATTACTGATTGCTAATTATGAGAGTAAATAAAGAAGACTTTCTAATTCTTTATAATATTTAAAAATTACACTAAAACTTTCACATATCTAATCGAAAAAGGGACCACCTAAAGTAGTTAACTGTGTAGAATAGAATAAAAAAACATCCACCACAAAAAAAAACAGTCAAGAAAACTAATCGATCAAATCAAAGAAAATGCAAATGGTTAAATTCTCTTAGAAACATCAAGCATAAAGAAAAATTATCTTAATAAACATTTTTATAAATATTGTCAATAAACCGAATGAAAATGAAAATAAATACCCTACTTAATCTGCTGTAATTTCACTACCAATACGTACTGGCTCGGTTGCATTAACAAGTAATCCGTATTTAACTTCACACTGATCGACTGATATCGGTAATCTGTGTGGTACAACTAACCCAGCTGCACCCACATACTGTCCTCCAAAAGACACCCATCCCGACATTAAAAATCCGGATATTGCACCTACTAGAGCACCTGTAGAATTGGACCATGGTACCAACATACCCAAAGAAAAGACACCAAAAGATGTACCAGCTGCAATGGCAGACAATGATGTGGCCATCTGAAATAATAAGACATAAAATTTTATTTTACAAATAATTTTAATTATATTGGCTAAATAATTTCTAATGTGAAACCTGAGGTATTTACAATAATTAAATAGGATATTCAATAAATACAAAAAAATGCAGTTATGTAATCTGATATGTACTATGCGACAAAAAAAAGCGAAACACCCAGTAAAAATACAGTACATATTTTTCATCCAAATTCTACACAAATATTTACTGTGGTGAGAAAAACAAATGATTAAATTTCCACACAAAATTCATACTTTTTATAGAAAAAATGTAATAATTATTTCCCGCTTCATGTAAACGAATCTGCTATTCGTATACTGTGTGTGAATTAGTGTATTAAAATGCAAAGAGTTCAAAAACAACCAAATTGTCACCAGCTAACAATTTAATAAGCGATATTTTGAGAGGAGTCATATTGTTGTACTACATAAAACGGGAATTGTGAAATCGCGAAGTTCGTGAAATCGCTAGGCGGATGTTAAGTCCTTAACCTTAATTAAATAGAATTTCGTAATTTGAAATTCTATTTATTTGAATAACGTATATATAAATATATGTTTGTGTAAATGTAATGATCTACATGAATAAGAAATAAATAAAATCAAAAAAAAGAATTATCCGTATATTACGCGCATTAATATATACACCAATACAAATCTTCTACCTTCGGAAAATAACGTGTTTTTGTACTACTATGTTATGAATTAGACATGCTCCGAATGCCAAAGCTTTGTTTACATAGCAAGTTATAAAGACTATCATATATGAATTCGGTATATATGTACGTATATTTTCGTGTATATCGTAAACCTATTTGTGGTACCTACTGTACTGTTACTTCAAAGTATTCATAGGATATGCGCAAATTATGCATAAAAATTAAAAGCATGATTTTCCTTTGGCATACTTTTTAAGGAAATAGTAAATTTAACAAACGTTTTCTCATTATAACATATGACATTTCTCTATTCATAATCCATTATCATGCGATATTACACAAAAATACTAATAAGCGGAATGTGCGTGTATGTATTGATGGTCGTGCTTGTCTATGAATACGTTTCTGGTAGAAGTAGTTGCGTGAGTTTTTTTCTTTATTTAAAGTCAGTATTTTAATTATAAATAAATTAAAACCTGAAGAAATCAAAACAAAAATTAACTAATATCGTCCTGAACACAAAATTTGATTGTAATTTTGAAACTAAATATACCTATACCTATACCTATCATTAACAAATTATTGACAAGCGGCTGAAATAAATTTCTTAATATATGTAAAATCGTTATACATGTATTATATTGTATAGATTTAATAATAAATTTACTTCAGAACAACTTGGTCAAGTCAATATGAAATGATTGATTTTAAGTTTCATCAAAAATGGAAACTTTTTCCTTACGTTTTATGCATATTTTGTAAAAATGAACTCTTTATGTGCCTATGCTTATCATAACATATTCTGAATTATAAATTTTATAATAAAAACTTAACGTAAAAGGTAATGTAACAAGTATGGGACGATATATGCTAAATAAAAATTCCAACCTAATTAATTATTCAAATAGTTTTTATGTCTAACACTTATTTGAAACGAAATATCTGCACTGTACATAATTTTATAAAAGCTTAACAAAGCTTGCAAAAATAAAATTCGTAACAGTTCAGCATTTAAATCTAATTTTAAATCATATGGCGCCATCTATACTTCAATTTCTAAACTTTCATGAAAATATCTTATAAACATGGAAGATATTTTTAACGAAAAATTGACTATTGATTTTTATTTTATTGGTAAACGATAAAACTGACTATAAAAACAATAGAACAAATTAAATGATTATTAATAATTATACATATTAATTCAAGCGAATTTAAGAAAAATTTAGTATTTTGATTAAAATAATAATACATATATCAATTTTAGAAAGAAAATGTTTAATCACACAGTGTGTTATTCAGCTTTTTAAATTAAATATTAAGACACTGCTTGGCGAAATGATTGTACTTTAAAGTATATACAATGTAAATATAATTGTGTATTAATTGAAATGAATATAACTAATATATATTTCTTCACTATTGAAATAGTCGAAAAAAAAGAACTGAGTGCGCGCACTAATCTATCTAATGAAATTCCCTCAAAAAGCTAGTGTCTTTTGAACAGACGTTTTGAAGTTTAATTTACTTCATTACCAATTAAATCGTTGAAAATTGTTGAAAGTTGTCTTAACATATTAACATTTCTTAAAAAGAAACACGAACTTAAATGCTTAAACTGGCAACATTTTTTACCTTTTCCCCGCAGATATTATCACGGGTATTTCTTCAGTTCGCTAGCGGCTAAATCGTTATTTTTTCAAAATACTTTAGTTACCTACATGACCAATTTTCGATGTCTCTTAAATAGTCAAAGGAAACTAAGTAAATACTTAAAAAATGTATTTTTCTTTCAACCAAAAAATCGAAATAGTACTCATACATACTTACCAATTTTGGAATAATTTATTCAGTTCGACTCTCATTTAATAACATACAAACAATTATTTAATTTCAGAATTGTTAAGTTAGCAAAATGACTAAAATTTTACTTAATAAATCCCAACTCCCAATTCTATAGATGGGAAATACCTCATGTTCCAATTGTATTAACTTTTAACAAAACTAATTTATTATCTTAGTACAAAAATAAAACTTATATCTGTATAGTGTTTACATTCTTTGAAATATGATTATCTTCAACAGGGATATGGCAGTAATAATAGTAACAGGCCCAAGGGTTGTAACATCTGTCTGGTAGCGCTTAGGCCTCATCTAACACTAAGCACTGGCTTCTATTTTTACTCTATCCAAGATTATTTTTAAGTATTCGTTTGTATTAGCCCCAGTGGAGACGAAAAAGGTACACCGATGTTTTGGGCTGTTTTACACCAAGTTATAATTCTATTCGCCAGGTCTACATTCTAGTGTCATAAAATTTAGAAGACCTAAATTGAAATTGGGATTCATTAAGATAATATTATAATTAAGATATACTTTATTAATTATGCAACAACCTCTGCTGCGTACACTTCTCATCCCTAAATTTGTATATGACTGGGACGAAATGTTAATGCAGTACACTACGTAAACATATCTAATGGCGACAAAAATTTGCCGTAGTAAAACTTGACTATGCAGATATTCAAAAACCACAAAGATATTAAAACGATTACCGTGTTGAAGTATAATAAACTCATTTGTAAAATCGATGCAGTCAATTTGATTTTATAAACTAACAACTCATCTAAGTATTATAATCATCATATTACATCGGTGTATATGTATATATAATGCTGGTTTTAATTTCATACAGGAATAGGTTAACAGTCATCTCATTTAAATATATATATTCAGAACTCAGAGTATCAGAGGAATACAAAAGTTTTTGAATTTAAACTTAGAAAATAACAAAATAATGAAACAACAGACCCAATTCTTGCCTATCGCCAATCAACTAACACATAAGGCTGTTTCCACTACACCAATTTAGTATAGTATGCTAATGGCATTAAAAAACGTAAAGAACGTAAAACCTGGCGGCAATGAATGGGTTAGTGCACAATTGGTACAATTTGCCTTCTAGAGAAAGTGATACATCATAAGTATGACTTCGAATTGAATTATAACTTTAGTTTTAGTAAAAATGGTGATGATGATACAGAAGATGCTAATGAAAAAAATAACTCAAATCAGAGTTCTGCTTTACATGTTCTTATATTGCTCTAAGTGGTTTACATTTAAAAATCATAATCATTGAGCGTTGATCAAAAACTAAAAGTCAGACATATAATATATAGTACGACAGAGCGTTTTTATATTCGCGGAATGGGGGACAAGGGGTGGAAATAAAAAAACCAAATTATTTTTCTTTTTCAATATATTCACATGCAAGACGGATACATTTTTCACATCTTTCAATTAATTTATTTATATCCTCCTAAAAAAATGATTTCTCATTATCTGCAAAATACGCCGAAACTGCCTCCTTGACTTCATCATCGGCAGTAAATTTTTTACCCCGCAGCTCTTTTTTCATTTTCGGAAACAAGTAATAATCACTCGGGGCCAGGTCTGGGCTGTAGGGTGGGTGATTCACAATTTCGAAGCCCACCTTATGCAGGGCAGCTAACGCAACGCGGCTCTTGTGGACGGGCGCGTTGTCGTGCAAAAGCAGAACACCTTTTGTCAATTTTCCCCGTCTTTTCTCTTTAATGGCTTCTTTTAGTCGCTCTAATATTGAAGCGTAATATTCTCCAGTTATAGAAACACCTTTATCTTTATAATCAATCAACAATATTCCTTCCGAGTCCCAAAATACCGTTGCCATGAGTTTCCCAGCTGATTGTGACACTTTAAATTTCTTGGGAGGAGCTGTGCCCTTTTTATGCCACTGCATGGAGTCTTGTTTGGACTCAGGTTCATAATGATGAACCCAAGTTTCGTCTCCAGTAACAATTCCACTCAATACACCATCCTTGTCTTCATTACAGAGGTCCAAAAATGCACGCGAACACTATACGCGCTGTTGTTTTTGCGGCGGCGTGAGCATTCTCGGCACCCATCTTGCGCTGACCTTAGACATGCCGAGATGATCGTGTAGGATTTTAAAAATTGTTGTATTGGATACTCCAACCATTTCTGCGAGTTGTTTCTTCTTTAGTCGAGCATCTTCGAGTTCAATTTGTTCTACCTTTTGGATAAGTGCTGGCGTGGTCACCTCAATGCCCCTGCCCGGGCTCGGGTCGTCTTCAAGGGATTCCCTTCCTTGTTTAAATAAACTATGCCACTTGTACACCATGGTTTTTCCTGGATAAGAGTCGCCGTAAACCAATGACATCTCATTCATTATGGTCGCGACTGATTTTCCTTGCCTGGTAAGGAACTTTATAACGGCACCATATTCGATTTTTTCCATATTTCACTTTTCACTCCTGATTATGTTACTTGGTTGACGATAGCTCAAAGACTAACTGTCTAATAACAATGAAACTTCGTATTTATACTAATCATGAGTCGCTGCACAGGCCACGCCCCCAATGCGCCTACTCACCCCTCTACAACCCACTCATTCCGCGAATATAAAAACGCTCCCTCGTATTAGGGGTGCAAATGTTTTGGCAAAGAAATGCCATACTGAAAGAATATTTTTTAGTCATAATGGAAGAAATTGTACCAATTCGGACAAACATGTTTGCAAAAAAAATGAATTGATGTAACAGTTAATGAAGTTTATGCGTTCTGTAGATTACTTAGTTGACAAAAGCTAGGAAGTTACTGCAGGATAACTTTCTGGTAAGTTAGCTAATCATTATACATTGTGCCAGAATATCCATATTTCAATTTGAAGAAAGACGAAGATTTATACGATTTGATTATAAAAGAACTAGATTACATTTTGCAACTGATTCAAACGTACTAAATATTAATATAATCATATACGAGCAACTTCTTTCTTTTAGAGGTAGATGCTGATTTATTCAATATAAGCCGAATGATCCGGCAAAATACGGCCTGAAGATGTTTTAAGTGGATGAATTGAAATTTGGTTATACACTTAACGGTTTAGTTAATGTTGGGCGCCAGCATGGGAAACTTATGCATGTAAATTTAACACACGGAGCAATATCAACTTTTGTGCGTAGCATTTACAATTCTGATCGAAATCTCGCCATTGACATTTTTCACAAGTATTTTGTTGACAATTTATCTTTTCGATAAAAACATAACCGGTATTGATATACTACGTCAGAGTAAGGGGAATATTCCAATGGAAATTAAATAATCAACATCGTGCAGTTATGAGCATGGTAAGTTACATTACTACGTCAGAGTAAGGGGGATATTCCAATGGAAATTAAACAGTCAACATCGTGCAGTTATGAGCATGGTAGGTTACACGCCTAAAAATTAAAAAAATGTAATTTTATTATGCGCTGTGCATCACGATACAGCCGCCAACAAGGAGTTTTGGAGCAAGCCGAAAATTAAATCATATTATAATTAAAGAAAGAGTGGTGTCGACCTCAAAATTAAATTGTGCCGTCGTCCGTATGCCTAACAAGAAATAAGACGATGGCCTACAGCGCTTTTCTGCAATATCTATGATTCGTATGAAAATTATATTATTTTCTGCTATTCCATCGTTAATTAAATACACAGAAATTAATTAAAAATTTCTGCGCTGGAAAGTTCACTCGAAGTTACACTGCCTGGTGGCTTACCAGGTCGGCTGAAAAGTCCCGGTCTGACACATAGATGGCGTTACTGTTATTAAATCCATATGTTTTTTAGATAGTACTAACCTTCAAACGAAACGTGTCAAAATTTGACAGCAATCCGACTATTAGTTACTGAGATATTGCGTTAAGAGTGAAGCTACTTTTGTTATTTAAATAATGGAAAAAAAAGAATTTCGTGTGCTGATAAAGTACTGCTTTTTGAAGGGAAAAAATACCGTTGAAACAAAAGCATGGCTTGATGAGGAGTTTCCGGACTCTGCGCCAGGAAAATTAACCATAATTGATTGGTATGCTAAGTTTAAACGTGGTGAAATGAGCACCGAAGACGGCGAACGCAGTGGACGACCAAAAGAGGCTGTCACCGACGAAAATATCAAAAAAGTTCGCAAAATCATTTTAAATGACCGTAAAGTAAAGTTGATCGAGATAGTTGACATCCTAAAGATATCAAAGGAACGTGTTGGACACATCGTGCATGAATATTCGGGCATGCGGAAGCTCTGTGCAAAATGGGTGCCGCGCGAGCTCACATTCGATCAAAAACAACAACGAGTTGATGATTCTGAGCTGTGTTTGAAGCTGTTAAATCGTAATAAAACCGAGTTTTTGCGTCGATATGTGACAATGGATGAAACATGGATTCATCACTACACCCCAGAGTCCAATCGACAGTCAGCCGAGTGGACTGCACGCGATGAACCGGCTCCAAAGCGTGGAAAGACGCAACAGTCAGCTGGAAAAGTTATGGCGTCAGTTTTTTGGGATGCGCATGGAATAATTTTCATAGATTATCTTAAAAAACGCCAGTCCATCAACAGCGACTATTATACAGCGTTATTGGACCGTTTGAAGAACGAAATCGCAAAAAAAACGGCCCCATATGAAGAAGAAGAAAGTGCTGTTTCACCAAGACAATGCACCGTGTCACAAATCAATGAAAACAATGGCCAAATTAAGTGAATTGGGTTTCGAATTACTTCCCCATCCACCGTACTCTCCAGATGTGGCCCCCAGCGACTATTTTCTGTTTGCAGACCTCAAGAGAATGTTCGCCGGGAAGAAATTTAGCAGGGATGAGGAGGTGATCGCCGAAACTGAGGCCTATTTCGAGGCTAAAGACAATTCGTACTACAAAAATGGTATCTAAAAGTTGGAAGAACGCTATAATCGGTGTATCGCTCTCGAAGGCAACTATGCTGAATAATAAAATCGAATTTTGCCAAAAAAATGTGTTTTACTATGATAGATCAGAGACTTTTCAGTTCGACTGTTAATTGATACAGCAGTCGTCTAGAAAACGGCAGATAGAGGTTCGAGTCCTTCTCCAGCGCAGAAATTTTTAATTAATTTCTGTGTATTTAATTAACGATAGAATGGCAGAAAATAATATAATTTTCATTAAATTTCCCATCGTGAAAAACTTAATTATACATTTATATATAATTATTGACATCTATGATTCGTACTTTTTAGTAAAGAATACTTCAAAAAGATTTAGCAAAGGAAATGGTGACTGTATATGTAAAGAATATCGACTAGCTCTAACATACGGGTTACATTCCGGAGTATACCGAGTGACCATATTTCGATGCTCACCATTGGTATCTTAGTTATTAGAACTTTTAAGATATGCAAAAAAACAAAATTTTCCGATTTCAATTTTCCTCAATAATCCGATAACAGCAAAAGGGAGCGTTAATAACTTGAAAACATATAACAATCAGCAATTATTGTTTCCACAAACAAATTTGTCGTAAAAATTGTCTCGACATTATTAAACTTTAGAATCAATCACATTCGATGTTATCGAATTATTGAGGAAAATTGAAATTAATAAATTTTAGTTTTTCAAATTATCTTTAAATTAGAAACAGTTAGGGTGAATTTGAAACGAGTATAGAATTCTGCAAAACATTAGCCATTTAACCGTCCATTGATCCAAAAAGTAAAATATGTGCCAAATGCAATTCTAATATTTATAATAAACTTTCAAATATATTCTAGCTGCTACTCAAGTCAATAAAATTTCCTTTTATACAATATTTGCTTTGTTGTTTACATAAAGACTTCAGCCATATATGTACGTATTATTAAATGTAAATTGCTGCTATCGCATTTCAGTATATATAACTATACGCTCTCACAAGACTCGAATTATTAAAATCTGTTAGTATTTGTTTGTATTTTGGAATAATATTAGATTACTCAAGGAAATTAGTTTTTTTTCGCCAATAAAATGGTAAGAAGTTATGTAAATAAATACAATTCAGCCTTGCGTATGAGTATGCCTAGTAAAAATTGCTAATTCATGAATGTAATAGATTCGATAATGCAATAATAAACGATGTGTTTGCATAGTGCAAAACTTTTTACTTTCTTAACACTTTGGCGGCTGATAACTGCTGGCTTAGCGAAGTCACGTAAACGCGTTTATAACATACAATATATGTACATATAACTATTTCAATTTTTTTTTATTTTTATGGATTAATTCCCCGTTGAGTCAATGACTACTTTTGGTAAAAGCAGCCGTTGTTATATATACACACATAACAAATATTTTTTCATTTACAACATTACACTTTACAAATTACTCCATTGAAAAATTATTATTATATCTAACCAATTGATACTGACTGAATATATAATAGAAAACATTTATAAGAAATAATAATGTTACTTACAGCTAAAACTCCTCCCATATGTTCGACGATATACAAAAATCCCACAGCCATGATTCCCAATACGAACGCCACAATTTTTACAAATATAGTCGCCTTCTTCTCTCTAATATTCATTCTCATGCAGCCTTTAACAAAGTCTTCCAAAATAACGGTAGCCGTGGAATTCAATATTACCGACAGGGAGCTTAAAAATATAGTTTATATGTAATTACCCACGAAAATCCAGTTAATTTTTGTAATATATAAATACTAACTTAGAAGAGAACACAAATAAATCAACCTCAAACATTTACAGTACTAATAATCTTTATTTATTCAATAGTTAACCAAGTACAGTGCACAAAAATATTTAAAAATCAATTAATTGCAAAGGTATTATATATAATTTAATTAAAGTTAAAAAAAATCAATTTGAAAATAAACTGGCCACTAACACTAAAATTGTTGGAATGGATCCTCAAATAAGGCATTAATACTTTTACTCATAGGTTTTAGCACCAAAAAGGTGTCCTTAGATTGACTTGAACCTTGAGAAACGGAAAAGCTATTCTGTGACCAAGTAGAGGGAAATAAATTACATTATTGCTGTCATTAGAAAAATTGTTTTTAATCAGTAATTTGGCAGTAAGTAACTCACGTCTACCTGAGAGCGACTGAAAATTATGTTCTTGAAGCACACGTAGTAATCAACACCACGAGATATTCACTATATGATTTATTATTAGTAAGATAATTTAAAAATCTCCTCTCAACTATCTCAACTTTCAGTTGCAGGTATACATAGTGATGAATGTGATGATACTAAATAAGTGAAGGCATGTAAAATAATAATCTTAAATTAAAGAGTTCGTGAATTATGTGCAAATATGGATTACAAAATAATGTATGAAGTGAATATAGTTTGAAGAAAATAGTGAGCATGCGTCGAAACGAACTCCTAAATACAAATCATATATTATAATTAAAAAAGATAAATTGGAGAATCTAAAGCGTCACTAGTAATAAAATAACATAAAAAACATATGTATATAAATTGGAAGAAAATTTTGTCTAAAAGTTTGCGCTTAGTAAGCAAAAATATGTTTATAAAATTATCGGTTTACAATTGTACTAATTACGTTATAACTACAAATGTGTCGTATTCAATAATACATTCAATAAAAGTTACAGTGTTTTCTTCGTTCATATACCAGGTGTACCGGAAAGTCATTACCGGTCTTTTCGTAAAAAAACTTCATAATTGTCAAGAGAATGGAAAAATTTATTTATTCAAAGTATTAGCCATTTCATTTTACGCATCTTGCCCATCTTTCAGGCAATTTATGGATGCCATTCCAAAGAAACTGTTTGTCCTTCGAGCAAAACCATTCATCGAGCCATTTTCTAACTTCTTAGAAATTGGCGAAGTGCTGCTCTGCAAGCACGTGTCCCATTGATGCGAAAAGGTGATAGTCGGACTGGGCAAGGTCGTGCTGTAAAATCACTTGACCGTGTCTTCGAGCCCATTATGGACGTTTTTCTATCAATTCATAGTTCAAATTCATAATTTATTGTCAATAGCGATTAGTATTAACTGTTTCACCAGGTTCCAACAGTTCGTAGTACACCACGCCATTCTAGTCCCACTAAATGCAGAGGATCGAACCCAAAACAAATTGGCCTTGCAGTCAATGGGCCGGCTTTACCGGGCGATAACCATGATTTTTTATGATTAGGGTTTTCGAAATAAATCCATTTTTCATCATCCATCTCTATTCGATGCAGAAATGACTTCCGATCACACCTTTGAAGCAGCATTTCAAAGACGATTTTTCGATTTTCCATTTGCCATTTAATTGATGTGACACCCATTTTCCCCATCTTTGGGATTTTTTTCCATTGGTCGTAATCGGTCACTAATTGTTTCTTGGGCCACATTTAACGCTCCTACTAATTGTTTTTAAGTTTGGGTTAGGTTTTCATTCAATAACTCCTGCAGTTTCGCATTTAAAAACTTTTTTGGTCTACCAGAACGTTCTTTGTCTTCCACATCGAAATCACCACTCTTGAATTGTCAAAACCACGCTTCACATGGCTTTATGGTTAGTGCATGCTCACCGTAAGTTTCTACCAGCAAGCGAGACCTTCGTGTCGCGAATGCACTTTTTCAGGCATGAAACTCGACATTTTCAAAGAGGTATAAATCTATGACAGTGTTACTTTCGTAAAATATAACATGTATGGCTTTGAAGCTTGTTGTCAGTAGAATAAAATGACGTATGTGTCAAATTGCATACTTAAGCATTGCGACACATATTAGAAAAACTGGTAATGACTTTCCGGTACATCTGGTAGATTCAATAATGTGTAGAGGATGTTCAAGTCCAAATATCAAATGAAGACATAAAATCTATAATTTTTGTATTTGACGATGTTTCTGAAGAAAATGAAGGCGTTATATAATAATTTAAATTAGATAAAACAAGTGATTTATAAAGTAACTGTTTAGATCTTTTATTATTTTATTTAACATTCTATATGTGTATACAATTTTTAAAAACGAATAGCCATGTTTTGCTTCAACGAAATACAATTGATATCAATGGAAATACTAATTCTTCCATAACAAGTACCGTCCTTTCTATATTTTCTTAGTCCAAATAAAATTCACTTCGGTCAGTGAAGTAATTGTGTAATAACTTCACAGATACTCTACTTCTAAATGTTTTCAACTGGCACATATATAATCATACATATGCGTTGAAAAGCAAAATAAACAATACAACTAATGGAATAAATACTAATCAAGTAGAAACAAATTCTCTTACATTAGAACATACCACAGCCTTTTTATAACAATTCTTTTCAATTTCAAATACTAACAAAAATAGATTAGTGCTACACATTGTTGATTCCAGAAGGATTTTCAATAAACACTCAGACTGGTATTACCAAAATTTTATTTATTAATCTTAAACAACATTCTAGGTATATCCCAAGCTAATGTCATTATTCAAAGACATAACGGGAGACATTCTTTGCGAACTTCCTCAGAATCGCCTTTAAACCCAAACTGTGTCCAATTCTATTTAATATCGCTTTCCTTGAAGGTACTTTTTGCTTGAGGATATAGCTAGAAAGCGTATCAGAATTATGTAAGCATAACACTTCCAGCAGATATTTCGAGAGTGTCAGAGAGTTATAATAGTTAAACGTGGATCTGTGGTGTACATAAATGTTGCTTTAGTTTCTAACGATTTTCTCAGTTAGCACATTAATTCAAACACCTTCTCCGACTGTTTTAAAACTCACTATGTCAACGAAAGAAATTAAATCTTGCCATAGATGATCTTCCAAAAGCCATTTCAATCATGCAAATAATTTCTGTTTCAGATTTTCTCAGACGAACACAAAATTTAATTGCATATCTTTTTCATTTTATGCTATCGTGATGCATGAAATGACTATCGTGACAATTGCAAAATGAAAGAATCGTAATTGAGTAATATTTTCTATTTTTAGCGCAGGACTTTAATAAATTCAGTTGTAGTGAAAATTGTTATTTTTTGTTGCACCATAGTTAATTAAAATCACAGAAATTAATTAAAAATTTCTGCGCTGGAGAAGGACTCGAACCTCTATCTGCCGTTTTCTAGATGCCTGCCTTACCAATTAGACCACCAGCCAGTATAACTTATTACGATACTGTACTTATACTGAGTACGTTACTTTTTACAAAAATGTATTTTCAGTTTTGATATTTGTTAATTTTATCAATGACTACACATACTCCTTGAAATTATTCTGTAAAATAAGCTGTAAGTTAACCATAGACCTATATGTTTTTGTATTATAACTTTGCAGAAACATAATATAAACAGGGTGTTATTGGTAGCAGGCTTTCAACAGAAATTTCCTGATGCCTACTCATCAAACAATGCAAAATTTAATCAAACGATTTACGCAATCGGGAGATCATCAAACCTTCTATTTTTGATGAAATGTGATCCAACTCAACTGTTCGGAGCTGGTAGCAAAAATCTCCAGATTTGTAATGAACTAGTTCATATTTACTTTTATGTCTTGCTTATCCTTGGTTTTTACGTCTAAAGTCTAAATATTAACTATCAAGTGTCGTTTATAATTTAAAAAAATATGTTGTGAAAAATGTTTTTATTATTTACAATGAATAAAAAAATAAAACAATTAAATTCTAATGCAATTTAGCTTATGAATTTTCAAGTCAAAAGTAACCTCATTTAGTTACATATTTCAGTTGCAAACAGTAAATAGAAGCAACAAAGTGGAATAGTTAGAATTGCCAATTGCACGAGATCCATCATAAAGTTTGATATTGCCAATCCCGGACAGTTTAAATGGATAACATTATATATCTTTAGATGTTTCAAAGAATGGAAAATAACTTTTGTTTTGCAAAAATATAGTTGATATGACAACATACAGGAGTACTACCTTATATAGAGGTACAACTAAGTGGTTATTTAAGTCATGACACGTCGCACTATGTTATTTTTCCCTTTGTGTATATAGATAAACCATATCATAACATTCCATCTTCTTCTACCACCCTACGCCCTTTCAGCATCCTTTTATCGCAATCTCCTCTTTTCCATTGTCTTTCCAACCTCGACATTTCATGAATAAATAGGTCATCCATGTCTTATCTATTGTCATTCTCAATACATATTTTACTTTTTCATCATAACTTATAAGCTCAATATGTCCAAACCATCCCGAAAACCTTCAGTCAATTTTCGCAAGCGCCGACACTATACCCAGTTCATTGCTTCAACGCTTAGAGTCCGCGTTGTACTTCTGAAAATTCATTATTATATATTCTTTTATTGGATCCACAAGACTTCACTCTTTTTAAATTATATTATATGTATGCTAATCTACAAAAGCTACCCCAAATGACTACCACCAACTAATACGCATGAATCAAATCTTCTCCTCATTGACTGAAGGATTTTTTCGAAAACATTTGGAATATTTCTAACTACCCAATGCCTTAAATCATTTTTAGTTTCAACTGGGATGTTATAAACTAATAATTTCAAATAACCCCATAAGCAAAAATCTATGGGATATAAGTCCGAACAGACCCTAGATTATGTCCACTGCGACCAATTCAGCAGTTTTATTGCATTTAGATACTCACGAGACACAGTCCTAACATGTGCCAATACTCCAACATGCAGGAACCACGTGTGGTTCCTCGTTCCGAATGGTGTATCTGCCAGTAACTCAGGAAGCGTATGCTCCAAGATATTTCAATGTACTTCACCTATAAATCTGCTTGGTAGGAACACCGGTCTGATTAGCCAACCGCCTACAATCCTAAACCAAGTGTTGAATAAAAACTGATGTTCACGTACCACATGTGAATTCTCTTTGGACTATATAATATTGAGAAAATTAATTATTGTGTTTTTTGAGAAATTTCCCTCATCAGTAAAAAAAATCAGTAGTTGAGAATTTTGGTCGAAAATGCAATTCGTGGGAAAAAATAGACAGAAAGAAATACCTGAGCGTATTGAATATGGTATGGGTATAATAACCGTTGGCTCAAAATGTTTCGCACAGTGCAATTACTTACATTCATTTACAATTTTTTTGGTAAAAGTTGATGAATCTTCCACGATCATATTAACCACGCTTTCTTCCATTTCTACTGTTCTTCTTGACATTAGCTTCCTATTTCACTATTGCATTTAAGTGTGTCTGGCTCCTTAAAACGCCAATGAATACTGATAAAAGTTTTTCTATCAGAAACATGACGATAGGACTGATACCTCAATGGCAACTTACTGGCTTATCACGCCAGTAGTCTTGAAATCAAGTCCATTGGGGTGCTGTCCGGGCAGGCTTTCCGTGTTTTCCTTTTCTCGTTAAACCAATACTGATAGCGATAGGGACATTAAGTCGCACCACGAGAAAGGATGTAATAATAACTCATGGTCTGATAACGCCGCCTATAATAATAGTTGTTAATAATTGCATACTCAATTATTAATAGCTTATTATGTTTCACAGTCTTACACCTGACGGTAGAAGGACATATGACTAAGTCAGTACATAAGTAACTAAGTAAGCATTATGTCACATGTAGATAAGGGAATTTTTTACTTGAACGCAACTACATATTTGAGACAATGTTATGTTTCTTAAAAATCTTTATAATCCTGTATATTCAAAGAAAACTATTTTCTAAGATATAATTATTCTTAAAATAACCCAAAGAATCACTCCTTACATTTTTGCTGCATGTTTACGAAACATACATCTATAGAATAAAAGATTAAGAAACTATATTCCTTGTTCAAATTTTTTAAGAAAATGATTTCATTTCGCTTTTTTTATACAGATAATTGCGAATATTTTATGTACGTAACTGTATACAATCAAATTCATATAAGTAGTACATCTTTGTAGAACAGAAGTATTAATCGCAATTGCTTTAAATGAGTCTATTTAAGAGAAGACGAGCAGTATTCTTATTATTCATAGCAACTTCGAAATGGAGTTTCCCATTATGATTTATTGTTAAAATAGGTGCATTTGTGTACATACAATATATGCATTTATAGACACAAATGAAATAGTTCATCGGTATCATTGTTTTAGAACAAATACAGCAAAATATAATTTATGGATACCTCAAAATTATTATACATATATTCAGACCGATGGCGGACACAAAGTTCAATGTCTTCATTAATATAAACTTTTTTATTAAAATCGTTCGTTTTCTGAAAATCCTCACATGGAATGTGGTTTTTATTAAAGTTAAAATAATGGGACTAACGACAGGCTTGATGATTCTTAAATCTATGAAACACGCACATATTTTTTTAAATTTATTTTGTTGTTTGTTATTTTAGTTTTGTTCTGATCAGGTACCTATCGTTATTTACTCAAACTACGTCGAATGTATTTAATTTTTGCAATCAATACTATATTTAAAATGCAAGTACGCAATCAATTCTAATGAAACTAATTAGATTTATATTAGTAGTAATTTCCTTAAGAATTTAATTTATAACAACTATCACAAAGTCCATTGCTCTAGTTATTAAACTGAAATGAATTTATTCAAGTCCATTTCTATTTCTTTCTTTGATTGTCTAAATCATTGACTGCAATAATGTACATAATTTTTGGTACAAACATGAATTTCAAGTAAAGACATTCTGTTTGTAACTCCTTTTATTTACTATTATGTGGTAATTTGAAAGTTAATTATATACGTTTCTTACATTATTAATTTCTTGTCATTCGGGAATGAAGTTTTGGAATATAATAATATATAATATAATCACCTTCAAAAAATAATTTTTTAATCTACAGTGATAAATAATTGCTAATAATAGTTAAAGATTAACTTTCCATGCTCATAATAAAATTTTAAATTTAAAATACGTTTTAAACGTACAAATTTGTGATGATAAATGTAAATTCATAAATTGGTATACGAAATATAATCCTCTAATTTAAATACCATAGAAGTCAAGTCTAATAAATCTTTAATTTCATTTTTATATGTCGGAATTATTATTATATGTATAATAAATAATATCTTGACAAATATCATTTTATTTACTTGAAATATTCTCGTTCAGGTGAAATACAACGATTTGAACGGTCAAAAAATGCAATAAATGCCTATTTTATGCCGCTGATTGCAGTGGTGTTTAGATAGAATAGACGCATCGATATGTGGGGTATTTTTTAAACTTTGCATAGTGGGGCATAGAGGGCGCCACTAATTAAATGTCAGTATTAAAAATTAACTCCAATCCCTAGTTAACCTAAATTCAAAGTTTTAGTGCGACACGTGTAGTGCTGTTGCTAGAACGAACTGTCAAAGTTGACAAGTTAGTTGAAAGATGGAATTAAACCGAGAACATTTTCAGGGAATAATTTTTTATAATTTTCGAAGACAATACAATAAAGCACCATATCAGTCAACAATTTCTCGTTGGTATGGAAAGTTCAAACATGGACAGATTAGTCTCAGCACAGGTTAAACCGAGTTCACCAAAAACGGCAGTCACTCAGAAAAATGTCGATGCTCTGTACAAAATCATCAACGAAGATCAACATGTGACATATCGCCAGATTGAAGCACTATTGGGAATTTCAAAGATCCGAATTCAAAAAATTTTGCATAAAGAATTGTGTGTAAAAAATTAGTTATCCTTTGGATACCGCATCAGTTGGCCGAAAAACACAAAGCAGCTAGGGTGAATTAGTGGCGAAAAATTCTAGATCGTTTCAAGGCGGGAAACTGTAATAACGAGTACAATATTGTCAGTGGCGATTAATCTTGAATTTACTCATACGAGTCAGAAAATAAACGACAGGCGTCTGTTTGGGTGTTTCAAGGAGAAGAAAAAGCGACAAAAGTCATTCGTTCACGAAGTGTCTCCAAGAAGATGGTGGCAACATTTGTCTTGAAAGCAGGTCATGTAGAAGGAATTCCTCTACAAGAAGACCAAAGAACTGTTACTGCCAATGGGAATACAATCATCTGTTTCCCGCAAGTCATCGTTGAGCTTCGACAAACCAACCCCGAAGGATGAATCATCCTCCACCAAGCCGTTGTAAGTTCTCTCACAACACACAACACAGTTGAATTTTTAACGCATTAAAACGTCGAATTGTTGAACTATCCTCCATACAGTCTGGACCTAAGTCCTTTCTTTACCTTTACAAAAATCAAGAACGAACTGCGTGATCAAAGGTTCCAGTCATCAGAAGGAGTAGTCGCTGCCTTCGAAAACGCAATTTTTACTGTACCAACAAACGAGTGGAGCAACTGATTCCAGAGTTGGTTCGAGCGCATGCAATAGTGCATTAATCTTCGTAGAGAATACTTCGAAAAACGATGAAGTCTTTAAAGGCTATCTACTGTGAACAAAAACTATCACTCGAAACCAACTCGGGTGAGTGCAAGGGATGTGGAAACAAAATTGTTGGTCAAAAAATCGGCAGGAATTGACGAACTATAAGAAATTCATTTTCTTATTGTGCAATAATTTCCGATAAACACAACGAAGTCATTATACCAATATAGTAGTCAACATTCACCGTGGTACCACTTAGAATGGATTTTTGGTCATCCGTCAATCGATGTGATATAAACTTTAAGATTAGTTTCCGAAGTGCAAGTTTTAGGAATGTTCAATTTCCTCACTGGAAGCGTTTTGAAATTGTCACGAAATCACGCAATTTTTCTTCGATCATCATTTCTAATGACCTGCTTGTACGTTTATCATCAACCAAATTCTCCCCGTTTTCCCTGAATTATCTATACCACTAAAAACTTGTGTATGTGATAAATAATTATCTACATTGCAAATCTAAATGTATGAAGCATGTCCTTAACACTTTTAGAGTTTTTAACACAAAATTTAATGTTAATTTTTTCGTTCTTTATTCATGTAATGAACAAAATGTGATAGGAATGTTTAGATTATTTAAAAAACTAATGCTTCATAAAAGAATCTATCTCAATAGACGATGCCATTAACTTCGTTAAAATAACATTTTTTTGTGATCAGAGGTTATATAAAGATAATTTTTTGTTTAAATAATTGAATAATAAAGAAGCAAAACACCGAAAAATATATTTTTCTAAACTTAATATAAATATTGGATTTAAAAACAAAAGTAGTTAATAATAACATATACATTAGGGTTACAACGAAGAGAAATATTTAATTTCAATATATGCACTGTACGAACATGTTCATAAAATATTGGCTAGCAGTCATCAACAATGAAAAGGCTAGATTTAAATCTAGATATTCTTACTAGAACAAAAAGCTTATCAAAAACGTTCGGTTCGCTATTGTAGGGAGATCATGAAATTGCGCTTTTCGCCTTTGTAACGCACTTTCATATTATCATGTTCCTATTAATATTTAACTAAAATTATACAATATTTGAAATAATAAAGCAATCATACACAATGGCAGAATATATTAACGTTCATCATGAAAATACTATTGTGACTTAACCAAGGATCATTATATTCATATCTGTTATTCTCTAAACGATTATTTTTTACACACGTGTAATTTTAAATACTCCGTAAGTATTCAATTATTCTCTTACATGTACGTTGAACTGTGATAAAAAGTTAATCTTATCAAATATTACTTACCAGGTAATTTATTAATTACTTGTGCATGTAAGCAAAATAATGGTATGATGGGCTAATATTATACTGATATATATGTAGTTGACTTTTGAAGTTTAAGTTAATCAACGAGATAAAGATTTGACATTAGAATGCGTAAACAATTATAATTCGATTTTGATAAAATCAGTAAACAATTACCTGAAAATAATTCTATAGAATTCTTTTACTTTATTATTTTTCAAATTTACATTGTTATTATGAAATACTTTTTCATATTATACGATAGAATTAATCTACTTTTAGTAACACAATTACAAATAAGAAGTAACGTTTTTTTCGATCATCAATAAACAAATAAGTTTTATTTTAATCTAAATGCTTGGAGTTGAAAGAAAGTTGTTAATTTATTACGCAAGCAAATTGCAACACCCCGTGGCACATCCTTGTAGACAGTCTCGATTGTTCAAATATTTTCTTCTTTTATAGAACTTGAACCTCTCATATATAATACGTAGGATGTCCTTTAAGTTTTGCATAGTGGGGCATAGAGGGCGACACTAATCAAATGTCACTACTAAAAATTAACCCCCATTTTTAGTTAACCTAAATCCAAAGTTGCAGTGCGATACGTGTAGTGTTATAGCTACAACGAACTGTCAAAGTTGACAAGTTAGTTGAATAATGGAATTAAGCCGAGAACATTTTCACAGAACAATTTTTTATAATTTTCAAAGACAATTATCTCAACAAGAATGCCTTGCCGAGTTGGTTTCTGTTTTCGGCTATGAAGCACCACATCACTCAACAATTTCTCGTTGGTATGGAGAATTCAAACGTGGACGAATTAGTCTTAGGGACGATCCAAGAACAGGTTCACAAAAAACGGCAGTCACTCAGAAAAACGTCAATAAAATCATCAGCGAAATCAACGTGTGACATATCGCCAGATTGAAGCATTATTGGGGATTTCAAGACCCCAATTCAAAAAATCTTGCATAAAGAATTGTGTGTAAAAAAATTTGTTTTCCTCTGGATACCGCATCTGTTGACCGAAGAACAGAAAGCAGCTGGGTGAATTGGTGGCGAAAAACTCTAGATCGTTTCAACGCCAGAAACTAATAACGTGTACAATATTGTCAGTGGTGATGAATTTTGAATTTACTCATACGAGTCAGAAAATAAACGCCAGTCGTCTGTTTGTGTGTTTCAAGGTGAAGAAAAGCCGACAAAAGTCATCCGTACACGAAGTATCACCAAAAAGATGTTGGCGATATTTGTTTCGAAAGCAGGTCATGTAGCAACCATTCTTCTACAAGACCAAAGAACGGTTACTGCCGATTGGTATACAATCGTTCTCCACCAAGACATTGCAAGTTCACACACAGAACGCAACACAATTAACTTTTTAACGCAACAAAACATCGAATCGTTGGACCATCCTCCGCACAGTCCGGATCTAAGTCCCAGCGATTTCGTTACCTTTCCGAAAATAAAGGACTGCGTGGTCAAAAAACACAACTGCTTCCAGGGTTGGTTCGAGTGCATGCAAAAGCGCATTAATCTTCGTGAAGAATACTTAGAAAAACAATGAAGTCTTATAAGCTATCTACTGTTTTATATGCAAAATTTAAAAGACAACTCGCGTATACGAAGGTGATCGTTACGGGAAAGTGATTTTTCAGAATTTGGCAATACTTTCGCCATAATGAGTATATTGCTGACTTCTGCTATGTTTTAGAATCTTACTGTCAGAAATTTCGCCTAAGTCTCTGTGTTTACAATCGATTCTTTTCCTAACTAAACGTTACGCAAACACTAATTTGTAAGTAAGTTGACATAATTTATACAGACTTTTGTAAAACTTTTTATCAAATTGATAATTACGCATTTCTTAACTCAGTACTGGTTCTAAGGTTTTACTTGTTTGAAGAAGATAACTTGTGGGGCGTCGCGGTATCCAATCACACACGTTTAGTCCCTCAACAGTATTCCACAAAGATCCAATTTAGGGCCTGTACCATTTTTAATTTTTTTATTAATAACATTCCTAAGATAATTACGGTAAGAAACTCTTCAGCACTGTCCAGAACTGTTTGGAATAGTAAGAGCGTTTAAATTCCATTGGTGGTTGGTGGTAACATAACTAATTGTGCCTTAACCTAAGCAAATGGGAGACTGTATGTTACACTAACAAAGCGAAGACTGTTGTATTTGTTTAAATACTTAACGACATCCCAGTTTAACGTTATTTTTCTCTAAAAGACCCAAGTACACCATCCTTCGTCGAATATATTAACCAGATGGTGATTAGTGCATACAATATGTATGCGTTTATTTTATCATATTTTTAATTTTTTTATACTACGCCTTCATTAGAGTAAAATAGTCACTGGTATGGTACCCCATCTTTGAAGTACATATCAACAAAATTGAATATGTCGGGTGTAAATCTTTAAAATTTATGATTTTTGTGAATGTTTCGATTATTTTCAAATGCTCGTCAGCTTCAATATCATTTCATTGAACATTAGGCGTGATCTTCTTAAGTTTGTATTTGATTGCTGATTTCGCTTGGTTATTAAGCAAAATAAATTTTAACGTACAAAAAAAGAAAAACGTTCAATTGCTTCATATGTTTTATTGTGAGGCAAGTAGGAAAAACATGTTAGTATCATCTATTTCTGTGTGCTATAGGAATTATCTAGTCTCTGATATACATACATCACGATTGTTTCAAAGATATTGTTTCATTTATAACTTGTTAAAGGATCCATATTAAATTATTTAATTTTATATTTAATATAACAACTAATTTTTATTATTTATTATCTGTACTATAGTTTGTTTTACCAGTATATGTTGTGCATATTAGAAAATGTTCCAATTACTGGTTTCACTGTCTTGAGCGATTTGAAATTATTCTGATAATTTTGTGTCTCTGAGATTTAGTTATGACTCTTTCTCTTCTTTTTTGTCTTTTCTCATAATTTTCTAAATCTTTAAAGATTTATCAATACAGTATAAGTACTCAAGAATTAATAACGCTCTTAATAGTTCATCTGTTTAAATATCCTTTTTCTTTATTACTTCAATCCTTCAAACTTCTTAGAATATTAGACTTTTACCGTTACCCATTTTTACATTAAACTAGTTATTTAATTTCCACACACTTCCAAATGCTCTTAGGATTGATTTATTTGAAAGAAATTAACAGGTGGGCCATCTATCAGTTTAAATTTGAACCATCGGTTATTTCGAGTCTGGCAATACTTATGTCATTCTATTCTGTCCCAAAATGTAGTATATTATCTCCACTGAACGAAATGAATCGATTTACGCTTCAGCAACGTTGGGTTTTATTGGAAATTTATTTCCAGAACAAAGACAATTGGTCGGAAATTGCACGAAAATGACGTATAAAATTTAGTCGCAGCGAAGGACCAACAATGCCCGGTATACGCAAGTTTATTGCTAAAGTTCGTGAAACTGGTTTCATTGTTGTTGCGCCAAGGCGTGAGCGTGCTCGTACAGTGCGTACACCCTAAAATATCGAAGCTGTGGCTGAGAGTGTACGTGAGAATCCATTCAACATCAACTCGTCATCGTTCTCAAGAATTGAACATTTTACGCACTAGTTTACGACGAATTTTGCGAAAAAATCTCGGTATGACGCCTTACAAAGTTCAATTGGTTCAAGAGTTGGAGCCGCATGACCATTCGCTTCGTTTTCGCTTCGCTAGATGGGCTAACGAGAAACTGCACGGTGATGTCGATTTTGCCAAAAAATCATCTTTTCGGATGAAGCTCATTTTCATCTTGGTGGGTACGTTAACAAGCAAAATTGCCGTATTTGGGGCTCAGAAAACCCACACGTGGTCTTACAGAACCCAATGCACCCTTTACGAGTGACTGTTTGGTGCGGCTTGTGGAGCGGAGGCATCATTGGCCCATATTTCTTTGAAAATCAGGACGGCGCAACCATTACGGTTAATGGAGACACCTATGGCACCATGATAACCGATTTTTTTGCGCCCGCTCATCATGGTATTGATGTGAACGAAGTTTGGCTTCAACAGGATGGTGCAACTTGCCACACATCTCATGCCACAATCGATTTATTGCGTCAAACGTTTGATGGCCGTTTAATTAGCCGAAATGGAGATGTCAATTGGCCGCCAAAAAGCTGCGATTTGACATCGTTGGACTAGTTTCTGTGGCGCCGTTAAAGACAAGTGTTATGCCGACAAACCAGAGACAATTGAGCATTTGAAGGCCAACATTCGTGATGCCATTGCCGAGATACGACCCCATACACTCGAAAAAGTGCTCGAAAATTGGTCCAATCAAATAAGGTACTGAGGCCAGCCGTGACAGCTATATGAATGAAATAATATTCAATCTCTAACCGGAACAATTGTACTTCACAACAAAAAAATAAATTTGGCAAAATTTCAAACCATTTCTGTTTTATTGCATTTTTAAATTTAAACTTTTAAATGACCCACCCGTTATTTACCTCTCATCGAATTATTAACTTTTTTGCCTACAAGCGAGTAAAACAAATTTCTATAGTAATTTTCAGGTAAAGATTATATATTAAGTCGCGAAACAATAATAAAAAAAACCAAGAACCTTAGTTCTTTGATTTTACTAAGAATACATAATTAGCTAAAATATCTAAATATTCCAGACAACCTACGAACATACGTCATGGATATATAATTTTATTAACAATTGAATTGATTAAATCTCTCAAACAATACCATAAAAAACATGTTTTATAGTTAGATTAATATAGAAAAATTGATATTACCAGAAAGTTTCGTCTTTAGCAAATGCTTTTCTCTACGAAATAATAAAATTTAACAGACCTGCAAATAGTAAATGCTTTTTAATTCTAATTTCTAATCGTTACAATTATTTCATACCGCAATTCTCTCCTTCACATTTTCTTCAATAATTTCTAGAAAATCCAGTCATGATTACTTATTATTTAATCATGTTCAACAGGATTTCTTGAACTGTGTTGTTAAAAATCAAAAACTGAAAACTGACAAAAACAAAATTACCTTAGAGCGGCTCCAAAAACTCCAGCGATAAAAAGGCCAGGAACTCCTCTCAAGTGGCCAACCGTTTCCATGACGAACAGGGGAAGGAGCTGGTCATCTGCTTTAATGCGGCCCGAAGTCAGAGGGTCACAATCGAAATAAGTGGCATAAATAATGAGACCCGCGAAACAGCAAACCGAGACGAACAATGATACACCTACGGTAAAAATTGCAACCGACCTGGTCAAAAACAAAAAAAGAAAGAAGTGAAAAATAAAACAGAACTGTCTATTGTATAATAAAAACAATCTACCAGGGTAATTGTTTAGTATTTTATTATTTTTTTTATTAGAATCCAAAACAATATGAAAAAGAGTTAAAAGATATACTGGATGTGACAAATAATTGACTGCTTTTATATACATTATGTGAATTAAAAAAGATTTAATCTAATGTAACTAAACAATGAAACAAAAATGAAAAATTTTACCAGTTTTGTAATTCGTAATTTGTAGGTAAAGCTCGCCGTAACGTGTAGAATGTCATTGCGTTTCAGAAAAGTGTACGCTAACCATGGATATGATTTGTTATAAAATAACAACAAACAGTTTTGTAAGTTAATATTTGCATCTCATATTTATAACATAATAAATTATTACTTATTCCACGTGTAGCGCTGAGCATTGCTTGTAAGGACATAACCTTACATTACTCTTTTAACATTCAACTTTTTAAAGGCAAATTACATAGTTTCTAATTAGTCGATAAAAACTTCACTGTACATTTACTCTCGTCATATAGATACTACGAGGGTAGTTTGACAAGTAGTGAGAATGGAAAAGAAAAACGAATTTTTTAAATACAAAATAATTTTTATTTTTCAATATATTCTCCTAAAAGAGCAAAATACATTTATTCCAAGGGTGCTCCAATGCCCTTATGCCATCTCTAAAATGCGATTCCGCAAAGCAAACAATAGTAATTTATGAATTTAAGGTGTAAAACCATATTTCTAATTTAATTATTGAATTTGTTTTTAAGACACTTAGATTTTATTTTTGATTTAATGAACTGATAACTAGAAACGCTAGTTTCGTCTGTGCACCAGAATCGTCACCTTGACCGCTTCATAGTAGTTCAAATAAAATAATATAAGCACCTGCTTGAAAGTTATAATTTACAAACAATCTTCTTATATCTTAAACAAAAATTTAAACAAAAAACGCATATATAATAACAATTTTGTTTTTGTATATATCTCACCGAAATTTTTAATAAATATTTTCCTATAATAAACGAACTCTGGGGTGATATCAAATAAATAACATACTGGCATTGCCTGTTTATTACATTAAAAACACCAAATTAAATGAGGAAAATATGAAAAATTATATTTATTAACACGAATGTATACGTAACATATTTACATACTAAATATAGTATACTCTACAATAAAAACTATATTAAATCCATGTACGAAATTACTTAATAGAACTAGTCAAAGCAATAATTCCTACTTGTTCAAAAAAATAAACTTCATAAGATCGAGATAGGGAGGTAAATTTGTTTGTAGTTCTGAATTAATTCCGAATTGCATAACTAAGTACTTAAACCTGTGTCTGTAAAACTATGTCCCAGTAAGAAAAAGTGATGCCTATAAAGACAGAATCTCTTTGGCACACAGATGGCTCTAAAACAAAACAAAGAGTCGGAGAGGAAAGGATGATTATCCAAGTGAGCCTAAGTTATGATATTACGATATTTTAGTCGATAATAATCATATTATATCGCTACGTTGCTGAAAATAATAAACAGGGTGTGATAAATAACTTGATGACCATTTTCTCCGACAGCCGAACAATGGAGTTGGTAGAGAGGGATCTAAGCTTATATGGGATTGTGTGCATATTCTAGGAGAGCGCAGTAGTAAATATGGCAATAGTTTAGGTCTTCCCACGGCATTCTAAAAATAAATGTCAAAACTACCACAAAAGGTGGACTGAAACCAAATCTCGGGACCGATGGAAAAATTCCCGAAATAAAAGAACGATGAAACAGTTTCTTAGACAAAATATCTGTTAGGATAATAGCGAATCTACGAACAGGTCACTGTAAGCTTAATAAATATATGTATGGACATACAATATAATAACATATATGTTTAACAGAAAAAAAAACATAAATTCTATCAAGTAGAAGAGAAAACCGCGATCCACATACTATGTCAAAAGACTTAGTAAGAACGCAGTTTTTTAAATTAGAATTGAATATCCGTTAGCAAAAATCTATGTATATAGACAAATTGCTCTCGAATTTTAACGTAAGGCACGAGGAATAGACCACATAACAACATCGGAAAATCTCATCTAAAGCTAAAGTCCAAGAAGTCAAGTAGAATTATTACAGTATTATTATTATTTAAAGAATCCAATGTTCTTGAAGAAAATATATTGGGTTGGCAACTAAGTACTTTCGGTTTTTACTGATAGAGAGCGTTGCTTTATTTTTTGTATAACGTATGTTAGTGCTGTACTTTACCGTTTGTCGCGTGATACTAGTCACATTGACGTAACTTCAGAAGCAAGTAGTGCGTGATTTTTATTAAAGCTATTAGTTGTGGGTTAATTTTAAATGGAGTGCAGAAACGAACATTTTCGACATATTTTACTATTTTATTTCCGTAAAGGATAGAAAGCTGCTGCGGCTCACAAAAAGATATGTGAAGTTTATGGTGCTAATTGCTTAACAGAGCGCACGTGTCAGAATTGATTTAAAAAATTCCGTGCTGGAGATTTTTCCCTCAAAGATGAGCAACGTTCTGGTCGACCTACTGAAGTTGATGATGACCAAATCAAAGTCATAATTGAAGAGGATCGTCATCTAACTGTTCGAGAGGTTGCGGAGAGGCTACATGTATCGCACACAACAATTGAAAAACATTTAAAATGTCTCGGGCTAGTTAAGAAGCTTGATATTTGGGTACCTCACGAATTGGAAGAAATTCATTTAACACAAAGAATCAACTTTTGCGATATGCACCTTAGACGAAATGAAACCGACCCTTTCTTAAAAAGAATCATCACCGGTGATGAAAAATGGGTCCTGTACAGTAACATAGTTCGAAAACGATCATGGAGCAAACACATCGAAAGCTGAATTGCATCCAAAAAGATCATGCTGTCAGTTTGGTGGGATTACAAAGGTGTTGTGTTTTTTGAGCTGCTTCCAAGGAACCAAACGATCAATTCTTATGTTTGCTGTCAACAATTAATAAAACTGAATGAAGCAATCAAAGAAAAACGGCCAGAATTGTCAAATCGGAAAGGTGTAGTTTTCCACCAAAATAATGCAAGGCCTCACACATCTTTGGCAACTCGTGGAAAACTATTGGAGCTTGGCTGGAAAGTGATGCCACATCCCCCATACAGCCCTGATCTAGCACCATCTGATTACCATTTATTTCGAAGTTTGCAGAATTCTTTCAATGGTAAAACTTTCACAAATGACGATGACCTTCACTCGCACCTGGTTCAGTTTTTTGCTGATAAGGACCAGAAATTTTATGAGCGCGGAATCATGCAGCTGAAAGAAAGATGGTAAAAGGTCATTGAGCAAAATGGAAAATATATAATTGATTAAAAACTATTCTTTGTTTAAAAAAAAGTGTTTTATTATATACTACAAAACCGAAAGTACTTAGTTGCCAACCCAATACAAATCCTATGTATACGAGGGTGGTCTGAAAAGTTTCCGACCTCAACGTGACGATGGCAGCACTCATCAATAAAAACTCGAGAATGTATGTAGTTGTGAATCTATTGTCGGGTACTCACCAAAGTTTCAGCCATTTTGTACGCGCAGTTGTTATTTGACAGTCGTTTGAGTGAGTCAATGTGAGTGTCGAGTATCTATCTGTCATTAAATCAAAGATGAGTTGGACTGTGACTACGGGGACTCTGCACCACAGCGAAATTTTGGGCTGAATTTAAACGTGGCTTTAAGAATTAGGGAGACGATGAATGTTCGGGATGTCCAAAAACTGCAACTACTGACGATAACATCGCTTGAGTTTGGTGAATTGGTGCTAGACGACCGTCAAATTAAAGTGAGAGAGATAGCAAAGGCTATGAATATGTCCAAAAAACGTATTTGCCACATGTTAAATCAAGATTTAGGCATAAGAAAGCTATCCGCGCGTTGGGTGCCGTGTTTGCTAACGTTAGACGAAAAACGTGTTCGAATGAACATTTCCAACGCTCTGTTGGCGCAGTTCAGGCGAAATAAATCCAAGTTTTGGCGCCCATTAATTATTGTAGATGAAACCTGGATACACCATTATACTCCCCAAACAAAAATACAGTCAAAACAGTGGATTGCAAAGGGGGAACCGGCTACAAAAAAAGCAAAAACTGTTTTTTCGGCTAGGAAAGTGATGGCGACTGTTTTTTGGGATAGTCATGGAATTATCTTAATCGATTATCTTCGAAAAGGAAAAACTATTACAGGAGCAGTCTACGCATCATTACTTGACAAGCTGAAGGCAAAAATTGTGGAAAAACGGCCACATTTGCAGAAAAAGAAAATCCTGTCCTCCAAGACAACGCGAATTATGGTTTGAACTTGCTTGACCATCTTTGTTAGGTCGCAAATTTTTCAGACCACACTCGTAAATAAGGAAGCAATTCTTAGTAACATTCTTCGAATGTTAATATATGAATACGAGATAAACACAATAATCAAAATTTACACACAATTGCTGACTTTACAATAAACGTAAATGACAGCAGTCGAACATATTTTTACCATAATCGAAATTGTTTACCAAATGGAGAATGAAAAAGTATTTAGTACAAGCCAATGAAAACTATCTATCAAAATACATCTCAATACACAGACAAATCAAATTTAAAACACAGACACGGTATTGATAATAAAAAAACGAAACAAATTTTTGCTAAATTTTGTAGTAACTGAGAAAAGCATTGGTGAAATACGTTAAAAAAGGTTTCTTTATGGCAAGAATAAAGATTATTTATATTTAAAGTATTTTATAATATCGTATTATTATAATTTTATAAACAAGCAATTTGTTCCTTTTACCTTGATAAAAATGTATTTTAGTTCTAGATAAATTTCTGCATGTAAATATTTAAAATAAAATTGTTACGCTCATTTAACAATATAAACTTACAAAGAGAAACATATGTACATTGATAAAATGATTGTATTTACAATATACAGATCCATAAAATTATTTTATAAATTCTTTAAAACGGTAGATACTTTTATATAAACATAAATTTTCAACAGCTTCTTCAGACTAATAAAATTCACATTTAATTAAACTTATATTTTCTAATTTCAAGCATAATATTATCAAAAAAATTCCCTTTAAGTCGATATTATTCATTATTAGCCTTTTACAAAAGCTTTAACTACGATAATTTGTTAAAAATTCTTCAAGGTCCGTTTTATAGTTGTATTATACGTAAAATTCGAATACTAAAAATTGTAGCTGATTTACAGATCTAATAAATACGTACCGGCATTTGATTACTTGAGAAAAAATTGAATAATCAATTTTTATTTTAATAGAATTTTCTCGACAGTTTGTATTTAATTATACATTCACGCGAATTTGAACTCATAGTGGAAAAAATAAACCGTTTATTTAAACAAAGTGTACTTGAAGATAAGCGTAACAAGGACACCGTTATTTAGAAAATAATTCCCTTTCCTTTACTTTGCTAAATGCCGTATATACTGCTTTTGATAACTTTGTACTATTCATTTAAGAATTTACAATTACGCATTGATTTGCATTCAGTAAAATTATGAAAATCGGTTAATGAGTGAACTTATTTTCAAACCATATTAGAACAAACTGGAAACAAACTTTTTAACAATAAGTCAGATAATAGTCTTAACAAATAAAATAATGCAGACTTTCCACATTAAATCAGAGAACATACAAAATATTGACGAATCCTTACCACAATACGTGGGATGTCTTTTAAATTTTGCATAGTGGGACAATGAGGGCGCCACTAATCAAATGTCAGTACTAAAAATTAACCTCAATTTTCGAAGACAATTATCTCAATAAGAATGCCTCGCAGAGTCTTATGTTTTCGACAATGAAGCACCACATCAATCAACAATTTCTCGTTGTTATCGAGAATTCAAACGTGGACGGATTAGTCTTAGCGATGATCGAAGAGCAGGTGCACCAAAAATGGCACGGCACTCAGGAAAACGACGATGCTGTGCGCAGGATCATCAACGAAGATCGGCATATGAGATATCGGCAGATTGAAGCATAATTGGAGATTTCGAAGACCTCGATTCAAAATTTTTGCACAAAGAATTATGTGTAAAAAAATTTTTTTCTGTTGGATACCTCATCTGTTGACCAAAGACCAGAAAGCAGCTAGGATGAATTGGTGTCGCTTCAACCCTGGAAACTCTAAAAAAATGTACAACATTGTCGGTAGTGATGAATCTTAGATTTACTCATATGAGCTAGAAAATAAACGCCAGTCGTCTGATTGTTCCTAAGTGAAGAAAAGCCAACAAAAAACCAACCCCGAACGGCGAATCATCCTCCACCAAGACAATGCAAGTTCGCACGCAGTATGCACGCACCATTGAATTTTTAAAGCAACAAAACGTCGAAATGTTGGATCATCCTCCATAGAGTCCGAATCTAAGTCCCAACGATTTGTTTACCTTTCCGAAAATATAGAACGGACTGCGTGGTTAAAGGTTTCAATCGTCAGAAAGAGCAGTCGATGCCTTCAAAAACGCAATTTTGACTGTATCAACAAACAAGTGGAACAACTGCTTCCAGCATTGGTTCAAGCGCATGCAAAAGTGCATTAATCTTCGTAGAGAATACTTCGAAAAATAATGAAGTTTTTAAAAACTATCTACTGTTTTACTCCAGTTTTATATGCAAAACTTAAAAGACAACCCACGTATACATAGTTTAACACCATAATTATATATTTTGGTAAGTACTTTGTCATTTTCGGCGAAAAGTGAAAAGTCGGTGTTCCTAGCAAGAAGACTTACTGGTGAGGTATATCGAAATTTCTTCGAGCATACGCTTCGTGAGTTATTAGAAAATGTACCATTGGAAACGAGAAATCAAATGCAGTATATGCATAATGCACTGGTATACTTTAGTGTGGTTGCTTGTAAGTATGCAACATCATCATCAAAATAGCTGGATTTGTCGAAGCGAACTTGACTATGGCCTGCTCAATCTCCTGAATTAAATCCCATAGATTTTTTTTATGGAGCTATTTTAAATCATTAGTTTATAACGCCTAAATTGAAACTGGAAATGATTTAAAGAATCGTATAGAAAAAAGATGTAATACAATAAAAAATATTCCAAATGTTTTCTAAAGAATTCGTCAGGCAACAAAGTAAAGATTTTCGATAATTTTTTTATATATAATATAAGATCTTTATAAGCCTGTATCTTGTAAGGAAAAAATAAACCTAAAGAATTACTCCTTCAATTTTTCCAAATGTTTATCAAACACCAAACAAGTACAGGACTCGGTTATTGTTGAACTAAATTAAAATACATAGTCGCGATATTGTATGTTCATTGTTTAAATTTAATATAACATAAATGTATTACATATTAATAATAAATAATAATATTAATAAATATTGGTTTAAAATAGGCAAACTAAGATAGAAAAGATGACGTACAAAAATTGATTTTCTACCAACGTTTGACTTTACTCAATAAGTTATAAAACCATCAAAAGATATTCGTTTATTTTATTAAAATAAAAACAAAAATTTTAATTATTTAATTGTAATTTTCATTTATAATTTACCAAATTGAATAAAGTGGATTTGTAAATATTACTTACTCTTTAGCTTTTTTCTCAGAAGGTAACGATAAATATCTTTGTACCATCGTCTGATTAACAGCATTGAATGATGTCCAATATATAAATCCACCGATGATCACTCCAAATATAGTATGTCTTTCATATAAACTGGGACTGAAACTACAATAATACTTATAACAAATTTAAGAAAAGGGGACCCGTAGATCCTCAATGGTGAATTTGAAATTGAACACATGAATCATCTATGGAAAATTCTAACAAAATGGAAAAAAGGAATAACTTGTACAGGAGTGATTTATAAATGAAATTTGCTTAGTGTCTATAAAAAATATTATAGGAAAACTTGTCACTGGATCGAGTTAATTTATTTCTATACGACAATTACTTTTAAAGATTGAAATAATACTGCCAAATTTACATACTATATTTCTCAGTGCAGCCTATACAAAATATTTTTTATTAATAAATCAAAAATTGAATAAATTAGTAATTTTGATTGTAGTTTCCACAATTGCTTCAAAAGTTTTATGTTATAACCAGAGTTGGGACGTCTTCCCGCGGTCCAGGTTCGTACTGAGTACGCAGCGCCTTTACCAGTATAATGTAATAAAACAGATGAAGTATAGAGTATAAGTTAGTACCGAGCAGATCTTTATATAGAACGAACGTATAATTATTAAGTAGACGGACGCGTGTGAGAGAAAAACATAATTATTGGTTAATACAGTGTGAAAGTTTATTGATGAATTTCCCGATTTATATTATAATGGAACTAAGATACACTATAAATTTTGCGATAAACTGTTGATGTGTTGGAAAAAATGGGATTGTAAAAATCAGATAAAGAATGTAGAACACCAAAAACGCCATTTACTGTTCGTGATAATCGTCTGTGATTTGCTAAGCAACTGTTTCATGACTTCTGGAATAATTACAATTCCAACTGAAAACTACTCTCCCGGAAAGCGTTACAAAGTCATATGCCAACTACGCGTAACGGCATCGAAAATATGATCAAAACTACTAAAAAAATATACAATTGTAGTTATGTGTCGACACAACGACAAATCGAAGAAAACATTCTATTCGAATATTATAACACGTATTCTCGATACTGTTAAAGAGATATTTCCCGTTGTATTAACTAGTAAAAGATTAGAAAAGCGCACTGATGAAGCAATTATGAAGGCAGTGCTGGATATGTTACAAAATTTCAACTTTCAACTTATCAACTGTTGATGATTGTGATCGATAGTGCAGTGGCAATGTGTAGTGTAGGCTGTGAGGAACTTTTACATATGACGTGTAAAGTTCATGCTTTACATCTTGTACCACGGAGTATTCAACAATGTTTTCCAGAGGTAGATGCATTCATTTCAAATACCAAAAGAATATTTTCGAAATCACCTAAGCGAATTCAAAAATTCCACAGACAGTGCCCCGGTATTCCTGAGCCATCAAAGTCAATTCTCAGACGTTAGGGAACATGGATGAAAACGTCTTTCTATTATTGCGAGAATCTCCAATAAATAAAATCTGTGGTTCTACGATTCAAACCTAACGAAGCTATAGCAACTAAAGTAAGCCAGAAAAGATTTGAAAGTACTTGCGTTGAAACCTATTTAAAACAAATTTACGACAATTATAAAGGTTTGTTTAAGTCAATAGAAAAATTTCAAAACACTGGGTTATCGTTAGTGGAGTGAATGCAAATTGTGAACGATATACATTCACTACTATGTGCTACAAGCGACAAAAAATATGTGTGTTGTAGAAATATTTGAAAGTGTTATAAACAAAGGTTTTGATTTTACCAGACTAAGACAAATTTATGATGGGGCGTGTATAGATCTGTTATCTATTTGTAAAAATTATTTTAGTTATGCGTGTATTACATCCGTAGATGTCGAGTGGTCATTTTCTAAATAGAAGAACATCTTTTCAGACTGCCGTAAGTTGCTCTCCGAGACAAATGTGGATATTTACGTCATGCTGCAGACATTTTGTCAGTCTTATCCACTTTGCGCTACGCAATAACAGCTGTCAATAATATAAGTGTTATTTGTAAAACAAAACATCAGTGATGTAAATAACGCATGCATCGCAAGGTCACCCGTTTGTGCGTACACTCGCTTTGTTACGATCCTGGCCTGTGGGAAAAACATCCCAACTCCAGTTATAACTTTTCACGGATGGTTCGTTCAAAGTCGTGTATTCATTTTTCAAGTAATCATACATATATTTCTCGGATACAACTCTTTAACATACTTTGCTATAATCAATCTACTTGAACTCTTCTCCCAGATGTAAGGAAGTCCACCCAATGCTGTTGACCCTAATATCACAACGACTATCACTGATAAGAACATCACCATAATTTG
Organism: Dermolepida albohirtum; assembly: GCA_031893035.1. NCBI lineage: Eukaryota > Metazoa > Arthropoda > Insecta > Coleoptera > Scarabaeidae > Dermolepida > Dermolepida albohirtum. The sequence continues at coordinate 47,564 of JAVIWB010004172.1, read as the reverse complement.
CCATGTATCAGTCCATACTACCGCTTTCAGACCGCCCTTAAACAAAAATTTTAAGTACATAAAATTAGAAGACTACAGTCTGTATCACGAATAGATAGACAAGTAAATATGCGTGATCAGCACGTGATTGTTTTCTGATTGGTTAAACACATATAAATATTGCGAAGTTGAAGCCTTGTGTACACAAGTGCTACATGTGTTGCAGCGGAGTTTGTTTTAAACAAGTTTGAGGTTATATTATAGTTTCTGTCATTATTTCTATATTTGATTATTACCAACTTTACTTAAAAATAGAAAAGTGTTGGAAAGAAATAAAGTGAAACATCTAAATTCCTAAAAGGATAATTTCTTGTAGTCTTAGAAAACGTGCGTGTGTTACGTATAATAGTAGGGATGACGAAGTCAACATTGAGAAACCGAAAGAGAAACCATTTTAACGTGACCAATAAGCAGTCGATATTAAATATATATGCAAATATATAAACTACAGCACCAAAATTACAGCGAAACACAAGCTGCTCAGTCAACGGCCGAAAGAGTTGGTAACATTGTTATAGAATTAAATTAATGCTTATATTTATTTAAAAATATTTATTTTCACACGAATATTGAGAGCTAGTGTATATAATAAGCGCACACTAAACAAGAATTTCGAGAGCCAAAATTTTCTAAAAGAAAAATAGCATATTAAATCATGTAGACCACGACGCAAAGCATTGATAAGACGTATAGTCCATCATTATTCTTTGAAAATGAGATTCCTATATTAAATAACGAAATTTTCAAGGCAAGCATTAATGGGTTACTGAAAGAGATACATTTTCGGTATTTATTTAAAAAATAACTGTTTGCAATTTTAGCCTACCTTTACTTTTAATTATAAGAAGCTAAGAATAGCCAATTAAAGGAGCAAGATGAAATAACTATAAAGAGAAGACAATATTTGTCTACACTAAAGTAATTTATTTCGTCGATGAGGTATGACTAAATGAAGGCCAACATCAAAAGTTTAAATCGATGAAAGTATTAAATGTGCACGGCAAGCTTTTAATAAGGTTCTGTTAACAGGTTTGAAAAATCCTAGTGGAAAAGGAAGATGGTTGATATTACGTATTGATTGTAGTTGTGATTGTTGGAATGATTTTCTTGAGAATCGCCTGCTCTTATTTATATTAAGTAAAATAGGCGATTACCATGAAGAGATAAATGCAAAATTATTTAAAAATTAGTTTGAAAAAATTTCACCCCATTTGAAAATAAATTATATCATCATTATGGACAATGCTTCCTACCATTCTAGAAAATTTTAAAAAAATACCAAATTCATCAACCAAGAAATGTGATGTTCAAGAATGGCTTACTCAAATTAATATTATACGAGGGAGCGTTTTTATATTCGCGGAATGGGGGACAAGGGGTGGAAATAAAAAAATCAAATTATTTTTCTTTTTCAATATATTCACCTGCAAGACGGATACATTTTTCACATCTTTCAATTAATTTATTTATACCCTCATAAAAAAATGATTTCTCTTTATATGCCACTTGTACACCATGGTTTTTCCTGGACAAGAGTCGCCGTAAACCAATGACATCTCATTCATTATGGTCGCGACTGATTTTCCTTGCCTGGTAAGGAACTTTATAACGGCACGATATTCGATTTTTTCCATATTTCACTTTTCACTCCTGATTATGTTACTTGGTTGACGATAGCTCAAAGACTAACTGTCTAATAACAATGAAACTTCGTATTTATACTAATCATGAGTCGCTGCACAAGCCACGCCCCCAATGCGCCTACTCACCCCTCTACAACCCGCTCATTCCGCGAATATAAAAAGGCTCCCTCGTAATAAGGATACATTGTGAGCTAAAAGAAAAAGGAAGTGGAAAATTGAGGCATTGTATTTCACCATTATAACGGCATTGTTCACAAGAGGTAGATTTCAATAACGGTCATCCACAGTATAAGTTATTAAAATTTTGTACAGTCTTGCCATTCTTCGAATATACCTCCAGAGGTTATTTTTTAATTTTGGTTCACTAAACCGAACGAACCGAAATTTATGAAGAGGAAGTTATATTTTGCTTTAATATTTGAATTATTTTCACAAATACTCAACTAAAATCACAGCATAAAGAAAAGATTTTGTCAAATCCATTGTAGTATTCGTTATCAAATAAACAAATATATTAATCTTTAGGGAATTTTTTAAAAAATAAAATTGTTTCTAAATGGATTCTTTCTATGTGGATAATTATTTATGACTTAAGTGACACTTTTCTCCCGTTTTTTTCAATTTTTTTGGAAAATTTTAATAAAATATTTTCACAATTCATCAATACGATACACAAAAACATTACTTACCAGTACTGTGTAAAATATACAAACAACACAAACTATAGTTCCGATCATATGAATATCTATACCAGTCACTGAAAAAAAATTATATAAACAACATGTAGTGTTTACATACAAAATAACTACCTTGATTTAAAGCTAAAGATGGCACATAGATCAAAATTGGCAAAAACATAATCTGCAAAATATTTTACTGTACTGTTAATAACCAACCTAAACTTAAGCTAGAATTGTAACTACCTCATCTAAAACGAAAACGACCGAAGCCAATATGCGAACGTAGCGATTAAATCTTAATTCCAAATACTGTAAAAAGTACTTAATAGTTTTAAATAAACCTTAGGATGTTAATTTACCTCATACGATGAATGCACTTGTAACTTGCAAAATACTGGCACATAAACGTAAGCTACTGTAATTCCACTCGCCCATATTGAAACCACAATTAGCCAATACTGGGTCCCAAAGTTATAAATCTCTACCGGTGTACCCAATATTGTGACACCGGAAATATAACTGAAAGAAAAATTAATATTTCTTTAGGTACGAATATATATTATACTTTGCAAAAAATAGATGAACATAATAAGGATAATTAATTCTAGTACTACAGAAGTACAAACTACAAACTATGAACGTCAGTCATTACATTAGAGAATATATTCACCCAGTTTTAATTTACTAAACCCTTTTTTATATTTTTAAAACTTACAAATGTACTTATTTATATTCTATAATAGAAAAATTCACCCCTCTATTAATGTATGTACGTACATATGTATGTATTGGTATACCAAAATGATTGACTGTCACATAAGCTAAAAATTTTGGTTTCTTCGATTTGCTACTGTACAATGTTTGTTATTTTTCACTGTCAAATTGGATCCATTTTACACAGACTTATCAAGAAATGTTTCGTTAATGTTTACTGCTTTTGTAGGCATCATTTGCATTTCATTATACATTTTCAAGTTATTCAAATTAAGACCATATCAATTACTTTTTTAATTACTTTTAAGTTCGGTGTAAGTAATGATTGTTATTTTGTAATATCCAATTTGTTGCAAAGATAATTTTGGGCAAGGTGTTAGTGATGGTGTTTGACACTAAACCATATGCCTCTATTTTGATAGCTCATTTTCACAGCTAAACACGAAATACGAATGAAACATAGGTTTAATAATTAAAGTCGTGTCTTGATCAATTTACTAAACAGATTTCTAATGTAAATATTGACTACCATATGTTTGCTCATCACAAACATCGTTTTGAGAATATTACATTACATTTGCAAAGTAAAGTCAGCAGTTTAACCTGGGTTAGCAGTGGATGTTTTGGATGACAACTTCATGTTGAACAAAGTTCAAACAAATATGTAAATTATCAGCTCAAATAGCTAATTTAAAAAAAAACATGTAATTCTAAGTCAACTAATTTGTCTATTTACAGAGTTATTTCTGTTCAAGGATGCTTAAAAAGGAACATTACACGTGTCCAAAATTTTCGCTATACTGAAAGTGTATCTTCATAATATTGATTCTAGAATTGTATACAGTAATTATTTCAACAGTATAATTTTTTTTACTAATTAATCCTGGTTTCGTTCGTCGCGGTAGGTTAATAGCCAAAACTATAGAGATTAAAGGACTGACAACCCTCACAACTTTATCGAAACAAAGCTACATCGAGTAAAAATTAAGATGTAGTAGCAATATAATAATGAATGATTATAAATCCTAGATTTTACCATATAACAGTTATTATTATTATGAATTAATTCTGGGATATTTCCAACAAGACAGAGCAGTACTCCAAGTTAATCAAACTTCTTTCGAATTTTTAGACGAATTTTATGGTGATAGTATTATATACCAAGATTTGTGGTCTCCTAGATCACTAGATTTATCACTACCAAACTCTTATTTATTCGGTCGAATAAAAATTAATATTTATAAAAATCGATTTCATAATATTCACTATTTAAACAAACACTGAAGCAACTACGAAAGAAGAACTTCACAATACTTCTGAGAATATTAAATGAAGAATTAATTTACGTTTGCAACAGAATAGTTTATTTTCAAAATTTATTATAAATTATGATACATGTTCTCGAAACAAAATGTAATTTCTAAAAATACCGTTCTTTCTTATACAGTGTGAATAGCACTTGCGGAATGAAATTAATTTTAACGTTATTTTAGAAAATTATAAAAAATGTTCGGACAGGTCTTTTAAGTAAACATTTAAATGTACAGGTGATTCATGTATTTGTGGTTTGATTAGCGAGTTTTATTAAGCGGATCACCAGTATATTTTTATATTTCCTAATTTTACTTGATCATTTGAGTTTAACGACCTATAATACTTAAGGTTTAAGTACTAAAGGTAATAATTTTTAAGTAATTTTATACAAACGCAAAAGTACTTAAACTGAACAGTCTTAAAACAAAAATTTTTCTACAGAGCTCCTTGTTGTTTGCTTTAGAGTATTAGATGCTCAAAATCTACTCCATTAATTTCTTGATAAAAATCTAGTCTCTAGTAGAATGTCTGTCTAAATAAAAAAAATAAACATTCTCCATTGACTCATTATCAAGAACAACAACAATCGGAATTATTCAAAGTTGTAGCATATCTCACAAGGATCTGTGTCCAAAATTTATGTACAATTGGGAGGTTTTGAACTCACTGAATCATCAAATAGAAAGCCTCAATCCATAAAAGATGATGTAAAGATAAATATTTTATTATTAAAATTACTATTATTATTAAATCAGCAGAAATTGAAAGAAACAGCTAGAAAAATATTTAAATTTACTCAGATATGTTATTCCTGCGCCGACACTTATATCCTAAACAAAATTTTTACGAAAAGATCGATTGGACGATGAGACACAATTGAGTGGTCAGCTAAATCGCCGGGCCTTACAATTTCAGATTTCTTATTATGGGGTTGTATATAACGAAACTAGATAACATTAATAATCTCAAAAACACACCTCGAGCTTTAGAGAAAGCTTGTCAGGATTTTTACTATAGATTAGCTTTCTGTTAAGAAATCAATGGAGAACATTTTGAACATTTAATATACTAAAAGAAGTAACAAGGAGCTTTGTAGAAAAATATTTTATGTTTTAAGACTGTTCATTTTACATACTTGCGATTTCAGTAAATCATAAAGTAAATGTTGTTTCTAAACGCCGGACCGTACTTTGCGTTAGGAGCAGGTCTTTCTGGATAATTTAGAGCAAATAAATCCCTAGTTATTTCCGCTGAATTTCCATCATAAAAATGTTTAATTATAAATAATTTTTCTAGTAGCACATAATAATGCATTTTTACTCTAAAAAAGAACTCGTCTATTTTGATTTTCAATTGCAAAGCATCCATTTGAAAACTGATCGAACTGAGAAACAAATGATGCGAATTGCACAGGTACCAACGGTCGTTTACTTTTTGCTTGTTAAAATCGACAAATTCATACAACGTTCAATATGTTGAAAGATGACTCATTTTCCGATATATTGTGACCGTACTTAATTTATTAGACAAAGATGTGGGAGGCGGCTTAATCGCGAAGAAGATCGGTATTAACATATTTTAGCTATTCTTACAACTATGAACTCTGTATTGTTCTCATCATACATCCCCAGGACGTCACTTTTCAATCGGTATAAAAATACTTTTTAAGCTACATAGGTATGTTCTATTTTTTCCCTACGCTCGTTTCGTAAGTGTAAGCAAAACTTGTAAGTTAAAACCATTAAATTCACCAAACGTAAGTAATCTTTTTGTTGTTTTGATTACTATATCATTGATCACTGAAGGTTGATATATAATCCCTTGTCACATTAATTTTCGTATTCTGTATACGTCACAGTGTACGTTTTGGGTCTCAGCGGTACGGATCGTATGTGGAATTTGTTTTCGTACGGGTATTTTTACCGTAGTTTTCCAGATGCGACACTGTTTTAATTATCTGCTGATGATGAAAACTTAGTTGTCGAAATACGTATACAGAATACGAAAATGAATGTGGCAAGGGGTTATATGTATATCAACCTTCAGTGATCAAGTTAATCAACCACAGGCTCCATCAAAATTACCTGAATTATTTTATTAATATAGAAAAGACAATTAACATCATTTGCAAACCATAGCTTCACGCCTTAATCACCCATGAACAATGTTACCACTATTGATTTACAATAATACCCTTACGACCATTATTTCAAATAAATAAACGTTAATAAGCATAAAACAACCGATATCGATGTACAGTAAATGTCGTCATCGGTATTTTATCTTTAATTCAACCGTATCACTTATATACATACATACATATATTTGATAGGTATTAAGGTTAACGAGAACATAAGCGCTCATAATTTAAAAATCGTTATTGAATTTATCAACTTTTTATTTGCAACCGATATAATAGCTTGTGTAATAAGAATTGAAAAATTATTAAAGTAAATAAAGGGTTTTCCAATAAGGACTTGACAACTTTTTTTCAAAATAAAATGCAGACCATTTGAGATATTTCAAAAACTTTATTATCGGGTTGAAGTACAATCAAAACATTTATGAATGGAACTCGACTTCGTTCATATGGCCACCGCGGGCACGTTTGCAGCCGTCGATTCGTTGGACCCAATTTTCGATGACTCGGCCACACAATTCGGCCGAAACGGCTGCTATTTTGCGTTCTATGTTGGCTCTGAGCTCTTCCAACGTTGGCGGCTTGTTGGCATAGACCAATGACTTGACGTAGCCCCAAAGAAAAAAGTCTAGAGGCGTTAAATCGCACGAACGAGGCGGCCAATCGACTGGTCCATTTCTTGAGATAACACGCTCATCAAACTTACTCTTCAATAAATCGATTGTAACGTGTGCTGTGTGGCTTGTGGCACCATCCTGCTGAAACCACATGTTGTCCAATTCCATATCTTCCAATTCGGGCCAAAAATAATCGGTAATCATGGCGCGATAACGATTACCATTCACACGTGACGATCATTATCGTCGACGAAAAAAATATGGCTCTATGACGCCGCCGGCATGCAAACCGCACCAAACAGTTATTTTTTGTGGATGAAGTGGTGTTTCATGAAGCACATGTGGATTTTCACCCGACCAATAACGCATATTTTGCTTATTGACGAACCCATTGAGCCAAAAATGAGCTACGTCACTGAAAATGATTTTGCGATGAAATTGATCATCTTGGCGCATCTTTTCCAGAGCCCAATCGGAGAACATACGTCGCTTCAAATGGTCTATCGGCTTCAATTCTTGAGTCAGCTTGATCTTGTATGGGTGTAAACCAAGATCCTTACGCAAAATTCGCCATAAAGTGGTATGAGCGATGCCCAACTCTTGAGAACGCCGTGGAATTGACTGATTTGGATCATTTGCTACGGACGTAGCAAGTATCTTGTTGATTGTTTAATGACTGCATAAATGTTATTGGAAATACACACCACAATACTGAAGTACACACGACATATTCCAACGCACCATTAATTTTATTTAACATTAACCCAATCCGATGATATTCCTAGCAAGTTTGACGATTAAAAATGAAAGCCATTCTTTTTAGCTATACGTAACTAATAAATAAGTAAAATTTTGAAATTTTTGATTATAAATTAAAAGTAAATACAACTCGTTTCTAATTAACAATATTGAAAAAGTAATTCTGATTATTAAAACAAACAATACGTTGGCGCTGTTAATACTATGGGTTCTCAACTTTATCAGTAGTGTATTCTTTACAATTAATTCAGACTAGAAAATGTTAGTATAAATTATAGTACTAGTCCGCCCGTAAAGATATTTTTATAATTTAAAATTAATTGTATTCGTTACAATTTTATTATTTACTTATTATCTATTACTATTGATAGTGAATGTATTAAACCCGAATGCATCAAGTTATGAGCCCATCATATGTGGAGTTCGTATAGTGTTTATTTTGTATGCGCAGTTTTTTATACGTTCAGAGATTCTAGGTCATAGGATTATATTTGCAGTGCACTTAGAGTAACAAAAAGTTTTTTTTTGTTTACTACAGTACACTCACTATATAATATAAGAAACATAGTAATATAAGAATAACTAGAAAGCTTTGAAGATAGTTTTGTGTTGCTACTAAATTCTAATAGTATTCGTCATTGGTTGCAATACTTTCTAGTATTAGCGGTTGGTATGATTTTGGGTAAGAATTATCGTAAGATTTTATTACGGGAAGTAGGTGTTGAAAATTTGTTTGTTAAAAGCTATTATTTTGAAACCATTTAATAGAAATCCGTTGAAGCCACAGGAATTCATAGTTGTTCAGTTTTTTATGATTTTTTTTCTGTTTCTGTAAAAGAGTAAGCTATCCTAACATCTTACTGGCTGTTCTTTCAAAAGTATCGAGAACTTGTATTGTTCGAAAAGTACATATCCGCATTTTGCGTGTACTTTTAAACCACAATTCTTTAAGTATAATATCTTACTTCCAATTAATTTACTGAGGGGTGCCACAAAAGGTATGAAAACCATCCAAGAAAAATATCGAAAAAAATTTATATATTAACATCACAATTAATTGATAAACGTTTACTAATACTATATATTTTTTAATTTCAAACATCAAAGAGGCTATATAAGCAAAGCTCAAGTACAAACCTTTTAAAAGTGAAAATTCACATGAATAGTGGGCAATTTGTGCAAATAGTTGGTATGTAAAGACTTTACAATAATATGGTCACCATTCGAAAATCAAAATGAAATTACATCTACATATATATACATACATATATAAAGATGAAGATTATTTACTAACCGTTCCGTAAGAAAATTTGATCAAAATCAAAGTGACAATTCAGACAATATTATTAGATTTCTCCAACCTAAAATAACCTTTACTAAGAGTACAGCTGTGGAAATAGTGCCATATATTGCAAGCGATATTTTTAATAAAGGTTATAGATATATATTTTTGACAAAGAATTTAGTGATCATCAGGATAGAACCCATGACAAATTACTTAATATTGGTAATCACTACTCGCAGATCATTTGTGGTAAATTCCATAAATAACTTATTAAAAGGTCAATATAACTTGTTGAATAAATTGCGGGAAGAGTGTCTTCGAAATAGAAATCTAGTATAAAACAGATATGAACACGTTGTTTAAAACGATGCAATTGTGCTCAAAAACTATAAGTATCTTTACTATTATATTATATTACAATGGGCAATTTTATAAGAAAAGACATTACCGAAATATGATTAAATTAGAAAGAAATTGCTAGCGAAATTAACACGTTTTCTTCAAAACTCAGCTTCGTAAATGCTCAGGCTCTAAAGCACACTTGTTGAAAGTAATGTTTTTTAATTTTAGATTATTGCAAAAGAAATTTTTATGTGGACCATTTGAACATTCAACTTTATTGTGGCAGTTGTTCAATGCATATTCTCATTATTATAATCGCTATACAGTTTTTATAATATATGTTGGTGAAGTAAACAATCAATTCATTGTCTTTTATTTAGTGAAAGTACAAATATTAGCTCTACTCGCGCTGTCGCAATAGTTCCCTTAAACACTATCCTTTATAATTACATTTTTTCGCAATGGAAAACAAATGAAACGATCCTCATAAAAGCATTCAGAAAGATTCAGTCCTCATCGTATTCATTAATATTTTAATTCCCTATACTTCCTCTAAAACACACACTTCAACTTGAAATAATTTAAAGTGCATTTAACTATTCAGTAAAAATATACAAATATGCTGACAGTATTAGTTCAAGTAATTCAACTAATAATTCAGTGATAACAAAGTAACATAAAATTTATTTTTTCAGGTTTTGACTACTTTAATCTCAAATACGTAAATGTTAGAAAAGCAGAGATGAATCGAATAGTTATAGTAAATTTACAAATTATTTAAACTATTATTTATGTGCAATTACACAATAATCTTTCATTCTTCGATTACTACTTAGGACGGGCTTCAACAAGTAAAATAACACTAACTCCAAGTTCTTTAATATTCCCACAGTAATTAAAAATTTTTAAATCAAAACGAATGACTTAACAGTATAAAGTTAATATTATAAGGAATATTCTCTTAATTTTGAGCCTAAATGCAATAAATGATAAATAAAACTTTATTCTGAAAATTCTATTACATTTTACAAAATATTAACCATCACAGACAATGTATGTTGTATATTTGTATTTAAAGAAACCAGTTTTCAATACATTACTGACACATTTTTCGCGTGTATACATACAGAAATAATGTATTCAGTCAATGCAAAATGCATTCTTTCAAATACCGTTTTTAGTCACCTATTAGCTGAATACTAAATATTTAAAAAATGTTTAAGGAAAATACTAATTCAAGAAATAATACTTTTGAATCAAATAGAAAAAGTATTTTGAATAATCGAAACAATCCATTATTTCTACATATTTATTTCTTGAATAAAAGCAGTATGGTATTTAAAATAAAATTATAACTTATTGGTGCAAATTCTTCTCGGGTCCAAAGGAGAAAATAAACTTATTAAAACAACAAAATAATACATTGAATACATAAAATGCTGAGAGAACTGTATCGCCATTTCTCGAATAGAAATAAAAGTACTTCTATCGCTTCAACCGCCATTCAACAGGTCACCTTCTGGCCAAGCAAATAGCGGCATATGCATATTAATACGAGTAATTGCCAAATACAACGTAGTTAATGAAAACTACTGGCTAAAAAATCAACATTAGATTAGATTTGGCAACAAGTTAGGATTGTCGATAATTATACACACCTAGTATCCTAGTGAGTACTAGTATCAAAACAATATATTATGTGTATATACATATATAAAACAAAATAAACACATCATCTGTTAGATAGAAACATAAGCACTAAAATAATTTTTAAATGTTTTCACTTTATGTTCATTTAACAACTTTGCGCCTTCAGACTTCCACTTATTTAATTCTCTTCATAACTTCTTGCATGGTGCAACAAAGATAAAACAAACTCAGTACTTTGTAAAGTTTTTCGACAAAATTTCAAAATTTCGACAAAAATATGGCCTTCTATAAACGAGAAATTATGGAGCCTGCCTAAAGAAGACAAAAGGTTATCGAACAAAACAGTTAATACAAAATTAATTAATATTTTTTATATTAATAAATTACCTATAAAAAATATTTAAAAAAATATGTCCTGATTTTTACAACCCAATATTTACAGTGACGCAAAAAGTATTCGTACACTAGGTTAAATGAACCTTAATTTGAAATATCTTTTTTGATAAGTGAAGTTTTGTTATACAAATATGATCAGAAATATACTAAACTAAACAATTTCAGAAAACGGGAAATTCGTACATACATATAACATTAAAAAGGAAAGTATTCATACGGTATGAAACAAGGAACTGTTACATAAAATAATTCTGAATACCAAAAAGTAAAAGGAAGCAAAGACAGAAGGACGGCCATCTTTTCTCTAGACCAATTCGCCTACGTCAGAAAAAACGACCGTTTTTCAAAATTCTAGCAAATATCAATTTTTCTGGAGGTTCGCAGAATTAAGTAGTGACTTTCTGCGATCATAAACTCATACCGTATAATCTATTGCACATTGTTTTTAGAATAGCGCATTTCCAGTTCTATCTTTTTATTTTTCATTATTGAATTGAATGTGTCGAAAGGTGTTTCATGTTCCGAGTGTGCAAAAGAAATCTTGATTTATTTGTGTTTGAACTGTCTCAATAATTTTATAATTAACATCATTGTGTTAAGTGAAAATTGACGAGTTATTTAATGTTATTTACTCTAATAATATTTATTTGGAGAAGCCACAATTTGGTGGTAAGTTAGTTTCATTTCATTGTGCCTTGAATCGGTTTTTCGTTGCATTCTCGTTCACCTCTTTTTCTTGATACCTATCATCTGTTTTTGTTTTTTTTTTTTTTTTCTGTCTCTTTACTGCAAGTCAGTACTTATACGAGGCTTTTTCAATAATACGTGTATGTCTCCTTTGTCTCTATTGTATGAACCTTTCCTTTGCCATTTGCTTTCCTACTGTTTGTGCTGATTTAAAGCCGCTGCGACGGGCACCGCTAGCGTGAAGTGTGTATCCCAGTTTATTTTTTTCTTTTTTCCGCTTTCCTTTGCTATTGTTAACATGGTTTCATGCAAGTGTTGTAACAAAAACATTTCTGATAATGACAGTATCTCTTGCTTTGTATGTAAGACTATTTACAGCAATACCTGTGCGAATATGAATGATAGAGATACACGTGTGCTTCGTTCAAGGAAAAATATTAAATGGACTTGTTCCATGTGTTGCTCATCTGATCTTGCTGGTCAGATGCATAATTTAATGAGTATTATAACTTCACTTCAGCAGGAAATTGCTGAGTTGAAAACAGCTCTTTGTCAATCTGGGGCTGATGTGCAGCACTCATTTATTGAGGATGTCTGCAATGAAGTCTAAGATCGCAGAAGACGCGAAGCTCATGTTATATTGTTCAACTTACCAGAAAGTGATTCCACGGCTGGCGATTCCGATAAAGTATCTGATGTTATGAAGTATCTGCAAGTTGACGAACGCGTTACTTTCCGTAATACTAACATTATTAGGTTGGGTAAAGGCGCGGTTGCTGGTAGGTGTCGACCCGTTAAGATAGTTTTAGAATCTCCTGATGAGGTGAAAGTATTGCTGCGGGGTGCAAAGAGGCTTCGGGACTATCCCTTGCAAAAGAATTTATTTCTATCAAGGGACCTGACTCCGAGGCAGCAGGTTATAAAGAATAAGATATTGGTGGAGTTTCGTGACCGTAGGTCGAGAGGGGATGCTGTGAGGCTTGCATACGCTGATGGAATTCCTAGAATTGTTCAACAAAAAAACTTCCAGGCGTCCGGCAGTCAGATCTAAATATTAGTTGTTATTATCAGAATGTACGAGGTTTGAATACTAAGACTTTTCAATTTTATAATAATTTGTTGGCCGCTAATGATCTGGACTTAGTTATGCTTACTGAAACGTGGGCTAACGATACGCTACATAATTCTGAATTATTTACATTGGACTACAGCGTCTTTAGGTGTGATCGGAGTGGAGCTCGTGGCGGTGGAGTGGTGGTTGCGGTTAAGTCTTGCTTAGCTTGTTGTGAAATAAATATAAACACTGCCTTCAACTTCGCTCAGTATAACATTAATTTAGTTTGTGTTGAACTACGTGTCCATAATGTTGTTATTAATGTAATCACAGTTTACATACCTCCTTCCACCTCTGCTGTGGTTTATAGCCAGTTGTTTGAGGTATTGGAGTTGTGTGAATTATTCAATAGTCAATTTATTTTTGCCGGTGATTTCAATGTTCCCAACCTCAGCGACATGCATTGTCCTAGGTCTGATGCTATTGGCAATTTTTTGAGTTCAACTAACTCGATCCAGATGAACAATGTCTTAAATTATAATGGCAGATTGCTTGATTTAGTGTTTTGCTCTGGGAATGTTGGCTGTAGCGTTGAACACTCTGACTACTGTCTTGTACCTGAGGACCTTCATCATCCGGCGCTGTCACTCAACTTCACGTTGGTGTCAGCAGCTGGTCGTCCCTTTGAATTGGCGAATGCGACATCTTTTAATTTTAAGCGAGCAGATCTGGCTTCTCTTTACGAAATGATACGGCTGACGGATTGGCATGGGGTCACTTCTTGTGGGGAGGTTAATAATGCATGTGACACTTTTTCTTCAATATTGGGCAACTACTTCAGTCTGACGGTGCCTGTTCGCAAAACTACTCGTGGTACATATCCCGCTTGGTTCGCTCTCGAAACGAGACGTTTGATTCGTGTTAAGAGTCACTACTTAAGGAAATTCAGGTCCACCCGTCTTTCCTTTTACTCTGATAAGTTTAAGCAATACAGGAAACTTCTTAAATGCGCTGTTGATAATGACTTTAAGAACTATATGACTAGCGTAGGAGCCTCTATTGAACGCGATCCTCGTAAGTTGTGGCAGTTTAGTAACCAACGCAACAATATATTGGGTCTGGGAAAAAGTTCGTGGCGTTTTTTCAGTAAAATTCAACTGGTCCCCGCATGGCGCGTGGACGAATTCATTTAAACCGAATATGCTCCATTATTATCGACAATGTTTCGCCATTTTTTTGGTAGATCCATGATCCCATCGGTGAAAAACTTCTGTGGTTTCTGGTCGAAAAACTGAATCAAGTAGTTTTCACAGGCTTCTTTTGAAACCAACTTAATTCCATTGAGAGAGTTCTGCAGAGATCGAAACAGATGATAGTCAGAGGGTGCTATATCCGGACTGTAAGGTGGGTGCATCAAAACTTCCCAACCAAACTCTCTCAATTTTTGACGGGTCATCAAAGAAGTGTGTGGTCGGGCGTTGTCATGATGGAAGACAACACCTTTCCTATTAATCAATTCGGGCCGTTTTCTTTCAATCGCCTGGCGTAATCTCTCTAGTTGTGCACAGTAGAGTTGAGAATCAATCGTCTGACCAGTTGGAAGTAGCTCGTAGTGGACGATTCCCCTCCAGTCCCACCATACACACAGCATCACTTTTTTTGGCGTTAATGTTGGCTTAGCGAACACTTGTGACGGCTCACCATCCTTTATCCACGATCTTTTACGCTTCCGATTATCGTACGTAATCCATTTTTCATCTCCGGTTATTAAACGTTTCAGAAACGGCTCGATTTCATTCCGTTTCAGCAGCGCATCGCAGATGTTAATTCGGTCCATCATGTTTTTCACGCTCAACTCATGAGGAACCCATACGTCAAGCTTTTTTTTGTAACCAGCTTTGTGTAAATGGTTCAAAACAGTTTTGTGGTCAATGCCTAGCTCCATGCCAATATCGACACTGCTGATATGCTTATCTTGTTGGACTTTTTCAAGAATTTCATCAGATTTTTCAGTGATTGGACGACCGGAGCGTGACTCATCTTTCACATTGAAATTTCCAGATCGAAAGCGAGCGAACCATTTCCGCGCAACAGATTTCGATAAAGTACCTTCACCGTACACAGCACAAATTTTATCACAAGCCTGCGCAGCGTTCTTCCCCTTATCATAATAATATTGCAGAATATAGCGAAATTTCTCATTATTCTTCTCCATTTTCAAGTGCGAATAACTTTCCAACCACTGCACCGATTACAATGTTTCTACGCTCAAACTAACGTTCGGAAGGTCATCTAAAAAACGAGCCCTCGGTGGTGTCGCTGTGACTTGTTGTTCTTTAGTTATCGGCAA
This sequence comes from Dermolepida albohirtum, assembly GCA_031893035.1. Lineage (NCBI taxonomy): Eukaryota > Metazoa > Arthropoda > Insecta > Coleoptera > Scarabaeidae > Dermolepida > Dermolepida albohirtum. The sequence goes on along the minus strand of JAVIWB010004172.1, from coordinate 31,894 downwards.
CCAATGCCATCTATCGGGAAAAACGCCACGAACTTTTTCCCAGACCCAATATTAAGTATACCTAATTCTATGTTCTTTAATGATGAAGTAGTCGACTCTCCTTACGACATTGTCAACGCATTTGCGACTCATTTCGCGTCAGTTTTTCAGGAGACAGCTGTTACACTGACCACCCCTGTTCCATCTACCAGTTATCCGAATTTGGTTCTAAACTGCTTTGAAGAAACAAGCATTCTTAATGCCCTGAAGTCGTTGAAGGCTACGCTCACCGCTGGTCCTGATTCCATTCCTGCATTTTTGGTTAGAGATTGCTCGGTCGCTTTGTTACGACCTATTCTTCATATTTACAATCTTATCTTATCAACTAGGAAGTTTCCTGATGTTTGGAAGGTGTCACGTATTCGACCTGTTTTTAAGTCTGGTAATAGGACACATATAGAAAACTATAGACCTATTTCAATTATTTGTAATTTTGCAAAGGTATTTGAGAAGTTGCTATTTGATGGACTATTTAATCATGTAAAGAATATGCTTTGCTCAGAACAGCATGGTTTTGTCAAAGGTAAATCAACTGCAACTAATTTGTGTAGTTTTGTTGATTATGTGTCCGGCGCTCTTGACGAACGTTATCGAGTTGATGTTATTTACACGGACTTCCAAAAGGCTTTTGATTCCGTGCAGCATTCAGTGATTTTGAATAAGTTGAATAATTTTTGCATATCTGATAATTTAATTCAAGTGATCCAATCTCACCTAGAAAACCGCGGCAATTATGTGGAGTTAAATGGTTTTAAATCATTGGTTTACGACTCGGTTTCTGGTGTCCCGCAGGGCTTTACTCTAGGGCCCCTATTATTCCTTATATTTGTAGATGACCTTCCTAAGCGTTTGACGTCTAAGTGTTTAATGTATTCTGATGATGTTAAGTTGTTTCGCGCCATAGCCACGACCGATGATTGTTCCGCCTTGCAGAGGGATTTGGAGTTGCTTCATCTCTAGAGTTTGTCGAATGGACTCAAACTCAATGTTGCTAAATGTAGGACTATGGCATTTGCAAGAGTTCAATCTGTGGTTGAGTTTGGATACAGCATTGACACAATACCGCTAGAGCGTTGCTCTTTAAATAGGGACCTTGGCGTGTGGTTTGATTCTAAGTTGAATTTTAACATCCATGTTTTAAACATCTGTAAAGATGCGTCCGGCTTGTTGGGTTTTCTTACTCGTAATACTCGCCAGCTTCCCAATTCTGCCTTGACCAGCTTCTACAACGCTTTCGTTCGTAGTAGGCTGGAATATTGCTCAGTTGTCTGGAATCCAATGTACTTCAGATACATTGACTGCTTGGAGAGTGTCCAAAAAAAATTCTTGAAGGTCTTGTACTTCCGCAATTTTGAAATATATTTATCTCATAATTACTCCTACGACGAACTCTTGCGTCGGTTCGACTGTATGTCGCTCTATAATCGTAGAATAATATCCCTTATAATATTTGTTTTTAAAATTGTAAATGGTCTAATTGTTGATTCTGACTTATTGGGTCGATTGAGTTTCTATGTACCAACAATTCATACTAGGGCTAAACATATGTTTTATCTTCCGTTTCCTAGAACTCGCCATCATTCTTGTTCTCCTCTTCATTCAATGAGTCGTTGTGTTAATTTATACTGCTCTGAGATTGATATGTGTAATGTTGGTCTATGTCAGCTTCGCCACATTCTTTGTGAGATGTTTTTTTCCTAGAATACCAATTATGTTACTTTCTTCTTCTTTTTTTTTTTTTCTTTGTCTTCTCTTTTTTTTTCTTTTTTTGGAGCCCGACTTATTGTTGATTTTCTTTCTCCTCAGTTTCCGTATACTTATATATTTATGTTTATATATGTGAGTATATGCACATATATGATATTAATAAATATTATATCTATTTTCTTTATGTTACATTAATTTTCATTTTATATATGATTATAATTTTTAGTTAACCTTTCATATTTACTGATATGATTATCCTGTAATTAGCAATTTGCTGTTGGATAATAAAGATTATTATTATTATTATTATTATTATTATTATTATTATTATTATTATCTTCCGACATTTTACATAATTTTGCTGAGCCTTCAAAATAATTCTGCTTAATTTTTTGCAATAAGAATCTCTTATTCCGTTGATTTAATACATATAGTATAGTCGTTCAAAATTTCTTCTATTTTCTTCATATTGATTATTTTTAAACTTATTTACAATTTTTCGTAGTGTAGCGTAACTCCTACCCACAACTGCATCCATTTGCCGAAAAGATTTTCGTTAACTGTTCACTTTTGTGTTTCTCTATCGTTCTTCTATATTAGCAGCATTATTTTATGATTGTGTTATATATACTATCCTCTATAAACTCTACACATTAATACTGAAATTTGTATTGCAAGTAAATTGATGTTATCGTATATATGCAAAATTATTAAGAAAGATATTTTACAATTATTTTGACTAAATCTTTAAAGTACACATTTTATATACGAAAATTAAAGGAATATTTCACTAATTTTAGGTAAGCTTACTGATTTCCATCATTCATAACAGTATATTATTCCAAATAATTTTTTGTTGCAAAAGTGAATGGACTGATACTACTAATAAGAGTTATAAACAACTACAGGTACGTTTGCAACGCAAATTTCTTTTCTTAAGCGAATACTAATGTATATACATATGTACAGCAAAAGTTATATATAGCATACATATGTCACATACATACATATGTGCATATGTATTTGTATAAGTTAATTCCCGTTTATAGCCAATTGCAAGTACACACAATGTTGTATACGTACACTCCTACTTATGGAAGTTCAAACACATTTTCAAAGTAATCTTTTAAATACTTTAATATTATCAAATAAACAGACAAAATATACATATTATTTACTTAATCTCACGTCTTATACCTTTCACATCACAATATTCAATTTAGTACATTTCTTATACATATGGTGTTTTCTAATGTGGAGAAAAAAATATTGCATTGTACCTTGTATATGACAATAATTACCTTTCATCAGGAACGATTTTCGTTTATGAAATTACGAGAAAAACCAAATTAATAAATCAGTGATATTTATGTATGTATATACATATGTTGCTGAGAGATGTAGGTACCATATGAGGTCAGTAGCATACATTTGCAATAATATTAACTTTTAAAGTTTGGCACTTGTTCGGATTGTCACATTTGTGCCACATGGGGTCTGCCCAGACCCCTACATATTTTCCTGTATTTGTATAAACATATTATGTTTTTGGTGATGCATTATATTTAAATACCATGCAGGTATATACTTTTCGGTTCTGGTTCTTATTGGCTTTTGCATATGTTGAACTTCGTTCAGGTAAAAATATTTAAAAAAGATTTTTAAGGAAAAAGTAGTTTTTTTCGTTAATTTTTGTATTTTATTTCGTTTTGTTTCTTTATTAACGGGGATTTTATAGTAAAATACGATACGAATTTTCTTATTGATTTTCATTCATGCAACTAAAACAAATATAATCAACTTTGGAGTGCTGTTTGCATAATGGGTCTGAACATTTTGCACATTGCTTATTACAACGCGATAAAACATTAATAAACATGTTACCTACAAATTTGTGCGTGTGAATACTTGCGCTTATCTGTGCGCACAATGCTAAGAAAATACGAAAGGCAGTTTGAATGGAAAACTACCAAGAGAAAAAAAAAGCGAGGTGAAATGTTCAAATTGAGTCATATTTTATACATTTCCATATAAAATACGTAGGCGTCTGAGCAAACCACGGGCGGTACGAAAATGATGTGTATACCAAAATGTCCTTATAATCATCTACTCGTATGGGATGTCCTCCCAATTTTTTCGAAGATTATAGATATAAAATGTTAGGAAAACTTACGAAATTTAAAATCGCTAGCTCAATTAAAATTATATTTAAATTACAATTGAAATTGAAAAAGTCTGGCTGGACCTATGTATGTTCCAAACGGAGGGTTAAGTAAATCCACTACAAAGGAAAATTGCACTTAAACGACTTCGGTAAACTAAGTATTAGCAACCAATGAGTAGATGTTCGAAATTTTGAGGCGCATCTTCAATACGAACATCTTTCATTTATGCAGAATATTTGATAACCTGGCAATGAATTCCAATTAGAATCATTTCTGAATGCGAAAATGTTTGCTCGACCGATTCAGACCGCTAAATATTCAATTCGGAAAAATTCTCAATTCTATTATATTGGGTCTGGGAAAAAGTTCGTGGCGTTTTTTCAGTAAAATTCAACTGGTCCCCGCATGGCGCGTGGACGAATTCATTTAAACCGAATATGCTCCATTATTATCGACAATGTTTCGCCATTTTTTTGGTAGATCCATGATCCCATCGGTGAAAAACTTCTGTGGTTTCTGGTCGAAAAACTGAATCAAGTAGTTTTCACAGGCTTCTTTTGAAACCAACTTAATTCCATTGAGAGAGTTCTGCAGAGATCGAAACAGATGATAGTCAGAGGGTGCTATATCCGGACTGTAAGGTGGGTGCATCAAAACTTCCCAACCAAACTCTCTCAATTTTTGACGGGTCATCAAAGAAGTGTGTGGTCGGGCGTTGTCATGATGGAAGACAACACCTTTCCTATTAATCAATTCGGGCCGTTTTCTTTCAATCGCCTGGCGTAATCTCTCTAGTTGTGCACAGTAGAGTTGAGAATCAATCGTCTGACCAGTTGGAAGTAGCTCGTAGTGGACGATTCCCCTCCAGTCCCACTATACACACAGCATCACTTTTTTTGGCGTCAATGTTGGCTTAGCGAACGCTTGTGACGGCTCACCATCCTTTATCCACGATCTTTTACGCTTCCGATTATCGTACGTAATCCATTTTTCATCTCCGGTTATTAAACGTTTCAGAAACGGCTCGATTTCATTCCGTTTCAGCAGCGCATCGCAGATGTTAATTCGGTCAATCATGTTTTTCACGCTCAACTCATGAGGAACCCATACGTCAAGCTTTTTTTTGTAACCAGCTTTGTGTAAATGGTTCAAAACAGTTTTGTGGTCAATGCCTAGCTCCATGCCAATATCGACACTGCTGATATGCTTATCTTGTTGGACTTTTTCAAGAATTTCATCAGATTTTTCAGTGATTGGACGACCGGAGCGTGACTCATCTTTCACATTGAAATTTCCAGAACGAAAGCGAGCGAACCATTTCCGCGCAACAGATTTCGATAAAGTACCTTCACCGTACACAGCACAAATTTTATCACAAGCCTGCGCAGCGTTCTTCCCCTTATCATAATAATATTGCAGAATATAGCGAAATTTCTCATTATTCTTCTCCATTTTCAAGTGCGAATAACTTTCCAACCACTGCACCGATTACAATGTTTCTACGCTCAAACTAACGTTCGGAAGGTCATCTAAAAAACGAACCGTCGGTGGTGTCGCTGTGACTTGTTGTTCTTTAGTTATCGGCAACCAATGCATCTATCGGGAAAAACGCCACGAACTTTTTCCCAGACCCAATATTATCGATTTAATATGTATATTAATAAGTATATTTTAACAATTATAATTTTGTAGTAAACCCATTTCGAAATTGACAACAGATCTAAAACTATGTGCTTCAGCTAATATTCATGACTGTAATTAATATTCAAGTAAGATATAATTTATACAATTGAATGAAGTAACAAGAAACTATCGTTTTTAGGAACAAAAACGCTTCTATGTCCAAATTTATAACATCTTTTTTTCTTATTGAGACGTGTTTCTAGCATATAAGTATGTACGTAGTATGTATTTTTTGCTATTTTTATATATACAGATATGTATTGTATGCACATTGCTTTAGAAATAAAATTTATTATTATATTATATTATAATTATTGATAAAACGCTTTTATGTCTTCGAAGACTAATTCGAGACTGGTTTTTTTCCATTATATGTACATACATTCAGCTCATTAACTTATTCTTGCAAGTTACAACATATTTAAGTATAGTTTATTTATGTTTCATTATTAAATGTTAAATAAAATTAAATAATAAGTCAATTAAAATACAGTGCATTCCAGAAATTTTACGTTATATTAATTCAATATCGATTTATGTTTAAAAAAACAAAATAATTACCAAATTAAAGTAAGTGATAAAAGAATAAATAATTTTCAAAATTCATAAAGTTTTCATCAAATACTTTATACATGTAAATACTAATGATTCATTTTCAAGGTTCAATTTGATGATTTAAGTACTAGCTTTATTTATGCCATACTTTTATATTCGGGCAAGTACAGCAACTCATAAAAATATAAAACTAATGAAACATAATTTATTAAAACAAATTAAAGCAAAATATACTCCAGATATTAATTTTATACATAAAATTATAATTTTGAAAATTAATATTAATAAATTAAAGCACCATCTAGCAAGTAATAGTATAATTTTAGTTACGCTATTCGTCTTAGATCCGGAAATCTCTGTAATACATATAAAGAAATGTATTTAACAAAATAGAAAACTCTTGTAATAACTAGTTTGACAAAAGTACATTAAGAAAATTCTTTAGTACAAAAAAGAAATCATTCTTTTTAATATTTTTATTTTACTGTATAACACTCATTCATAAATATACAAGTTCAGTGAAAAATTCTAATTTAAACCGTTTTATACATCGTGTACATTAGTGAGGAATTTTTTGAAAAAATTTCTGTTCTCCACATGGGACTCGAAGCCACGATCGGAGGAAATGAGCTCCGAGAATGTGCCGTCACCATTAGACTGCGGAGACAATTCGAATCCTTCTAATGTGCCATAACTTGCATTGTGGAAACAGTTATTAAATGAAAACCCACGGTAGCTTATTAATTGCATATAATTGCGCTCTTTTACGATGCTAAACTGAAAAGTTCTAATTTTAACTGCTTTACACATCGTGTGTGTAATTTTTAAAAAAATTTCTGTACTCCACATGCACATTAGATGGATTCGAAGTAACTGTCTCCGTGATCTATTTGTGATGCCACATTCCCGTAGAGAATGCGAGCGTGGGTTCAAGTTCCACGCGGAGAACAGAAACTTTTTCAAAAATTTCTGTGTTACATATGCAATGTATAAAGCTGTTAAAATTAGAATTTTTCAGCTTAGCATTATAAAAGAACTAAATCATAGGTTTGAGTCCCACATGCAGAACGGAAATTTTTTCAAAAAAATTTGTACATTACATATACGATGTACAAAGCAGTTAAAATTAAAATTTTTAAGTTTAACATCGGCGGTTTTGAGCTATTATCACTTTACTACGTATTTTTTAAGCAAAAATTGTAATTTTAAATATAATTGACAGAAATTAGTGTCATATTATTCCAAATTGGAAATCCATAATTATTATTTCTAAAAGCTGCGCCCAAGATGCAACTAGCAAATAATAATTTTTAAAATTACTTGATCAAACTTTGTAAAAAAAATATTTATTTTGTAAGTTGCCTTACAGTTTGCGATTTGAAGCATCTCAACCATATTTTCTCAAATTGTCAAAAAACTTGTCATAATTTCAAAATTTGTAAAGAAATATTCAAACTATTAAAAACTTGTTTCATTCTTTTCTTAGGTCAATATAATAATTTTTAAGAAACTGAACTCCTCATTGGCGCACACAAACATAACCTACAGATGGATATCTGTTCCTTAATTATTTACGAAAAGGTTGCTATTTCCCCCAAGAACATTTCTTTAATTTAAAATATTAAAATAATATCATAATTATCAATATAATCACATTCTAACAGGAAGTTAAAAAATAACAATAAGTACTAATAGGTGAATAGATAATCAAAACTTTTACATACTTAACAATTTACAATATCATTCTTTACATATTTCGATAACTCCGACGTAATTGTCAATATAATGCAATTAATTATTAATTTAACTGAAATTATTTAATTCACATATCAATCATAGTTAATGATATATAGTAATTAAAATAGCCCTACCATAATATAGTTTGTCATAAATATAGGTTTTAGCCCCTAAATTGCCATATTCGGGGAACTGGAAAAGTATCGAACTAGCCATGATTGGATTCGTTCGTTATTTTGAGCTTTATAAAATATTTTGCAACATAAAATGAGTTTTATGAATTTAGAATATCGCGATGCTAACTTTTTAACAAAAGAATAGAATTCTCCTAAAACTATTGACGAGCAAATGATTGCAGTGCATAAGAACAAAGTTCCGTTATATTTGAAGGTGACATATTGGTGAAGTTGTAAATCTATTGAGATAACTCAAGAAGTGAAAGGCTTTCGGATGCAGCAAGGTCTTGAAGAATGTCATTTGAAAGTTTCCACCATTGCGCTAAAGCACTAAAAGACGAGATCGATGGTTATGTTGAAGACCAACATAAATAATTTTTTCTGGTGGAATAAAATTGTGCCAGGCTAGGCGACGCAAGAGCGTTGAAGCTACAAGAGAATACGTCGAAAGAAAATATCAAAAAAAATCATTAGTCTCGTTTCATTAAAAAACGTTTCTAATTTTCTCATAAAAACCGAATGTTCAAATTCTCTGAATTGTACTATTTCATATTTATAGCTTAGGAATTGGATTAGATAAGTTATGTTTTTATCGTAACTTTATACAAATATTGACATATACTAACAATCTAATAATTTACACATTACCCGATATCCTTCACAGGTAGTTCTACACTAAGTACAATCTATAAACTTATTTTACCTGGAATTACTTCATATTTATTAAACATATAGTTGTTTTGATTGCCACATTATTGATTGTTATCGTAAAAATATTTTTTGTATAATCAGTATTTATTAAATTTATATCAGTTTCATTAAATATACGAAAACAATTTTAATTTTGAATCGATTATTCAATATGAGGCACTTATTCAATTTTACGTCGTAGAAAATAAATTGTTTTTATTAACGTTGATTTTTAAAAATTTAATTATCTAGCGAATATAACGTAGAATCTAGGAGAAGATAAAAAAATAAATACAATCTGTATCTATTAAAAATAAAATGAGATTAATATACATACATAGATTCAATTTACAATTCTACAGTTATGTGTAAAACAGAACAATTTCATTCATACAAGAGCATAGTCCGTTTTCATTTAATTAACGGTGATTAGTTAGTACAGTTTTCATTTAACATTATCGTTATATCACGGCAATAAATATTATATTGCAACAATTTGAGACCACATTATTGTAAGTGTGCAGCATATAGATACGAAAAATTAATTTAATTTTTTTATTAAACCATTTTAGGCAAACATCTACGTGTATTTAATCATTTTAAAAATATACTACTGTTTTGCTTACACAAAAATAAATATGTAAATGTGATAATCAAATTGAATCAATTATAATTACTACCTTAAAATTCTAATTAGGGCAAATTATATTATTTATAACTAATACCATAAATAACTCATACAGATAACCTTGAACAATGCTGAATTCATAATAACTTTCAAATTTATTTGTAAAAATTATTTAAAAAATAAAATATAAATATTTTATACTATAAAATAAAAATCATTACCAGAAGAACAATATAATAAATATTAATATACATACCTGGCAACTAAAGACATAGCTACTGGAAAGGGCTTCATATTTCCACTTCCTGTTAAATATTCCCTCAACGTAGGCGCTTCACCAGTTTTACAATACCTACTCCTGCATCCATAATATAATCCTGTAAGTGCTGATAATAAGAGCATAGCTCCAAAAACAGCATAATCCACGATATCAAACTTAAAACTGACATTTTTCAAACCACTATCTATAATAACTTCGGAAGTCATTTTTCTTGTAAAATTATTTTCATAAATTACGTGAAAGAAAAATGAATTGATGAATTTTTTGATTCACCTGTATCAGTTAATAATTTTGAGATTATTGTCTCGAGAAATTGCAGATGCAACATTAATAATATGTATAAAAAAGTAGGCAACAAGCGAATGTAGTAAGGTGAGCTCTGAAAATCAATTTAAATGAAAATTTCCATTGATATGCTTTAGCATACAAATTTACCTCCTAACTTACGTAAAAAGGAGGTTGGAGATTTATCTACCCATACGCGTTCAATTCATGACTGTCTGAAATTAAGCAGGATCGGTAAAATATAAAACACATCGGTGAAATAAATTTAAGACCGTCATCAATAAATTTATTGTTTGAACAAACGTTACTAATACTTTAAGTAATAATGAATATAGCAAAGAACAAAGTCCAATTTCTCCATTGCAAACATAACCACGAATTAACAAACGCTTTTGACATCGAAGTGTATAATAAATAAGTAAGACACGTAATCTAATTCAAACTTTAAAAATTAGCGCGCCGTTAGTGGTGGTCGATAAGCTAGGTTCTAAAATTATACATTACCGACATAGATTGTTTTAAATTGACATTTATATTTTTATTTGCATTGTATGAAAACATTTATCTTATCGCGTGTTTTATTTACCACAAAACATACATTAATATAATAATGAGTGGTTCTAGTGAGTGAAATGTAAATACTTACGTAGGTACGCAAAAAAATCAAGAATGGCTGATTCGATCGCTTCATCTCAAAACCAAGAGATTACAGTGGGCACATCTACCACAATTACAACGGTTGTGTCGACTGATACACAGGTAACATAATAGTCACGTTGCGTAATTGATATCCAGTTTAAGTTTGTTGTTTAGTAAGTAAATATATTCTAACCAAAATGTTCACGATATGCAAAAATATTCGTGCTAATTTTAAAGGATTAAAAATAGATAGTGCATCGAAACTTAGATCGATAAACGTGTACACAAACGAAGAACAGTCACCACTGAGTGATGTTAGGATCATAGACTTGACGAGAATAGTAGCGGGACCTTACTGCACAATGATTCTTGGTGATATGGGAGCTAATATTATCAAAATAGAAAGGCCAGGTAGTGGTGATGAAGCTAGAAAATGGGGACCACCATTCATTAAAAATTCAAATGAAAGTTGCTATTTCATTTCATTGAATCGCAACAAAAACAGTGTTTGTGTAGATTTAAAATCATCAATAGGACAAAATATTATATATGACTTAGCTAAAAAATCTGATGTTTTGGTTGAAAATTATGTACCTGGAAAATTAAATGAATTAAATTTAGGTTATGAACATCTAAGAAAGGTAGCACCTCATATAATATACTGTTCAATAACAGGCTACGGTCCCACTGGTCCATATAAACAAAAACCAGGTTATGATGTAATCGCAGCGTCCTTGGGTGGATTCTTACATATAACAGGACCTGAAAATGGAGGACCTGTAAAAGCAGGAGTAGCTGTAACAGATATAAGTACAGGACTATATGCTCACGGTGCTATTTTGGCTGCACTTCTGCAAAGAGCTAAAACAGGTCAAGGTCAAAAAATTGATGCAAATTTACTATCTACACAACTTGCAAGTTTGATAAATATAGGGTCTAATTATTTGAATGCAGGTAAAGAAGCTAAAAGATGGGGAACTGCTCATGAAAGCATAGTACCTTATGAAGCATTTCCAACTAAAGATGGTTATTTTACTATCGGTACTGGTTCTGACAAACAGTTTGTGAATTTATGTCAAAAACTCAACTTGCCTGATGTAGCAAAAAACCCTAAATACTTAACAAATATGCTCCGAGTAAAACATAGAACTGAACTTATCAATTTATTACGATCTGTCCTATCTAGAAAAACAAATTCAGAATGGACATTAATATTTAAAGATGCTACATTCCCTTGTGGTGCTGTAAATTCATTAGAAGAAGCCTTTAATGATAATCACATTGAAAGTATTGGTTTAATAAAAGAAATCGAACATTCCACAGCTGGCAGAATTAAATTTGTTGGGCCTCCGGTACAATTTAGTTCAGGTGGAAATAAAGTAAGGTCTGCTCCACCCACGCTGGGTCAACATACAAACGATATATTGCAAAATATTTTAGGTTACAGTAATGAAAAAATTTCAGAATTGAAGAAGCTTAAAATAATTCAGTAGGCATTAAATATCTACAAATTTATTTACTTATTATTAATTCCGCTTTTATATATACATATGTATATATAATTTTATATGTAAATTAATTTCTTATCTAGTTTGATAAGTACAAAATGTTGTAATAATAATGTTTGGTAAAGGTATGAATGAATTAAATATTGAGTATTTTTTAAAACGAAATACGTATATAACTGACACGGATGATTAGATTATTTTAATTGATATTTCAGCATTTTATTGATATTTACTTTAAGTGTATTTTTATATTAAAATTAAATATCTTAAGCATACATAGAGAGTTCAATTTATTATAATCACAAAACTTTTTAAATGATTTTTATTTAAAATTCATCTGTCTTCATTTCTGGAAAATTTGTTGTGAAGTTTATTAAAACGTTCCTAAATTTAATTTACGGTTCAAATATGAATATACCATATACTAACTTGTTCTTAGGTTAGGTTAAGTATAAGAACTTATTAATAAATTGCAGACGACCTACGTCAAAAATATTTATTAATTCAAAAACAATTGCAATAGATATTCGAATATGAGTTTGCATATTAATTTTTAAATAAGTACGTATTCCAAACAGGAGAAATAGGTATTTCAAATTGATAAAAAATATAATTATCGTTTCCGGCAAGTCCGTTTATTTGTTTTCGGTTAATAACTCGACCGATACTAGAAAGAGTGAAAGCCCGCAAAGAGGTATAATTAAATGTTGTTTCGCATCGCTATATTTAATAGCTGTAGAATTTAATAATACCAAAACTTCTGTTTCAGATATTTAAATATAAAAATGACATTTTAGGAAGAACAGTTTTGACAGATAATATGTCGTCCATTGGTTAATATAATAATAATACTTAATATGATTATAATTTTACCTATTCTAGTTCTTTATTATTATATAAAGGGTTTTCCAATAGGGACTTGACAACTTTTAATTTAATTTGTGAACGCACCCTTTCACTAATCATCGAACTGTCACTGTCAATTTATTCAGTAAACTTAACATTTTCATCATGGTAAGGTACACGAACGAACAACGTCTGCAAATTATAAAAGTTTACTACAGAAATTCGGAGTCGGTGACCGCTACTTTAAGAGCGTTAACTCCGATTTTCGGTCGTAATTCTCGCCCTAGTAGACAGGCAGTAACAAGTTTAGTGCAAAAATTTGAGTCTACATATTCGTTGTGTGATGTTGCCGTGCCAGTGAGACAACGGGTTGGTCGAAGTGTCGAAAATATCGCTGCCGTTGAAACGTCCGTAGCAAATGATCCAAATCAGTCAATTCCACGGCGTTCTCAAGAGTTGGGCATCGCCCAGACCACTTTATGGCGAATTTTGCGTAAGGATCTTGGTTTACACCCAAACAAGATCAACCTGACCCAAGAATTGAAGCCGATGAACCATTTGAAGCGACGTACGTTCTCCGGTTGGGCTCTGTAAAAGATGCGCCAAGATGATCAATTTCATCGCAAAATCATTTTCAGTGACGAAGCTCATTTTTGGCTCAATGGGTTCGTCAATAAGCAAAATATGCGTTATTGGTCGGGTGAAAATCCACATGTGCTTCATGAAACACCACTTCATCCACAAAAAATAACTGTTTGGTGCGGTTTGCATGCCGGCGGCGTCATAGGACCATATTTTTTCGTCGACGATAATAATCGTCACGTTACTGTGAATGGTAATCGTTATCGCGCCATGATTACCGTTTATTTTTGGCCCGAATTGGAAGATATGGACTTGGACAACATGTGGTTTCAGCAGGACGGTGCCACAAGCCACACAGCACACGTTACAATCGATTTATTGAAGAGTAAGTTTGATGAGCGTGTTATCTCAAGAAATGGACCAGTCGATTGGCCGCCTCGTTCGTGCGATTTAACGCCTCTAGACTTTTTTCTTTGGGGCTACGTCGTCATTGGTCTATGCCAACAATCCGACAACGTTGGAAGAGCTCAGAGTCAACATTGAACGCGATATAGCAGCCGTTTCGGCCGAATTGTGTGTCCGAGTCATCGAAAATTGGGTCCAACGAATCGACCGCTGCAAACGTGCCCGCGGTGGCCATATGAACGAAGTCGAGTTCGATTCATAAATGTTTTGATTGTACTTCAACCCGATAATAAAGTTTTGAAATATCTCAAATGATCTGCATTTTATTTTGAAAAAAAGTTGTCAAGTCCTTATTGGAAAACCCTTTATTTACCGAGGCTTAGAGAAAACAATAATTATCAAGATAATTCCGACAATCCGCACGGGTAAAATGCTCAGAATTGTTATTAATTGATTAAAATGTATTATAACATTCATAAAGTTTCGAATTCAACTCAATTCATTATTCGTAATTTATATTCAATTGTTAGTTACAGCGTTCATGTAACAAACTTGAGTACATACGAGGGAGCGTTTTCATATTCGCGGAATGGGGGACAAGGGGTGGAAATAAAAAAACCAAATTATTTTTCTTTTTCAATATATTCACCTGCAAGACGGATACATTTTTCACATCTTTCAATTAATTTATTTATACCCTCATAAAAAATGATTTCTCTTTATCTGCAAAATACGCCGAAACTGCCTCCTTGACTTTGTCATCGGCAGTAAATTTTTTACCCCGCAGCTCTTTTTTCATTTTCGGAAACAGATAATAATCACTCGGGGCCAGGTCTGGGCTGTAGGGTGGGTGATTCACAATTTCGAAGCCCACCTTATGCAGGGCAGCTAACGCAACGCGGGTCTTGTGGACGGGCGCGTTGTCGTGTAAAAGCAGAACACCTTTTGTCAATTTCCCCCATCTTTTCTCTTTAATGGCTTCTTTTAGTCGCTCTAATATTGAAGCGTAATATTCTCCGGTTATAGAAACACCTTTATCTTTATAATCAATCAACAATATTCCTTCCGAGTCCCAAAATACCGTTGCCATGAGTTTCCCAGCTGATTGTGACACTTTAAATTTCTTGGGAGGTGCTGTGCCCCTTTTATGCCACTGCATGGAGTCTTGTTTGGACTCAGGTTCATAATGATGAACCCAAGTTTCGTCTCCAGTAACAATTCCACTCAATACACCATCCTTGTCTTCATTACAGAGGTCCAAAAATGCACGCGAACACTCTACGCGCTGTTGTGTTTGCGGCGGCGTGAGCATTCTCGGCACCCATCTTGCGCTGACCTTAGACATGCCGAGATGATCGTGTAGGATTTTAAAAATTGTTGTATCGGATACTCCAACCATTTCTGCAAGTTGTTTCTTCTTTAGTCGAGCATCTTCGAGTACAATTTGTTCAACTTTTTGAATAAGTGCTGGCGTGGTCACCTCAATGCTCCTGCCCGGCCTCGGGTCGTCTTCAAGGGATTCCCTTCCTTGTTTAAATAAACTATGCCACTTGTACACCATGGTTTTTCCTGGACAAGAGTCGCCGTAAACCAATGACATCTCATTCATTATGGTCGCGACAGATTTTCCTTGCCTGGTAAGGAACATTATAACGGCACGATATTCGATTTTTTCCATATTTCACTTTTCACTCCTGATTATGTTACTTGGTTGACGATTGCTCAAAGACTAACTGTCTAATAACAATGAAACTTCGTATTTATACTAATCATGAGTCGCTGCACAGGCCACGCCCCCAATGCGCCTACTCACCCCTCTACAACCCGCTCATTCCGCGAATATAAAAACGCTCCCTCGTATTTCAGTCTATTTAACCTCATCTGTATTTTTATCTTGAGCCTGATATTACTATTACGAATTAATTGTACTATTTTGCACTAGAACGGAGTGATGATAAACAACTTCTATTTGAATATGAAAAATAAATTATGTGCACCAAACGCCAAATATATAGTACTGATCATTTCTAAGTTAACAGCATATAAATTACATAGAATTTCAAATAAAAGAAATAAAAACTCGTTATTAAGGAAAACGCCGTTACAGTTCTAGTCTTTGTGATATTCCTCTTCGTATATGAACTGAGTGCTATTATATGCTGCATAATATTATACATCGCAATCTCTTATGCGTGTCTTCTTGCAGTAGACAGTACTAAGTTAACGTTGTTAATCGGACTATTTGGGGCCTCTAACTTTGATAAGTAAAATTCATAGTGCGGGGAAACATTAATAATGTTGGCTTTATTCGCTTTACCATTTTATAGATATCAAATTATAGAGGTAGAGACATTAAAGTGGAAGATTTTATAGAATTTTGAAACCAGATAAATACAATAATCCTCAAACGTTCAGCGATTTAACACATAGAACGAAATCTCGGAAAACGTCTGCTAGTAAAAATGTTCTCTTTGATAGAGAAGCTCTCAGAAACGCTATTGTAACGTCGAGAACAATTAAAGATATTCTTATTCTACCGGTATTGTTAAGAACAGTTAGGCGAAGATTATAATAAACTAATTTAGTCAGTAAAAAGTGCTAGAAGAACCGTTTTCAGCAATAAGAACAAAGCTCAACGAACGGCATTCGCAAGCACATAAGAAGCTCAATCTCTTCTTTCTGGAACGAAATTTGAGATTTTGAATCCCGAAAATCTAAAAAAATAGCGCTGTAAATCTAATAGATTGGAAGAAAATCTTCTCCAGTAAACGGGAAAACATGATGGAAAAAGTGTGATTAGAAACTTAGTTACTCTTGAAGAGTATGTGTATATTCTTCAAGAAAATTTACACGCATCTGTAGAAGAAATTGATCTGCAAAAATTTGTATTTATGCATGATAACGATCCTAAGTATAACAGCAGAGTCGTTATGCGATATTTTGTAGAATCTGATACTCAACTGTTACAATTACAAGACTTGAACGCAATAGAACATCTTTGAACTATACTTGACCAAGCGAATTCGATAATTTGCCAGGGGAAACAGCATTATTTTTCGGAACGAGGTAAACAAACACCGGGAATTGTTACTACATAATATTTGGAAGAATCTGGTTGACAGCATCTCGAAGAATAGTTTAAACATAACTAAGCTGAAGTTAATTTTGAAGTTACAAGTTGTGTATTACCTTACTACAACAATTACAAGTTCCATAACTTTTACATAAAACTGTTTAATACGAGCATTATCAAAAAAAAAACTGTATAAACAGGAAACAGAAATTAGCATTAGTGAGGAACAGTTTGGAATCTTGCGATTACAAGTGAAAATCTAACAACAATTAGATTAAAATCAATTAACAATTACTTTCATAATTTCATTGAAAATTTATCTGTTACGCTTAGAAATTCATAACTCCTTGATTAGTAATAGGCGACAGCAAGTAGACCTTATTTATATGACTAAATTTCAGTTATTAGTTGTGCCTTATTCGGTTGAAATTATTTATTATATATTAAATATTAAATGAAACATTATTTGTTTGGACAAATTTAATGGAAAGAAATTTAATAAAATGTCAGGAATATCGGCAATATAGAGGTACCAATTGAAGTAGATAACAGTCAAATAAGTACAGCAAGAGATATAACATGTTTTCGCCGATATTGCTCAATTGCTCAATGAAGTTAAACATGACGACAACAAATATGTAATGGTATTAGACGAATAAGCCAACCCTCTGGGCATTATTTATTTCAGCGATAACCAACCGCTTTTACCAATAGGCCAAATTTAAAAAATTATCCTTACTACATATAAGGATGGATATTAAAAGGAATCATTCAAATATTAATAACAGCCCATTCACTACATATGTTTCAAAGATTCACCCTTCAACAGGTAAACTTGTGTTATTAACGAACGATTCCTTTGTATACTGTATCATACCTTTTTGATACAGAAAAATAGTGAAAAAACATTGCCTCCCTCTTTCGTACAACACACGAATATATTTGAACGACAGAACGAGAACGCGTTCTCGTTCAAATACATTCGTGTGTTGTACGAGAGAAGGAGGCAATGTTTTTTCATTACATATAAGGATGATTTAAGCTTCATGGCATTAATTCAATAAAGTTTTGCGTCTAACGAGAAAACATACGAGCTTCCGCTAGTCTAGTTGGTTTTAATTTTATCCTATAACAAAATTATAATCCCGAAAATATTTCAGAATTAGTGATTTTTTTATAACAAGTATTACGAACCGTACTATAGTTATCACAAAATGCGGTTTTAAATATTACAGATATATATATTTGGAATTATTTCAGCCAGAGAGAAGCATTTTTATAAGTATTAGTAGAGTGAATTTTTTAGGAAGTTTTAGATTACTTTAGAACAAGAATTTCATAAATTTCTAATGAATTTTTCAAGAAGCTTCATATTATTTTCAATCGGCGAATAAAAAACATTTCAAAATATAAAAAAAAATAGAATTTTGCTTATACGTTATACAGCGTGTTTCAAAAAGAATATACGTATTACAAAGTATTATTTTGTCCAAACTATTGATCGTTGCGCCTTGGCTCGGCTATTGGAGAAACGTTTATTTAATAGCCGCTAGATGTCAGTTGTCTTGTTTTTCTTGGTAACCGTCATATGATTAAAATGGCTACTCCGCAGCAGAAATCATTTTGTGTTCTCGAGTTTGTGAAGCGCAATTCCGTACAAAGACGTTTCAGGTTGAACTACCAAATTAATCCTCCGAATGGGTGGTACATTCGCAGATGGTATCGGCAGTTTGTAGATACAGGATGTGTATGTAAGTCCTGGCCACCCTCGTGTTTTTGAAGAAAATGTTGCACGAATTCAAACTGCTTTCCAACGTAATCCTTCAAAATCAACTCGTCGTGCTAGTCGGGAGTTACAACTGCCTACAACAACAATTTGGCGTGTTTTGAGACATCGGATGGTTACGAAGCTGTACAAGGTATAGTTGTTACAAGCTCTGCGTCCTGATGACAAACGGAAACGTGTGTCATTTTGTAACGAGATTCATGATGCTATTGACAATGATAACACTTTCGCACAGCGCATGATGCGACTTTTCATGTTAGTAGTCTAGTAAACATGTTTACGGCCCATTCTTTTTTGATGGAAACACGGTTAACGGTTAGCAGTATCTCGCTGTGTTACAAAACTGGTTGTTTCCGAGGCTGCACGAAGGCAACTTTATTCTTACACAAGACGGAGCACCTCCTCACTGGAGTCGCCAATTGCTTGAATATCTGAATGAAACTCTACCGAACCGTAGGATTGGTCGTCAAGGAGCTGACGACTTAGTATGTCTCAGCTGGGCTCCACGGTTACCGGATTTGACATCCTGTGATATCTTCCTGTGGGGTTTCATTAAAGTGAACGTTTATGTACCACCGCTCCCACAGAACCTGGGCGAGTTGAAGAACCGGATCCGTACTGCCATAACATCAGTGACGAAGGACGTGCTTGCCCGGGTATGGGAGGAATTTGAGTATCGATGTGATATTGTTCGTGTCGCTGATGGAGGACATATTGAACAGCTGTAATCTGAACTTGAGAGGTTCGTAAATATGTGTGTAAAGTTTCATATTCGTATGTCTTAAAGTTTAATAAATATATACATTCCAAATACGTATATTCTTTTTGAAACACCCTGTATATATTACCTACTACTCATGGAAATTTGGATACGTACTAAAATTCTATAAATCTAAAAAGTACACAGTTGCGTACCTGTTAAATAAACATAATATTAATATGCATTACTGTACGATAAATGTAAAATAAGATAAATATATTCCAAGAAGAAGGTTTATTGTGAGATTTGTATTGTTTGCTTCATTGCGCTGGTTTGTCTTACTCGTAAATACCAAATTATATATATATATATATATATATATATATATATATATATATATATATATATATATATACAGACTTGTTCATTCTAGAATTAGATATGCGCTGTCCACAAGTGGAAAGAGTGCAGTTAGGTTAAAGCGCGCGAGAAAGGAGGATAGAATATCTCTCACTGGCAGTTTCGTTTTCTCCCACTTTTGAATTGCAAACAACTTCCCCTACTTTCTCGCGTGAACCTTCTTATTCCAGTAGACAAATATTTGAAGTAGTTGACGTAAAACCTCTAACAGTTCGTCGTATTCTACACTAGGATTTTTAAAAGTTTCTTTTAATTTTTTCATTGTTTGAAAATCTTTTTAATTTTTGGAATTTTCTATTTCATTTATTTCAAGAATATTTTATTAGTTTCACGCCAAACGGCAAAACATTTCAAGAAAATAGCCATGTTGCATTTTATTAAAAGATTCAAATAAAATGCATCAAATAATTTATACAATTCAAAAATGTAGGTACGTATTGTCAATGCATAATGATTTACAGCCCCGACCTACACACATCATGTCGCTGGTGAAGACTGATTTCAGACATTCTCACGCGTAACACGCGAGAAAGTAGGGGAAGTTGCTTGCAATACAAAAGTGGGAGAAAACGAAACTGCCAGTGAGAGATATTCTATCCTCCTTTCTCGAGCGCTTTAACCTAACTGCACTCTTTCCACTTGTGGACAGCGCATATCTAATTCTAGAATGAACAAGTCTGTATATATATATATATATATATATCTGGAGTTATTTATAACGAGACAAGAGACAGAATATGATTGTAAATTATTATTAAAATGTACTGTAAGTATAGTTCAGTTGTTATTCACCACTTATACAGAGTAATATAGAGTTTATTAGTAGATTATTGTCGACGTGATTGAGAGTTCAGTTTTTTTTTAATACTAAACAATCGTATCTTAAAATGCCGAAAGGAAAACCAATAAGTAAACAAAAGTGATCCTCTATAATTGCACTTCAGGAAGAGGGTCATTCGGAACGTGCAATTGCTGAAATGCAACGTGTAAAGTAAAAAATAGACGGCATTGTGCGTAAGGAGGGTTGCAAAAAAATTCTCGAATGTAACGCTGTTTTCTCAGAACAGTGCTTAATGGGAGAAAACCACATTTGTCCATGACAACGACCCGAAACATACCGCTATTATTTACAAAAATTATTTGAACTCTCGAGCAGAAGCTGAGAAGATGCAAATTATGCCGCGGCCCCGTCAGAGTCCAGATCTGTTTTCCTTGGAGTTGCTATGGGACGAAGTCGATAGAAAAATAAGAAGTCACTGTCGAATTTTAAAGGATCATCTTTGAGAGCTTCTTCAGTCAGAATGGAACAATATTTCTGTAGACACGCTTAGTAAATAACTGAATCCCGTATGTGGTGCAGTGTGTTATATGTAAAAGAAGGATATTTTGGTGAAAAAAAAGTTTACAACAAAATCATAATTACTTCCGTGAATATTTTGTTACTTTTCTTTGTTAGATGTTTGCCAATATAACAAAAACAATGTGTTACTTTCTTTCCATTTTTTTTTGCTTTCAAAATTTTATTGAGTGCTCAAACTTCCGTGAGCGGTAGTGTATGTAATAAAAAATTATCATATATAATAGCCTTCTTTATTGTTTTTGTGTTTACCTAGGTGCCCCTTTCTTAGGCGCAGTAGTGTATGTTAAATTTATTACTTTATCATATTTTTTTTTTGAAAAAATAGGTTTTAATGTAGTGTTATTTGAAAAATTATTCAAAATAGGATCAATTTTTGTGTGAAATCTTTCATTAGTATTTTTTGTTTATTTATATATTAGTTAATTAAAAGATCTTTTTGCTATAGGTATAATAAAATTCTAAAAACAATAATAGGACGATTTGCAATTATATTTAAGTATAGATTGTTTGCCGCAATGTTTTTTGCTAATAGTTTTTAGTGCGATAAGAAATATATATGACCTCTTAAAATTTAACACTATATTTAATATATTATTGTAAATATTTTTAAAACACAAATCATACAATATCATCAAAATAAATTCATATGGTATTTTGTTTTTAATGTCTTTTTCATTGTATGTACATATTCCAAAAAGCTACAAATACCTAAATTATAGAAGAATAGTATCGCAATTAATTTCTAATGAATTTAATTTTTAAATCAATTTAAATATTTTATTTCATTTAGCAAGTCAATTCAATTGCGGTATTAATTTAATATTTATTTATCTTACCTTTAACTTGATTCGTTTTTTATTCTTTCATACATATAGTTTATTAGTCGAACTTTTGTACATTTTGACGAATAATATTAAAAACTCCAATGAAATATAATATATATATGTATATATATACATATATACATATATATACATACCTATCTACCTACCTACATACATACATACACTATCGCTCATAAGTATATGGTCACTAGCATTTAACCCGCAAATTGTAACAAAAATCAAAATTGAAATATATATAAAAATATATATTTTTACATCTAAAATAAATTGTTGTATAATATGTTTATCTAAATTTTAGACTCGTCTATATGCCCTCCTTTATTCGCTTTATTCGCCTTATTTTAATCGCTGCAGCACACAATCGAAGCATTCTTTCGATTAATTTTCGTAATATCTCAGGTTTTACTTTACCCCATGCCTCTTGCAGGTTCTTCCACATATTAACAGCAGATGTGGGGGCCGCTTTTTTCACCTCTCGGTCAAGTTCTACCCACAGCAACTCGATGGGATTTAAATCAGGACTCTAGGGAGGCCACGCCATAACTTTTATGGTTCCCTCGTTCTCTAATTTCTGCAAATATTCCCGGCATAGTTTGGAAGTGTGTTTCGGGTTATTATCTTGTTGGAAGATAAAATTCTGACCCGAAATTTTAATTCCAGAGCGGATTGCGTTTACCTCTAATATGCCCTTATACTGTTCTTTTCTTGGAATACCTTCGATTATTACGAGATCGACCACATTTGAACCAGAAAAGCAACCCCATATCATGACTGAACCTCCACCGCGCTTAACAGTAGGGGCTATTCTTCCCGGGCACGCTCCCCCACAGGCCTCCTCACTAAAACACGTCTTCATGAACCGAAAATCTCGAATTTGGATTCATCGATCCACAATACTTTATTCTAGTCTTTTATGGTCCAATTTTGGTGATCACGTGCCCACTTTAAACGTTTTTGCTCGTGGAGAAGCGGTTTCCGCATTGCAATTCGTCTATGAAGACTGGCTTCTTTTAATCGCCATTTAACTGTGGAAACGCTTATGAGTTTTCAACGAACAGCATTCATTTCTGCTGTGATTTCTGGGGCTGTTTTTCGTCTATTTCTTTTGCTTGTTACCACCATTGCAAGATCTTCTGCTGAGGTTGTTGCCCTTAGTCTGCCTTTTCGAGTTCTGCTCAACACACTTCCACATTCGCGGTATTTTTTGATGATATAACTCACGGTGGACTGATTTCATTTAAGGTCTGTGGCAATTTCGCGGTTGCTTTTGCCAGTTTTATGGTATGTGATTATAAGCTATCGTGTGTCTACACTCAATTATTTCCGTTTAAGCATTTCTAACCGATTGAACTTCTTCGAAACACACAATGTTATCACTATAAGCACCTCACAAAAACTAACTGCAATTTTGCCAAAATACTCAAGTATAAATACTAATATAGTTTACAATAACACCCTACCTTAAAATAAAATCATAACAATCGAAAATATCCAAGAATTGAAAGATCTAATCCCTCAAGTGCAATTATTCCAGCTGGAGTTTTATTAGAGTATTATCATTCATTGTGAATAATAAGGTAAACGCATAATTATTTTTGAATAAACTTTTATAGATTTTAATGTTTACTATGAAACTATTTTTTACTACAGAAATAAATTTTATAATTACAACTTTTCTATAGAAACTGTAATGAAATAAGGGTGACCAAATACTTATGAGCGATAGTGTACATATGTACACACATATATAAGGCAAGTAAATCAAAACAGTTCACTTTAAACGTCACCAATGACGTGGACAGACTGATCTAAATTGCTTTCCGCCTGAACTATGATCCGACGATTTATGATAATTATTTGTTTAACCCAAACTCATCTACTAATAAAAGCGTAAAAACTAATAATCGGAAATTTATTAACAAAAATGCGTTAACTGAATTTGTTGGTCGCGTCTTTTATCTGCTATACTGTTTTACACATCAACTATTTTGTATTAACATATTAGTTTGAGCCTTCCTATTGTAAAAAATCTTTGCTAAGTGATACATGCGCGTTTACAGTGAAGTTGAGTTTATATATACCGTGAAATCTCTTGAACAGACACTCACGCGGTTGTTAAAAGGTATTCG
The DNA here is from genome assembly GCA_031893035.1 of Dermolepida albohirtum. NCBI lineage: Eukaryota > Metazoa > Arthropoda > Insecta > Coleoptera > Scarabaeidae > Dermolepida > Dermolepida albohirtum. The sequence goes on along the minus strand of JAVIWB010004172.1, from coordinate 7,656 downwards.
TTCAGGAAGGGTGTTCCCTGGATAAATATTGAAACATTAAACAAGAACACTATAACAGCTAAACTTATTTATCACCAACTTTATTGCAGAAACATATATAAACTAAAATTTAAATGTTTAAATACATAAAAACCTTTACGTAGAAACTAAAAAAAAAGCATTTATTATTCGAATAAAAAAGTTTTTTATTGTAGTAAGTACTCGTCTAATGTTGTTTAACGAATTTTTCTTTAAGAATTGTATCATGGAAGTGTAATTCCAGATTGGTGAATATTATTAACGCCCTGGCAGCTCCATGATTTTCAGCAAAGGTAGTCACGGTCATAGCTTTACTGTAATTACAGATATATTCTTCTCGCTGGGATGTTTGCAATTCATTATCAGATTCGCCAAAAAAGTTTTATATTATTTTATATTATTACTTAGGTTTTCGGATAAAGAACAAGTTGTAATTAAATTTGAACTCTACAGTTAAATTATAGTCCGACATTAAAAAAAACCCATCGTTCTATTCACTAATACCCGGTCAATCTTTTTTTATATGCTTCAGCAAGAACGCAAAATGGTATATCGTCATCTGATGCAGGCTGACATTATTTGATCTTTCAAATTGTCCTAATAAAATTAGCCTTACAAAAGCAATTTTTAACTGTAGGAGTAGAAACTCTTATCTTTTCTTAATGAAATATATTGCATTCAATAAGGTAGCTTAGCTGCCCAGCAATATCCTAAAGCTTTTCCCCCATCCATATTCACACCATGTAGAATTGTTGCTTTTTTTAGGTAACTTTCCAGGTAAACATTTTTCCTTTTCTAAAGTAAATTATTTGGCAAGGCTCTAGAGAAAAGACCCTTCTCATCGGCATTATAGACATTTCTTGGTGAATTATCTTTTATTAAAGAATGAAGTTTTCGCAAGAATGAAAGTGCTCTTAAGGATTAAATTAAGCCGCTTCTTCAGATATCACTTCGAAACTAATATTATGACATATTCTAAATTTACCAAGTGAGTTATATGATGCGTTAAAAGTACCGTTTCCCAATGATTTCGCTATTTCTTTGATTTTATTACGTATTAGTATGCCTGTAGAAAAACGGCAATTCATTGAATCACTGTGATAAGCAATTTTTGCGAACCACATATGAACATAAAAGAAACTGAACTAAAGCAATAGTTTGCACAACGAGCTAGTATGAAAGGACAGGATTTTCGCGGACGAACGCCAACTGAAAATGTTCGATATTTTAGAGGAGCTCCCTTCGACCAACGAAGCGTAATGTGGCTAGCGAAAGGTATTTGATCGTTACATCAAATAAAAGACTCATCCATAGAATTATCCACTACGTATTCATGGAATCATATTCTCATTAAAAGATATTCTCGATTTTGCTTATACATGAGTTAAAATTTTTTGACAAAGTAATCTACTATTGGTCTTACTTTGAAGAATCTGTAGAATTAGTTTGCAAAGTATTATAATTAGAACGGCGACGAAAGTGGCAATACCATAGGCGGTACGGTAGAACGGGCAATTGGTGCGCAGTGAATGAGATCATTCACATCAAATACAATACGGTTCACGGTTAGTGTTTATAATAACTTCACACAAACATGTCGCGAAAGTCTGTGCCGTTTGCTACGTCGGTTAGAAAATACATAGCAGAATTGCCCGATTTAAAGTATGATGGATGTGCAGTATTGTGTTTGGTTTGTAATAAGCGACTTATAATACGGAAGAAAGACAATTGTAAAAAACATGTGAACAGTGCAATACATAAACTGAACAAAAGAAATGAAATACCTTATGCAACATTCCTTTATGATTTTTTATTTATGTTGACTGCATGTAATTTGCCGCTTCGTTTAATCAGCAAACGCCCTTTTCAAGTGTTCTGGAATAAATATCTGCCAAATTATAAATTACCTGCAAGAAGAACTTTACAGAAACATGTGCCGCGTTTAAGAGAGAGGCTTGCAAATATAGCAAGAAGAGAATTGCATAATAAAAATGTGTGGATTACTGTAGATGAGACTACTGATTTAAAAAAAAATAGTATAATAAACGTAATCGTACGTATTTTATCAGCCAACACATTTTCACAGCCCCATTTGTTAGCCTGTAAACGTATACAAGCATGTACTGCGGCAAATATTCGGCAAATAATAATGAACACCTTAAAGAAATTTCACATTCATAGTACTCAAGTCTGCATGCTTGTAACAGATGGTGCTGCTACTATGTTACTACTCGGACGTTTACTAAAAGTAACTTTTCCTAAATTAATACACATAACTTGTGTACTCCATGCTCTTCATTTAGTTGCTGAAAATGTTAGAAGTAGTTATAAAAACGTTGATCATTTGATTGGATCCACCAAACAAGTGTTTCTTAAATCCCCTAAACGACTTAAAGAATTTCATAAAACTTGGCCAGATATTTCGGAACCACCGGAACCCATTCTTACACGATGGGGCACGTGGCTAAATGCAGCGTTTTATTACCATAAGAATTTTCACAAAGTTAAATCCGTTATATCAAAATTTAGGCCAACCGAAACCCAAGCAATCAGAGACAGTCAACATCAATTTGAAAATCCCCAAATTCTCGGAGATCTGCATACAATATATAACAATTACCATCCATTAGTCGAAGCAATTACAAAACTTCAAAACGAAAACGATTCGCTGCCCTTAGACTCATCACTATGCATAGTGCAAAATGTGACCGCTCATTTGCATAGTTTAACTGACGCTGCTGGTGTACGAGCTCATCAAAAATTATTAAGTGTTTAAAAAAAAAATCCGGACTTGCATGTTTTACGAACTATTTATGACAAATGTGCAAATAGTAAGCCCTGGAATGATTTTGAACAACAGGTTCTTTCTGCCAAAATTACATCAATAGACGCCGAACGATCTTTTTCTCTATACAAAAACATTTTCTCGTCGCGAAGGACGTCATTTACAGAAGCAACCGTAGAGACGTATGCAATGATGCAGAAGTACAGTTACTTCCACAACACATTACCAGGGTTATGAAATTACATATTACTAGGTAAGCACTAATTGTGTAAGAATAAGTCTAGACACGGCACTGCTACGGACACTTTCGCCGCAGTTTATAATTTACACTTAAACACCAACCGTGAACCGTATTGTATTTGATGTGAATGATCTCATTCACTGCGCACCAATTGCCCGTTCTACCGTACCGCCTATGGTATTGCCACTTTCGTCGCCGCTCTAATTATAATGGTAGTGATTTAATTATTTTCGTTTCCTTTATTCGTACAAAGGGTACTAGGAAAGTTTTGCAATATGACGCAACAATGAATCGTAGGAAGCTGCTTGTTGCTGCATGTTGAGACATGTTCATACGTACATCGTAACCGCTGCGCCATGTCGATGGACTCAGTTATTCATTAGCAGTGAGAGTGTAAAGTGCTTGCGATGCCATCGTGGTCACGAAATGAGATAAGGGCAGTTTTGCGTTGTAATTTCGTGCGTGGTTTAAACATTGACCGGTGCTTCGAAAAAATTACTCTTGCGCTAGGTGATGTTTGTCCACATCGTACAACGATATTCAAGTGGCATAGAGAATTCCAAAGGGGAAATTTAACTGTGGAGGATGCTGAGAGGCCGGGAAGGCCACGAACGTCAGTTACGGAGGAAAACGTTACTGCTGTGAGGAAAATGCTTGGCGAGGACAGGCGAGTGACCTACCAACAGATAGAGGGTACTTCAGGCCTAGATGCACCAGCAATTCATTCGATTCTGCATGATCATTTGCACGTGAAGAAACTTTGTTCTCTCTGAGTGCCGCATCGACTGACTGAAGAACAGATGACACGACGTGTGACTTGGTGCCGGCAGATGCTAAAAAAGTTTAATAAGGGATAATCTCGGTATGTGAACAACATCGTGACACGTGACGAGACTTGGCTGTACTATTACGATGTGCCAACCAAAGCTCAAAACAAAGTTTGAGTCTTCGATGATGAGGACACACCCGTAGTTGTCAGAAAATCCCGATCTGTAAAAAAGAATATGATAGCGGTATTTTTCAAATCGAGTGGAATTGTGAAATGCGTCGTTTTGGACACAGACGACAGTCACAGCTAAGTGGTATACGGAACAATGCCTGCCTAAAGTCATTGGATCTATGAAGAACCTGCGCCCAAAGTCAAGAATAGACACCCGGTCATCCATCACGATAACGTTCCGAATATTTGACCACGACAGGATTGAAATTTTTTGAGCACCCTCCCTACAGTCCAGATCTTGTTCCCTGCGACTTTGCACTGTTATCGCATGTGAAAATGAAGCTAGAAAGGGGGGCGGTTTTCCAGTGATGAGGACCGTCTGCGGGCTTGGGACAACGAGTGTGCCCTACTCCCTAATGAGACTTGGCAGAACTTGTTTAAAGATTGGTTTCGGAAAATGGAGAGGTGTATTGAGTGTACAGGAAATTACTTTGAAAAAATTAAATAAACAAAGCTGTATTGCAAAACTTTCCTAGTACTCTTTGTATGTCTGCTAAAAATCTTAAAAACTTTATAGATCTCTTTGAATTATTTAGTATGGATAGTGCTATTATTCTTTTGATAGGTGATTTTATAATGATTTAAGTGTGAATAATACTCGTAAGCAAACAATTAGCAATTTTATGAAATTCTATAATTTGCATCAATTGAATAATATTCTAAATACTAATAATCGTTTACTGGATTTGGTTTTGTTAACTTTAAAACTGGAAGTAACCAGGGATGATCTACCTCTTCTGAACGGGGACGTACACCATTCTGCATTGCACATTAGTGTCAATCTCTGGGAGTCCCACTCCAAATTTGCACCTTGGTCCTCTTCTAAGTCGTACAAGTTCAGAAAAGCTAATTTTCTGAATTTGTATAACGCTATTTCGGATGTCGATTGGTCATTCGTAAAGCAGGAACAAATTGTCGACTCAGCATGCAATACATTTTGCACAACATTATATTCCCTGCTTGATATTCATTTTCCACTGCATCTGAATTGTGGGTTCATAAGAAATATTATCCAACTTGGTTTACAAACAATATTGTTAATATTAAATTTAAAGCATACTACTTTAGACGTTATAAAAGAAGTCGTAGCAATGTCTTTCTAAATAAATTAAAACGCGTGAGAACTAACAGTCGATGACTTCTTGGTTTATACCAGAGAAGTCGAGTTCTCATTTGTAAGTTATCCCCAAAAATTTTGATCTTTTATTTAGAACAAGTGTGATTAGACTAGTCCTGGTTCAGTTTGCTATGACTAGTCCTGGTTTAGTTTACTATGATTACAAACGAAGTATTTATAGTGTAGTGAATAGTTTCAATGATGATTATTTCAGCAGTGTTTTTCCATCCCAACAGGCTAACAACTTTAGGTATCGATTTATGAATACTCCCTTAATCATTTTAACAACCATATCCGAAGGCGAAATATCTAATACCATTAAAAAACTAAAAAATCATGACTTCAGGACCCGATGGAATCCCAAGCTTCCTTGTACGTGATTGGGGTACGATTCTGGCCAGTCCTTTGACAAGCATTTATAATTTAACAATAAATACTGTCACCTTCCCTGACATTTGGAAAATTTTGAAGGCGTGTCCTATACTAAAAAACGACTCTAATATAAAAAACTATAGGCCAGTATTTATTCTAAATAATTTTGCTAAAGTTTTTGAAATGCTAATATACGGCCAAATCTATCCTCAGATAAAAAATTACTTATTACCATTTCAACATGTTTTTATAGTTAAAAGGTCGACTATAATCTCTAATCTTGCCGTTTTATTCAATAGACGCCAGTATGTGTTGGGTGTGTTACGCAGGGATTAACCCTTGACCTTTTGCTATTGTTTTTTTAACGATCTTACGGATATTATTGATTGTAATAAATTTCTTTCCGCGAACGATCTGAAGTTACATTTATCACTTCACATGATGATTGTGTGTGCTTGCAAGAAGCAAATTGACAAAGTTGCTGACTGGTGTTCTCTGAATCACTATATGATTATACACTTGGCAGTACGTATTTTGATTCAAAAGCTACATTTATGTAACATAGGGCTCATGTAATTTCTTCATCTACTACTAAACACTTATATATTACTGATGTAAGATGTAAATTTGAATATGTCTCACTCATTTGGAGTCCTTTTCATGAAACACATAAAGTTGCTATAGAAAAGGTGCAAAGAAAATTCATTAGATATTTATTTTATAAGGATAAGAGAATATATCCATCTAGAGGAACTGATTATGACCTGCGGAAATTTAGAATCACTGGAAGCTAGACGACGGTTGAACAACCCAAAATTCCTATACAATTTAGTTCGTAATAACAACTTGTCCCTACTTCACATTTTGGTTCCTCATCCTTCTCGCAGTGGTAGGTTTGTCTTCTATGGCCCTCTAGTAGATTTAATATAGCTTTAAACTCGCCGATATCTCTAATGTCCCGAATGTTTAATTAATAATAATATAAAATAATGTTTTTTAATAATAACCTAATAAATTTGTCAAAATGGTTATAGACAGTTTTACAAAACCTACTTGAATAATTATACATATTTTCTAAACTTTCATAAACTGTATACGTACACTTCGTCCTCTAAATGAAGTGTTATGTATAATATAAATTTGTTTACATGTTATTAGTATAATAATCTTATTTTAAAACAAATAAGTTATTATTGTAATATTTTTATTAATCAAAAGGCAAATATTTCTAAAAATAATATTCGAAAATTCTTCTCAAATCTATCGTTTACCAATAAGTAATAAATGCCTTCCCATATTAAAATACATCCAAGGATAATCTTGCACATTTTAAATATGTATATAAAATGTAAGAACAGGTACAATATAATTGACATTGACATTTTAATTTTAGCAAAGTATTTCTATATCTAATATTTCAAGATCATAGTCGATAGGCAGATCCCAACAAAAACTGTAAATAGAAAGATATTTTTAGACTTTCTATTGCTTTTTATGCATGAAAATATTTTTGGTGAAACTTTGTTTATTATTTTATTAAGACAACCCAGGGCCGCTGAAATTTTCGATTTGAAGTATGTACTTCGTAATGAATATTTTAGACTACTGTTAATATGAATGAGAAAAAGGTCACATTAGAGATTTTTTTGTGTATTTACAATATGTTAAAACATAAGCGACAACAAAATAAGGTACTCGCAAATATTTATGACTCTTTGAAACTTAACTAGCCAGAAAACTAAGAACACAGCTAGATATAGTACTTCGAATAACTTGATCTGCTTATTTATGTACACATATTAGTTCTGGGAATTAAATTTAATAGTCGTTACTTAACACCATTTAATTAAAACGGCATTAGAGCTTAACATTTCTTATATTTAAGTAATACAGTCCATATACATTTTCGTTAGTAGCAAAATATTGTAAGGTGAAAAAGCATATATTTTATTATAAGGAAATATGGAGACCTTGGGACGCAGACGGAGAAAGTGAACAATGTGAAATAAATAACGATATACTTGTATAATTATAATATGTACTTATAGTTGCGACAATATTATAGTACATAAAAGATTAGTTAATTCTTTGTTATTTATGGAATAATAAAAATATTTCTTTAT